>CM038715.1:25838546-26062181 GCA_021613375.1 Megaleporinus macrocephalus | reverse complement strand
CCTGTTTTATCATCAGACTCTTTACAGACTCTCATATCGTTTCTGCAGCTAAACCAGCATCACTGTAATACTGTATCTGAGCAGCTTCATCAACAGTAACACAGGAAGGTAATCAGAGTCCACGCTGTAGCTTGTGTGTCTGCAGTGTCTGAATTTATAAACACACCATTAGATGAAAAACTTTACAAGTGAAGAAGCTCTGCTTTACAGTGGAGATCAGTGTGAGGTCTGCTGTTTATAGTTATAGTGGACGCTGCTGCTGGTCACTGCCTAAAACAGAAGTCTGGATACTTTATTCTAAAGTTAGGAGAGTATTTAGGGAGTTTATGTGATACTGGGCTCTAATATGGAGTTAGTGGAGAAGATTAGGAAGTTGTTGACCAGTGAGAGCTTCAGTCCTGACTCAAATCATCATTGTGACTAAACAGATTTCAGAGTCAGGATTTTTCGGTTACGTAGCCCCTGAATTTTCACTGGCTTCCTGAGTATTTTTTAAATACTTTTACTTTTTAAATATACTTATGAATTAAGGAACTTACCTTTTTCACAGTTCTGTTTTAGTTAGCATACCATTCTTATAAATTAGTTAAAATATTGTATGTTTACTATAGTGAGGTCAATTTACAGCATGTTACAAATTTGAGGTCTATTTAGTATATTTTGGTTACACATTACTATATTACAGTCAATTTACTATACTGAGGTCAGTTTACTATACTGAGGTCAGTTTAGTGTATTTTTGTTACACATTACTATATTGAGTTCAATTTACTATATTTAGGCCTGCGTTGATTTACTGCAAGTAACATATTTGAGGTCAATTTAGTATATTGTAGTTACACATTACTATATTGAGGCCACTTTAGTATATATTGATACTATATCGAGGCCACTAGCTGTTATATTGAAATCCATGTTTTTCTATATTGAGGTAACAATACAGAGGTCAGTTCACTATATTCCAGTCACACTTTACTACACTGAGGTCATTTTACTTTAAGGTGCCATATTAAGATCAATACAAGCTTTTTATGGCAGCCCTTATAAGATCAAACATTTAGATTGATGTCATATGCCAGAGGGTCAAGCCTTAGAAACCGCTGCTTGTTTAAATATTGTCCATAATATCCCAATTACAATACTATGTGTGTGTTGCAGAGCTGATCGGACAGGCTGAAGTCCTTCAGGTTCATCCTGAAGAGACCCAGAGCATCAGTGAAGATTCAGCGCTCCACAGCCGCTAAGCATCCAGATAAACATAACTGCTTGTTTTACTATGCTTGCGAGGACTTCTGTAGACTTTTGCATCACTGTGTTACTATTTTAAGGTTAAACTCATAACCCGAATCTTAACCTCAGTGACCAAAAGGCAGTGGTTGTGCTTTTTTAGTGTTTTTTCAAAAATACATATATTGAATTTACAGTAAATTAAATAAATAAATACATTTAAACAATTTTTGAATTGTCAGCTTACTGAGTGTGTTTACATGCACAGGATTCAGGACTGAGGACGTGGTCTTATTGCCCACCCTGTAAGCTGTACAACAGAAATGGACTTAGCTAATCATAAGTTAGCCTAAACCATACAAACACACATATATATATATACAGTAATAGACATATAATAGACAGTGTTTGATTTGGACAGCAGTAGATTATTATTCAGCCTTATGATTTATATCATGTCTGAATTATGTCTTTTATAACTGATACTGTCTGACACTGTCCAATAAAGTGTGTCAGAAAATTTCACTGGCTTTTCACTGAGAATTTATACTTTCCTGCATATTTTTACTTACTTCTACTTCTATTATCACTGTCCAAATAAAAAATCTCCAAAATGGCAAATTCACAGGAGAGGACAATTGGGGTTTGGTGTGTGGGTTGGCTTGTGTTTGGTGGGTTATTGAGTGGGTGGTTGGGGTTGGTTGGTAGGTGGGTGGGGGTTTGGTTGGTGGTTGGGGTTTGCTGGGTTGTTGGATGGGTGATTGGGGTTTGGTGGGTTGTTGGATGGGTGGTTTAGGTTTGGTGGGTTGTTGGATGGGTGATTGGGGTTTGGTGGGTAGGTGGGTGGGTGGTTGGTTGGGGTTTGGTTGGTGCATCACTGTGTTATCGATGTTGGTCTCACACCAGCAACACACAGTCACCACATTCATTTACCACAGTCATCCATTCATTTTACATGCTTTATAGAGGTAGACAGCAGTACATCTTTTTAAATAAATAAAGAAATAAATTAATGTCCCCTGCTATCGCTGTTAAGCACACTCACCCTACATTCGTTCCAGCCTCCCACCACGAGCATGTAAACATACTGAACAAATAAACGTAACATTATTTCATTAATCCCACAAATTAGCGACACAGCTTCAGCATTTTCACTCCTTTATCATGGTGTACTATTGTTTTCACTGACGGATATTACAAGGAGGTGAAAATATAAAGACTCATTATGGATGCTGGCCAAGCTTGTACCCTTAATGAAAAAGACCCCTCACCCACTACAGGAAATGGTCTAGCACTGTATAGCTACTACAGTGACCAGCTTCTTCACCTGCAGTGTGTAGAGGAGAGATACCGCAGCTCTCTTTTCCTGTAGATGTTAAGTTCTACATCCAGCCCCTCCCAACAGAGCATCAAACACCCTCTAGCAGAAACACACTATATGGACCCATAACTAATTGAACATGCAATTTTTGCTGCTGTACCTAATTTCCAGTATAATTCTGTCACTGGAAGCTGTTTGTGTTTAATTCTACTTAAGACACTAAATCACAGACAGACCTACTTTACTCTAATTATTTTCAGTATTTTACTGAATAATATAAAGTCTTGGATTTGAGGCGTTAAGCTGTAAATGGCACTTCTGCTAAAATCCTTCACATCTCCAAATGATGTTTTCTGGCACATCAGCTGCCACGTGCAGCTCCGCAAAGTTTCAGCAAACTCTCTGTCAGCATGTGGGCCATAATTATCCACATTTGGCTCAACATTCATCTGACGTCTGTAAATTAAATGAGCAGTTATACTAAATCACTGTTGAATTTAGTTCAGTTTCTGCAGATTGGTCATTATGCAGAGGTTTAATCACTCTGTTATTCCTTTGTGACTGGACAGCAGCTTGTGAGTGAGTGCAGGGATACAGCGATGGTGAGACATGAGATACATGAAAAGTGCCATAGAAGAATAAATGGATGTGAAAATATAAATACATTTTGGCGCCCGTCCGCGGTGCTGTTGTTTGTTAGATTGTGGTGTGTTATGTTTTTGGTTGTGTTTAATATAGTTATTCTGTGGGTTATTTAATGTGGGCCACTGTCCTCATGTTGTCTGTGGTTGCTGGTTGACCTTTCACCACTTTCTGGAGTTAGTGGCCTTTTCTGCTGTGTCAATAAAAGAGTATTTCTTTAGAATTCACTGCTATATTACAGGATTCCATCAATGATGGCAGACTGTCCTGCCCGGATGCAGCAAAACAGGCCTAAACCTTCCACCACCATGTTTCACAGATGGGATCAAGAATGCAGTGTTTTCTATTCTTCAACCAAAAACTCTCGATCTAGGAAGTCAAACGTCAAAGAAGGCTGGAACGACTTCCCACCAGAATCTGACTTTATTGACCAAGTATGCATACCAGTAAACTAACATTGTGCTGAGTTGTGTATTCAGATTAATGTGCTGAGTGCAGTGGCCAAGGATGAATTGGCAGATTAAATACAGGCATATAAAGTGAAGTAAAAGACCAGCCTGAGACCTTCTGTACATTAATTACATTGTGCTTAGAGCATTGTAGTCGTCAGCTGTTCATTAGTGTGATGGCATGTAGGAGGAAGCTTCCATGTAGCCTGCTTGTCTTGTTCATTATTTGCCTGAGGGAAGACACTGGAAGAGGTGATGGCCAGCGGTGACAGTGCCCAGGAAAAAATCCCCTTAGAGCAACCTTGAGAGGAACCAGGCTCAAACTAGGGAACCCATCATCCTCTGGTCCACATCAGATAGTAAAGTAAGCAACAATAATTTATATGCATCTTTATAAGTTTTTATACAACTATATGCATCAAGGAATGTAGAAACCCACTCAAGTGTCAGTGAGAACCAGCTCAGTGTTTGTAAAGTAGGAGAAAAACGTCTGTGATTAAGTAAACAAAGAGCTCCACGGAGGATAAACTGGTCCAGAATGCAGGCAAAAAGGGGCACCAGGTTACAGCAGAAGAAGCAGCACCATCAGACCGCACAAGATGGGCAGTTGTTCAGCATCAGACCCCACAGGATGGGCAGTTGTTCAGCATCAGACCGCACAGGATGGGCAGTTGTTCAGCATCAGACCCCACAGGATGGGCAGTTGTTCAGCATCAGACCCCACAGGATGGGCAGCTGTTCAGCATCAGACCCCACAGGATGGGCGGTTGTTCAGCATCAGACCACACAGGATGGGCAGTTGTTCAGCATCAGACCCCACAGGATGGGCAGTTGTTCAGCATCAGACCACACAGGATGGGCAGTTGTTCAGCATCAGACCCCACAGGATGGGCAGTTGTTCAGCATCAGACCACACAGGATGGGCAGTTGTTCAGCATCAGACCCCACAGGATGGGCAGTTGTTCAGCATCAGACCAAACAGGATGGGCAGTTGTTCAGCATCAGACCCCACAGGATGGGCAGTTGTTCAGCATCAGACCCCACAGGATGGGCAGTTGTTCAGCATCAGACCACACCGGATGAGCAGTTGTTCAGCATCAGACCACGCAGGATGGGCAGTTGTCCAGCATCAGACCCCACAGGATGAGCAGTTGTTCAGCATCAGACCACACAGGATGGGCAGTTGTTCAGCATCAGACCAAACAGGATGGGTGCCATAGAAGCGTTTATTCAGAATTTGAATTGTTCTCTAATGTTTCACATAAAGGTCGGGGTGAAAAATGGGCTGATTACATGCCCATTTACTTCCTATGATCTGGTCCTAGAAGGGAACGAGCTGTGGAGTTCATGAATAATCTGATGAGCTCTGCTCTGATTGGCTGGTTTACAGTGACACTGCGATGATCACACAGAAGCAACATCGGCCAGATAAAACCACCGTGTCAACAGAGTCCCACCCAAAACAACTCTGTTTCACCCAAACAACCGACAGACACCAATCTGTATGTACTCCCTCAGGCAGATTCTCAATCTCCACAATCATACTGACCATTCATCCCACGTTCCTCCCATAGACTCCCATTCATTTTTTTTTCAACCATACCTAGCAACGTTTAGTCAACTCGCCATGGCATCATCCTTGGAATACCTTAGCAACCACCTGGGGTGCCATAGCAACAGCCTTTTATATAGCGCTTTTTACAACAGTGTTGTCACACAGGATGGGCAGTTGTTCAGCATCAGACCACACAGGATGGGCAGTTGTTTAGCATCAGACCACACAGGATGGGCAGTTGTTCAGCATCAGACCACACCGGATGAGCAGTTGTTCAGCATCCGACCACACAGGATGGGCAGTTGTCCAGCATCAGACCCCACAGGATGGGCAGTTGTTCAGCATCAGACCAAACAGGATGGGCAGTTGTTCAGCATCCGACCACACAGGATGGGCAGTTGTCCAGCATCAGACCCCACAGGATGGGCAGTTGTTCAGCATCAGACCAAACAGGATGGGCAGTTGTTCAGCATCCGACCACACAGGATGGGCAGTTGTCCAGCATCAGACCCCACAGGATGAGCAGTTGTTCAGCATCCGACCACACAGGATGGGCAGTTGTTTAGTATCAGACCCCACAGGATGAGCAGTTGTTCAGCATCAGACCGCACAGGATGGGCAGTTGTTTAGTATTAGACCGCACAGGATGGGCAGTTGTTTAGTAGCAGACCCCACAGGATGGGCAGTTGTTCAGACACACTAATTACCAATCGTTCAACAAGTAGGTTTTTTTGTCTATACGGAAAAATCCAGGCTGTGTCTGCATCTCGAACACTGACTGGAAGGTTATTCTAAAGCTGGTGGGGCTCTGTATGAAAGGCTCCACCCCCTGATGTGACTTTATTTATTGTAGGTACTAACAGTAAACCAGCATCTAGTGATCTAAGTGGACGTGTCGGTGCAGCCATCACATTTGTTTCAAGGATGGCTGCAGGTTGTTGTGATTGCTCCAGGGGACCACCTGAGCACTCACCCAGCTTCTGGTCTGCCACTTGTACCCATGGCTGAGCTCCTGACCACCAGTTGTTTTCCTCTTAGATTCGACTGTCCCTCCCCTCCTGGCACAAGAACAACTAAAACCCCTACTACCTATTTTTGTCATTGGCCACTCTAACGGCAGTGAACGGCACATACACTCTTTCCACAGCCACCCAGACTCGCTCGCTTCCACACCTACGCAGGTTTTCTCTTCTTCCGTCTGCTGCACTTTTAGCATTCTACACTTTCCTCCCAGTCTCTCACAGATGCAGCCTCATTCCACTAATCAGCGGCCGCACCTGTCTTACTGCAATACTGTTCTTAATAGGGCAGCAGGCTATTGATTCAAATGTCAAACAAGATCTCCAAGTGATGGATGCAGATGGCTTTAAAAAAATCAGATGTCTTGGAGGAAGATGCATGAGATGGTGGCAGGTGGGGGTGGGGGCTGGGTAATTAGGGCTTCCCAGAGAGAAGATAAAAATGAGTTATGAAGCTTGAAACCATATGACTTGGCTACTAAAGGTGCCATAGAAGCGTTTATTCAGAATTTGAATTGTTCTCTAATGTTTCACATAAAGGTCGGGGTGAAAAATGGGCTGATTACATGCCCATTTACTTCCTATGATCTGGTCCTAGAAGGGAACGAGCTGTGGAGTTCATGAATAATCTGATGAGCTCTGCTCTGATTGGCTGGTTTACAGTGACACTGCGATGATCACACAGAAGCAACATCGGCCAGATAAAACCACCGTGTCAACAGAGTCCCACCCAAAACAACTCTGTTTCACCCAAACAACCGACAGACACCAATCTGTATGTACTCCCTCAGGCAGATTCTCAATCTCCACAATCATACTGACCATTCATCCCACGTTCCTCCCATAGACTCCCATTCATTTTTTTTTCAACCATACCTAGCAACGTTTAGTCAACTCGCCATGGCATCATCCTTGGAATACCTTAGCAACCACCTGGGGTGCCATAGCAACAGCCTTTTATATAGCGCTTTTTACAACAGTGTTGTCACAAAGCAGCTTTACAGGAGTTTGAAAACATGAAGTCACAACACTTGAGCAAACTAGAGACGACAGTAGTGAGGAAAAACTCCCTCAACTGGAGGAAGAAACCTTGAGAGGAACCAGTCTCATAAGAGAAGACCCATCCTCCTCTGATCGAACAGTTTTTACAGTTTATTAAACTAAAGCTGAGTCTGAAGGTAAAAGCAAATGGCATAAATGGAGAGGAAAACTGGTTGGTGCCAGGTGACAAGGGGGCTCGGGTGGTTAGTCCTCCAACAGTATTCGGCAGGACAGGTGGGCGGTTATTACCTCAGAAAGAGAAAAGAAACAAAATTAGTTCTGGTTTGGATTAATATAGACAATGTGAAGCATTTTAGATCTAAATGTTTAGATTTAGAGACGAAGGTAAATAGTGAAGTTGTACACACTGTACACAAATATTACTAAAACAAACATTTTACTGTATTTAAATATAAAAATAAAAATGTATATTTTTATAAGAGCTATAAAACCCCCAAACCTGTTTATCAGAACTAGATCTCAGCATGTACACTATCTTCTTCAGTCCTGTTAGAGAAGCAGCTCATGTGGCTCCTCATGAAGCTGCTGGTCAGAATGTTCAAAGTATGTAAACCTGCATCAGAGCTAATGAACTCTTTTCTAAAAGACCCTCTAAATATTCTTAAAACCCAACCAGATGTTTTATTCTGCTCCAGGAATAATTTTATACCTCTTATTTTATAGCCCTGATCTCCTCACACTTATTCACTAATTGTCATACCCCGCCATGTTCCCCGCGTCCCTCGCCTGTTTACGTCCTGTCATGTCCACGTGGTCTTTGTTTACCTTTTGTCATGTGTTCCTTGCCTCCGCCCTCCACCTGTGTCCCATCATGTTCACCACCTGTTTCCGTTTCCCTCTCGTTATCCTGTGTATTTAGTCCGCCTGTTTTGCCCTCTCCCTTGTCGCTCCTTGTTATTGTCATGTTGTTGATGTTGTGGCGTCTGTTTGTTTACATAATTAAATCCGTGTTTGAACTACAGTTCGCAATTGTGTCCGCGACTACCATTCCCTGCTCCAGCTGCATCGTGACACTAATATTATTACTATTAAAATAATACAAATAAGAACAACCTGGGTAGACATGTCCAAACTTCTGACAAGCTCGAAAATCTCTAAATAATTTTTAAGTATTTACTATATATTTTTAAGTGTTTAGTGTAATAGCTAGAACCGGTTAGACATTGCAGAGTAATTTAGGTAGGGCTGCATCATTTGGGGTCTCTGATGCTGCTCACATACTAGACCAGAGTGGTCTGTGGAGAAACAAAATTGATAACCAACCCCCTCACCATTCCCCCCCATGCCAAGGACATTACTCCCCTAGTGCGTGCTATTCAGTCTCACACCTGTAGTCACTCAAGAAAGCATGAGAGAAACACCAAAGAAGTGATCCAGTGTGGATTTACTGAACAATAATATGGCCTCAAATACTCAGCTTTACTTTCTTCCCACAGCTTCCTCACATGCTGTCAGATAACCCACTAAATAAGTAATGATTAATATTTAACTGAGACAAAAACAACATTATTACTATATAATGAGTTACGGCAGTCCTTCTCTTTGATTCCTCTTTTCATAAACTGCTTTTCTGTAATGCTGCTATGAGACAAGACTGGTTGTAAACAGCGCTATAAAAATAAATGTTGTCATTAATGGTGGCATCTTGTTCTAAATGTGCATAAAGTGTTTACAATTAGTATAGAAGGTACAAAAGGTGCTGCCTTAATGCTTAGTGATGGTGAGAAAAGAGTCCATGCATAGCAACCCATGAGAAATGGTATCAAGGTCCCCTAGAGCAAGTCAGATTAGAATATAGTTCTTTAACAGTCTAACACACAAATACATTCAACGAGTAAATATAGGAGATGTTTAAGTATTTAGTTGACTAAGGGGTCACAAAATTGATGGACTGTGTGGAGAAACCCAGCATTTTTCATTCCTTCCCAACAAACCCAACTGTCAGAGCTACATGGTTGATGTTCATCTTTAAACCGGCCTTAAGTTCCTATTCACCAGATTCTTCATCTGATGTTCAGCTCAGTGTTCTACACTGAAGAGACTGAAGAGGCGAGCAGCTCCACCTTTATTAGCATCGCGACCCCAAAAGTGAGCTGTAAGTAGCAGCCTGACCAAAGCCCTTCTATGCAGAAAAATTAAAAATGCTGACTAAATGCGTTCTCTAACACCTTTAACGTAACGTCTACAGTCTGTATATGCAGTCTCCATCACCATCATCTATATTTAGTATTAAGCATAACAACCACAGAAAATACAGGCTACAACAACATGCACCAAAGTCTGTATATAAACTGTACATGTGTGAATGTAATGATGTATGTAAGTGATTATAATATTAGATACGTTTATTCAGGGAAAACTGTTCAACTGAGAATAGGAATGACTGTCATAGCGATGCTCCCCAGATCATCACACCAGCACGTGGGTCAGTCAGTGTGTCGCTCCACAGCAAAGGCAGGAAGTGTCACCACCAGGCTCCATCCACGAACCCGACTAGCATCTGATCCCTAACAGAACCTGGATTCAACGCTAAATGCGATACGGTTCCAGGAAACTGTGGGAGCTGCTAGGGCTTGCCAAAGGATCAAACAATCCTCTCCACTGGTGGTCTGTCGTTGCGGTCTGGAGCCTGTTCGCCATGTGTCTGTGCTCTCACATAACCACTGATCCCAAAACTATTGGCACCTGTTGCAAACAATGGCACCTGGTCATGGCAGATGAAGCAGCAGCACAGTTGTTCCACATCAGACAGCACAGGATGGGCTGTTGCTCCACATCAGACAGTAAGGATGGGCAGTTGCTCCACTTCAGACAGTAAGGATGGGCAGTTGCTCCACATCAGACCACGCAGGATGGGCAGTGTAAGCCACTACACTATACCAGTGGTGTAAATAAGGGAGGGATTGTACTGAATTTGACGAAGCTATTTTCTGTTCGGTGGAAGAATATCATATTTTATGTTTTCCCAGTAATTTATAGTGGAAGGAAACAACGACTAATTAAAGCTTGGTGGGTCGTGCATTTGACTCAGATCCTCTATGTTTACACAAAATAACTACCCAGTACTTATGCATTAGACACTGGCCTGGAACTGTTACCACGACAATGAGTCCTGTAAAAGGCCTAATGAAGGTGCAGGTTTCCTGCTGCTCGGGCGTTACGTAGCGGACGCTCTGTGTGGTTACAGACTCTTTTGTTCAGATGAACTGATAAAGCAGTCGCGGAGGGTGTACAAGGTGAACGACTGATAACCTGTCATTAAGCAGGCCTCCCAGCGTTCAACACAATCCAATAGCACTTAATATGCATCATTGTTTACCTGCAGAGACGCCAGTGACCCATAATCCCCGTTACCATGACGATAGGCTTATGCCCAATACAGTCTGAGTGGGTAAAAACAAAAGATGAAGCAGGTTGGTTCTGGTGGAGACTGTATGCTTATATATATGTATGGGAAGATGATTACTGGACTAGAAATCTCCAAATACACGCCAAATAAAAAAGAAGGTTAAAGCATGTAGAAAAAACATCACATTATTATCATTTAATCAAATTGCTTCAGAAATCAGGCTCACCACAGCCCAGTGACAAATACTGTAATATTAATAACTGATCATTAATCACTGTATTAATCATTACATCAATCATTAATCTAATTTCTAAAAATAAAATAAATCAAAATAAATAAATAAAATCTAAGAGAGGAAGAGAGAGAGAGGAAGAGGGAGAGAGAGAGAGAGAAAGAGAGGGAGAGAGAGAGAGGGAGAGCAAGAGAGAGCCTCCATCTCCTCCACTCTGTTCTTCAATCACTGCCTCCATCTGGATGTATGACCTCATCAGAACGAGTGGATGAAAACCAAAGATGAAGCAGGTTTGGCTCTGGTGGAGACTGTATGCTTGTGTATATGTATGAAATGATGATGATGAAGTTCTTCTTGACTCTTCATCTGGCCTGCGGCAGATGCTTCGCTTGCACACTCAAAAGTGTACGTTTCAAAGTGGCCTCTGCTTGATGTCCTGGGTTTGAGCTCAGCTGGAGGTCTGTTCTCCTGCTGCGTGTTCTGGAGTACTGCCACTTCTTCACTGAAACTCTTTCTGCTGCCGGGCTGTGGATATCAATTACAGCTGCTCTCAGATGGAGCTTGTTATGCTTTAATCAGGCTTACAGTACCGCTGGAATGAAAGCCTGCCAACAACACCTTCAGAGCAAAGACTGATCAGACACAGCAGTGCTGGTGTGAGTGTTTAAACACTGTGTTCACTCACTGTCCACTCTGTTAGACACTCCTACTACTTGCTGGTCCACCTTGTGGATGTAAAGTCAGAGACAGTAGCTCATCTGCTGCTGCACAGTTTGTGTTCCTCTAGTTCTTCATCAGTGGACACAGGACGCCGCCCACAGGACGCCACCTAGAGGACGCTGTTGTCTGGATAGTTTTGGCTGGTGGATGATTCTCAGTCCAGCAGTGACACGGAGGTGTTTAAATACTCCAGCAGCAGCACTGCTGTGTCTGATCCACTCACACCAGCACAACACACACTAGCACACCACCACCACATCAGTGTCACTGCAGTGCTGAGAATGATCCACACCCTTAATAGTAGCTGCTCTGTGGTGGTCCTGTGGGGGTCCTGATCATTAAAGAACAGAGTAATAAAGTATACAGAGAATCAGATGAACTACAGTCTATATGTGTAGCTCCCATATAGTAGGTGGAGCTGATATAATGGGATATGTGTGTAGGTACAAGTAGATGGCTTTTGAAAAGAAATCACAAGTAAGCAAGTACAATCTTCTGGAGGGTCAGCACCATGCAGGTGAAAATTTCTGCATGGCACTGGACAACAGGAGCTCCATGGTGGGAAAACTGGTCCAGAATGTAAGCAAACAGGGGCACCACTGAGAAGAACCAAGACTCAAAAACAGGCCATGAAGAAGAACTACCAAGAAGAACCAAGACTCCAAAACAGCTCATGAGGCAGAACCACTGAGAAGAGTCAATATTCCAAAACAGCTCATGAGGCAGAACCACTGAGAAGAAACAAAAATCAAAGAATCAGCAAAAGGAAGAACCACTGAGAAGAACTAAGACATTAAGAGAAGTGCATAAAGAACAACCACTCAACCCTCAAAATAAGGAGAGCATAGGGAAGAATCACTAAGAGGAACCAAGAAGAAGAAAAGCCAGAGTAAGGACCACTGAGAGGAACTAAGACTCAAGAGAAGAAGTACATGAGAAAGAACCACTATTAAGAACCATGATTCCACAGAAGACCAGCATGAGGAAGATCCACTGAGAAGAACCAAGAGTCCAGAGTAGATGAGCATGAAGAAAACCAGAATAATACAGTCCAATAAGCTTTGTGACCAGGTGTCAAAAGTATGAATGGTTCTTGATGGGCTTCTCTCCTCCACATGGTCTGCTCATTTCATGAACATGTTTTTCTACAGGGCTTTAATAAGTAACTACTTCACACCGGAACCCTCACTCTCTGTGTCACCTGCATATTTACAGACACAAACAGAGTTGTCAGGAAAGTGACAGGATGGTTAGGCTGAGATGACCTGAGACAATCTGCAAGACAGCTGAAATCAGGAGGCTTGACGTGTATCCACTTCCAGGAATATGAGCTGTACTGAAAATAAAATGATGTCACACCATGAAATCCACCCAGGAGCACAACACCCGAGCACTTTACCTGCCCATCACGTTAACAAGGCTGAGGCTACAGTGGACCAGAAAAACCCACAGTGATCCCACAGGATTCCCAGAGAGATCCTAAACAAATCTCAGGGAAATCCCAGAGAGATCACAGAGAAACTACACAGAAATCCATTAGAAATCCCTTTAATACCCATGAGGCAATTTTCAGAAAAAAAACCAAAGATCTCAGAAAGATCCCAGAGGAATTATTTAGATATCTCAAAGAGAAATCCTGGAGAAACTCCAGAGACATCCTAGACAGATCCCAGAGAGATCCCAGAGAGATTCCAGAGAGATTCCAGTCAATACCAGAGAAACTGTTTAGAAATGCTGAAGAAGCTTCCAAAGAGACGCCAGAGTGAGCATCAAGAAGCATTACTTTGTGAAAGAACACCCAAAAAAAACTCAGAGAAACTCCAGAGAGAGTCCACAGGACCTGTAGAGAAATCCCAGAAAAGTTACAGAGTAATCTCTCAGGAATCTCAAAGATATCAGGCAGAGATTCCAAAGAAATCCCAGAACAGGCATGTCAATAAAACACAATTACGTATGTGATTCAAACAAATAAACAGCAGTAAGAGGGAGAGAGAGAGTAAGAGAGAGAGACCGTGTTTATGTGTGAGACAAAGAGAGACAGTGAGAGAGTTTGTGTGTGAGACAAAGAGAGAGAAAGAGAGGGAGAGATTTTTTGATTCCTAAAAAAGCTAATTTATTCAACCATTAAACACCGAAATACAATTTGGCCACACAGTACATCTTAAGACCCTCAAAACCAAGACAAACAAGAAAACCCCTCCACACAAAGCTCCCCTTCCTCCACACTACACAACATATCATTGTAGCACCATTGTATTTGAAATATCTTTGTGGTGTTCATGATCTTGTGAAAACCAAAATCAAAACTGATCCTGGACTCCACAAGAGCTACAAACAATGGCAGGACCTTTTAGCCTGATCTGTCCTCCATTTTGTTTTTCCTAGAATTATACACAGCCAGTTTTGTCTGGCCAGTTACAAAATTCAGCAGCTGCCACTTAACCCTCTCTTTCAGCCCCAAAAGTAAAAGTCTCAGGGTTAAAATCAAGCCCACCCCTCTGAAAGATCAAACCAAGTGTGTCAAAAAGGGGTTTGAGTCTCTGACATTCTAAAAACAATGAAAAACTGTCTCTCTGAGACCACAGAAAACACATAGACCACCGACCTCTAGATTAACAACTGAAACAAAGGCATTTACAGCTAAAACACCATTCAGAATTTTCCGCTGGAGATCCCCAGACCCCTGCCAGAGGGGGCTTCTACAGTACCCTTCACATTGGTTGTTTGTCAAAACCCCGCCCAAGCTTGTCCCTCCACACTGTGTCAGGCCTTTCACTGAGCAGTGACTTAATAAAAAACTTTCACACAACATTTATATAAAACCTGGCCTGATGCATTGTGAAGATCCAGGTCCCGCCCATCTGAAAGAGATAATAAAGGACCAGACACACCTTCAGTTGTCAGTTGTAAGTTGTTCACAGGTCAGTTGTAAGACCAACCGTGTAGTCCACTGCCCTAACAATGAGGCAGCAGGATTATTATCGAGGCCCGGTTCTGCCACATCCACCAGGTTCTGCAGTTTAATAGTCTTTGAGATGCAGAATCTATGTGTAAGACCCAGAGCCCCATCAGACGCCACATCCAGCCGAGCTCCTCCAACAACCAGTAGAGAGAGTTTTGCTCCAGTCGCGGTGCTTAAAAAGAAACTAAAACTCAAAAAGAAGTAATCCATTCAAAAAAAAAAAACAGGGCTGTATTTAGCCCCAGTCCATAAATAGTGTGCAGCATACTACTACCCTCCACACTAGGTCCAGTCAGATATTTCTACAGGAACTCCAGATGAAAGGCTGCCATTCTGCTAGAAGGTCAATCAGTCCTTGTCCCTCTTCCTCCCTGGGCAGAATAGCACGCTCTGACCTGTCATTTTCTCCAAAACACCCTCCCAGTTCTTCTGCTGAAACAAATTATCCCCAAGAAACACACCCAAGTATTTCAGCCTCCCTTTTTTCCAGGCCATGTTGGCTGGTGGCCGCAGCAAGCCCCCAGGTCACTGCCCCACCGGCAAAGCTTCGCTTTTTGATACAGCACTTTTAATAAGTTCATAAAATAAGGACCAAAACCCAACTCTATCAACAGCTTTTTCTTGGAATAGAAATGGAAATAAGGCCGAAGTCAAGGCTACGAATCCTAGAAATGTGCAAAACATCACACACCAAGAAAATATTGTCCCTGATGGATCTGCCACACACACAGTAGGCTTGGTCATGGTGTATGACCCATCACGTCCTTCAGCCTACTGGCCAGGCTCTTCGAAAACTCCTTAAGATATGTGCATAGAAGACTCACTGGTCTCCAGTTTTTGACCTTCTGTAAGTTGTCCTTCTTAGGCAATAAGGTGATAACTTCCTGTCTGCAGCTCAAGGGTAAGCCACCCTCAACCAGGCTCTCATTGAGGACAGCTGACAGATCAGCACCAAGCTCAGTCCAAAAATTTCAATGGATAGGACATCTATGCCTGGAGTGGTTCCACCCTTCATGCTCTGTAGAGCTGCACAAAGCTCATGCTCCCCTAGCGGCCTTTCAAGAGCCTTGCTAGAGCTTCTAGAGATCTTGGGCATCCCAGCATAGAACCCACCCGCCAGCGCTGCAGCATGTTTGCACTCACTTTTGTACAGCTCAGTGTAAAACTGTACCCCCCATTTCTGGACAGACAGAGCTGTCTTATATTTACATTCCCACAATCCCACCATTCACATAAACTGTGAAAACATTGCTTTTGCAGTTTAAAATTATTTCAATATCTCGAACACTTTTTTAAAATGTCAGACAGCAAAGATACATTAAAATGCCAATTAGCACTCTTAGATTTAATGTTGGCGATAAAAACAGAGCATAAAACCAAAGTATGATCTGAAAAACCAACAGTCGTGATATCACAGCTTTTAAAAACATTGAGGTGGTGCTTAAAACAGCAAAATCTATTCAACCTAGCTAGAGACATATAACCGTCCCTCACCTTGGCCCAAGTATACTGCCTAAGAGTCATATTCAGAGCCCTCCATACATCACACAAGCTATAAGCTTTCATGGACTCTCGAAGAATATGCTGTGATGCAGCGTGAGGTTCAGTATGGTTCCTATCTGGCACATCATCCTCAGCGCAATTAAAACCCCCCATAAACAAAAAATCATCAGAGCAAAGATTCTACAGAGCGGTATTGACAATATTCATTAAAAGAACCCTGTCACGACCCACAGTAGGAGCATAAACATTAAATTACACAAAGTAATTTTAAATTCCTCAAATCTGCCACCAACCACCAATTACCCTGCAACACCTGCTCCACTTCAAAGGACATTAGAAGAAAATTCTTAGCAAACAAGCCCCTGTAGTTGAACTCAGGTGGCTAAAATCTCCCCCATTTTTTTCTCCAGTCAACCTCGTTCACAGGATCACTGGGCGTTTCTTGAACAAATAAAATATCAATGTTCTTTTGTTTCATTAAATCAAACATCATTGCTTTTTTGCATGTTACGAGCCCCATTCAAGTTCAAAGATCCCACCTGTAACTGTCTAAGACTGACATATAGTCTACTTAAATAGTTTTCAGTTTCAGTTCACACTCACTACTAAAATGTGTTTAAAATGTATAGTTTTGGTTACAAAATTGATTTCTGTTTCTGAAATGATTTCTTTAATAGTAAATTATGTGTCACATGACTAGAATCTAGTCAGAACTGTTTAATTATGGGTCAGATCCAGTGTGTTTACAGAGAGAGACATGTGGTACCAAACTAAACTAGTCCTACACATGGTCTAAATGGCACACTTGGTAACTGTGTATATTTTGTTTATAATGTTGTTTGATATGCTTTACACTGACTATGTGAACGCTGAGACTAAGAAAATGCACATCTTGAACCAGGCCCTTTGTAAGCCCCTCAGCCCATTGTGTTGAGAGATCGCAGTCCCCGGAGTTCTAGGTAGCTCCGGACACACACACACACACACACACACACACACACACACACCCCTCTCGCACGCACATCACCATGGCACACACACACACACAAACCCCTCTATCATGCACATGAACAGGGCAACGCATTATCCACAGCTGACAGAGTGGTGTTCCAGAGAGGCAGCGAGACTACCATCAGCGGTTTTACTCTCCATCCAGCCTGCATGACAACATGACTCCCCAACTTGACTGGCCTGCACAGAGTCCTGACCTCAACCTGATAGAACACCTTGGTGATTATTAAGGGCGGAGACTGTGAGCCAGGCTTCCTCGTCCAACATCAGGGTCTGACCTCAATAATGGTCTTCTGGAAGAACGGTCAAACATTCTCATAAACACACTCCTAAGCTGTGAGAGCCTTTCCAGAACAGCTGAAGCTGTTATAGCTGCAAAGGTTGGGCCGTCATCATATTAAACCCTATGGATTAAGAATGGGACGCCATTCCAGTTCATATGCGTGTGAAGGCAGACGAGCAAATGCTTTTGGCAATACAGTGTATATAAGCTTGATTCTCATGCTCCTCTATGATGGACCGTTATCTATGCACAAGGACTAACACACAGTTGCATAGCTAAACCAGATGGAACCTGAATTCTGTCTGTATGTTTGTTTGTTTGTATCACTTCTATTAACTGAACTACAAAAAAACCAACAACAAACATTTGGTGTAAGTGGAGGGATTAAGTGAATTTGGCTTTTTGCTGAACTATTCCTTTAAGATCACATCACTGTGCATTTGTGTGGAAGTGGCATGTGGCCTTGAAGGTGGAGGTTCAGGACCTGCACATTAGCACTAATGGATTGAGCGAGGGGTCAGAAAGGTACAGTCTGATGGGTACACGGTGGGACCTATTTGAAAAAGTCAGCGTTTTGCTTGAAATAACATACAGTAATGCAGAAAAACAACGCTGCACAATCTAAACGCTGACTTTCTGATGTGGCTATATACACACTTCAGTATATACTGTGCACGTGTACCTTGCATTTATATAAATAGTGCACTTGTTGACTCCCTGTTTTATACATAATAATAACAATAATAATAATAATACACTGTCGCCTCACAGCAAGATGTTCCCGGTCCGGGCTGTTCTGTGTGGAGTGTGTATGTTCTCCCCGTGCTTGAATGGGTTTCCTCCGGGTACCCCGGTTTCCTCCCATAGTCCAAACACATGCATGTTAGGTTAATCTCTCACTTTAAATTGCCCATAGGTGTGAGTGTGCGTGAGTGTGTGTTGGCCATGTGATGGACTGGCAACTTGGGATTCTGGGATTGGCTCCAGCCCCCGTGACCCTGACTAAAGTGGTAGATAATGGATGGATGGCTAATAATAATAATAATGATAATAATAGTAATAATAATAAAGTATTTATACAGAGAAGCATACAAACTACAAACGACAGCCTACAAACTATGGTCTTCTATGGTATTGTTAGATCTACATAATATACATTATCACAGTACCTCATATATACATGCTCCTTAATAATCAACTGAAATTATATTCCATATCTTTTATTAATCATAGCTTACAACCTTGTTTTTTTACACTGCCAATTTTACTGTATGAATAATTTTTACTTGTTTTTCATAGTGGGCTATCTGTCCTCTCTGTTTACCGTCCTGTCTGTTTAATGTCCTGTCTGTTTACCGTCCTGTCTGTTTACCGTCCTGTCTGTTTAATGTCCTGTCTGTTTAATGTCCTGTCTGTATACCGTCCTGTCTGTTTACCGTCTTGTCTGTTTAATGTCCTGTCTGTTTAAAGTCCTGTCTGTTTACTGTCCTCTCTGTTTACCATCCTGTCTGTTTACCGTCCTGTCTGTTTACCGTCTTGTCTGTTTACCGTCCTGTCTGTTTACCCTCCTGTCTGTTTAATGTCCTGTCTGTTTAATGTCCTGTCTGTTTACCGTCCTGTCTGTTTAATGTCTTGTCTGTTTACCGTCCTGTCTGTTTAATGTCCTGTCTGTTTAAAGTCCTGTCTGTTTACTGTCCTGTCTGTTTACCGTCCTGTTTGTTTAATGTCCTGTCTGTTTACCGTCCTGTCTGTTTACTGTCTTGTATGTTTACTGTCCTGTCTGTTTAAAGTCCTGTCTGTTTACTGTCCTGTCTGTTTACCGTCCTGTTTGTTTAATGTCCTGTCTGTTTACCGTCCTGTCTGTTTACTGTCTTGTATGTTTACTGTCCTGTCTGTTTACCGTCCTGTCTGTTTACTGTCCTGTCTGTTTACCGTCCTGTTTGTTTAATGTCCTGTCTGTTTACCGTCCTGTCTGTTTACTGTCTTGTATGTTTACTGTCCTGTCTGTTTAATGTCCTGTCTGTTTAATGTCCTGTCTGTTTACTGTCCTGTTTGTTTAATGTCCTGTCTGTTTACAGTCCTGTCTGTTTACTGTCCTGTCTGTTTACCATCCTGTCTGTTTACCATCTTGTCTGTTTACTGTCCTGTCTGTTTACTGTCTTGTCTGTTTACTGTGCTGTCTGTTTACCGTCCTCTCTGTTTACCGTCTTCTCTGTTTACTGTCCTGTCTGTTTACCGTCCTGTCTGTTTACAGTCCTGTCTGTTTAATGTCCTGTCTGTTTAATGTCCTGTCTGTTTACACTCCTGTCTGTTTACCGTCCAGTCTGTTTACTGTCCTGTCTGTTTACTGTCCTGTCTGTTTAATGTCCTGTCTGTTTACTGTCCTGTCTGTTTACCGTCCTGTTTACCGTCTTGTCTGTTTACCGTCCTGTCTGTTTACAGTCCTGTCTGTTTAATGTCCTGTCTGTTTAATGTCCTGTCTGTTTACACTCCTGTCTGTTTACCGTCCAGTCTGTTTACTGTCCTGTCTGTTTAATGTCCTGTCTGTTTACTGTCCTGTCTGTTTACCGTCCTGTCTGTTTACCGTCCTGTCTGTTTAATGTCCTGTCTGTTTAATGTCCTGTCTGTTTACCGTCCTGTCTGTTTAATGTCTTGTCTGTTTACCGTCCTGTCTGTTTACTGTCCTGTCTGTTTAAAGTCCTGTCTGTTTACTGTCCTGTCTGTTTACCGTCCTGTTTGTTTAATGTCCTGTCTGTTTACAGTCCTGTCTGTTTACTGTCCTGTCTGTTTACCGTCCTGTCTGTTTACCGTCTTGTCTGTTTATCGTCCTGTCTGTTTACCGTCCTGTCTGTTTAATGTCCTGTCTGTTTAATGTCCTGTCTGTTTACCGTCCTGTCTGTTTAATGTCTTGTCTGTTTACCGTCCTGTCTGTTTAATGTCCTGTCTGTTTAAAGTCCTGTCTGTTTACTGTCCTGTCTGTTTACCGTCCTGTTTGTTTAATGTCCTGTCTGTTTACCGTCCTGTCTGTTTACTGTCTTGTATGTTTACTGTCCTGTCTGTTTAAAGTCCTGTCTGTTTACTGTCCTGTCTGTTTACCGTCCTGTTTGTTTAATGTCCTGTCTGTTTACTGTCCTGTCTGTTTACTGTCCTGTCTGTTTACCGTCCTGTTTGTTTAATGTCCTGTCTGTTTACTGTCCTGTCTGTTTACTGTCTTGTATGTTTACTGTCCTGTCTGTTTAATGTCCTGTCTGTTTAATGTCCTGTCTGTTTACTGTCCTGTTTGTTTAATGTCCTGTCTGTTTACAGTCCTGTCTGTTTACTGTCCTGTCTGTTTACTATCCTGTCTGTTTACAGTCTTGTCTGTTTACTGTCCTGTCTGTTTACTGTCTTGTCTGTTTACTGTGCTGTCTGTTTACCGTCCTCTCTGTTTACCGTCTTCTCTGTTTACTGTCCTGTCTGTTTACCGTCCTGTCTGTTTACAGTCCTGTCTGTTTAATGTCCTGTCTGTTTAATGTCCTGTCTGTTTACACTCCTGTCTGTTTACCGTCCAGTCTGTTTACTGTCCTGTCTGTTTACCGTCCTGTCTGTTTACTGTCCTGTCTGTTTACCGTCCTGTCTGTTTACCGTTTTGTCTGTTTACCGTCCTGTCTGTTTACAGTCCTGTCTGTTTAATGTCCTGTCTGTTTAATGTCCTGTCTGTTTACACTCCTGTCTGTTTACCGTCCAGTCTGTTTACTGTCCTGTCTGTTTAATGTCCTGTCTGTTTACCGTCCAGTCTGTTTACTGTCCTGTCTGTTTAATGTCCTGTCTGTTTAATGTCCTGTCTGTTTACCGTCCTGTCTGTTTACCGTCCTGTCTGTTTACTGTCCTGTCTGTTTACTGTCTTGTCTGTTTACTGTCCTGTCTGTTTACTGTCCTGTCTGTTTACCGTCCTGTCTGTTTACTGTCCTGTCTGTTTACTGTCCTGTCTGTTTACCGTCCTGTCTGTTTACAGTCCTGTCTGTTTACTGTCCTGTCTGTTTAATGTCCTGTCTGTTTACACTCCTGTCTGTTTACTGTCCTGTCTGTTTACTGTCCTGCCTGTTTACCGTCCTGTCTGTTTACCGTCTTGTCTGTTTAATGTCCTGTCTGTTTACTGTCTTGTCTGTTTACTGTCTTGTCTGTTTACCGTACTGTCTGTTTACCGTCCTGTCTGTTAACAGTTCTGTCTGTTTACAGTCCTGTCTGTTTACTGTCCTGTCTGTTTACCGTCCTGTCTGTTTACAGTCCTGTCTGTTTAATGTCCTGTCTGTTTAATGTCCTGTCTGTTTACACTCCTGTCTGTTTAATGTCCTGTCTGTTTACCGTCCTGTCTGTTTACCGTCCTGTTTGTTTAATGTCCTGTCTGTTTACAGTCCTGTCTGTTTACTGTCCTGTCTGTTTACTATCCTGTCTGTTTACAGTCTTGTCTGTTTACTGTCCTGTCTGTTTACTGTCTTGTCTGTTTACTGTGCTGTCTGTTTACCGTCCTCTCTGTTTACCGTCTTCTCTGTTTACTGTCCTGTCTGTTTACCGTCCTGTCTGTTTACAGTCCTGTCTGTTTAATGTCCTGTCTGTTTAATGTCCTGTCTGTTTACACTCCTGTCTGTTTACCGTCCAGTCTGTTTACTGTCCTGTCTGTTTACCGTCCTGTCTGTTTACTGTCCTGTCTGTTTACCGTCCTGTCTGTTTACCGTTTTGTCTGTTTACCGTCCTGTCTGTTTACAGTCCTGTCTGTTTAATGTCCTGTCTGTTTAATGTCCTGTCTGTTTACAGTCCTGTCTGTTTACCGTCCAGTCTGTTTACTGTCCTGTCTGTTTAATGTCCTGTCTGTTTAATGTCCTGTCTGTTTACCGTCCTGTCTGTTTACCGTCCTGTCTGTTTACCGTCTTCTCTGTTTACTGTCCTGTCTGTTTACTGTCTTGTCTGTTTACTGTCCTGTCTGTTTACTGTCCTGTCTGTTTACCGTCTTCTCTGTTTACCGTCCTGTCTGTTTACAGTCCTGTCTGTTTACTGTCCTGTCTGTTTAATGTCCTGTCTGTTTACTGTCCTGTCTGTTTACCGTCCTGTCTGTTTAACGTCTTCTCTGTTTACTGTCCTGTCTGTTTACTGTCTTGTCTGTTTACTGTCCTGTCTGTTTACTGTCCTGTCTGTTTACCGTCTTCTCTGTTTACCGTCCTGTCTGTTTACAGTCCTGTCTGTTTACTGTCCTGTCTGTTTAATGTCCTGTCTGTTTACACTCCTGTCTGTTTACTGTCCTGTCTGTTTACTGTCCTGCCTGTTTACCGTCCTGTCTGTTTACCGTCTTGTCTGTTTAATGTCCTGTCTGTTTACTGTCTTGTCTGTTTACTGTCTTGTCTGTTTACCGTACTGTCTGTTTACCGTCCTGTCTGTTAACAGTTCTGTCTGTTTACTGTGTCCAATGTCTGTTAATTTATCTTGTTTATTGTTTCTAGTTAAAATTCGTGTCTGCACGTTTGCACTTTGCATTCTTTGCTCCATGTTGCACCATGTTGTTCCTGAAGGAACTAAATTTTACTCTACTGTGTACTTGTACGTAGATGGAATGATAATAAAAGCCTCTTGACTTGACTTGAAAACATGCCGCTATCTATTTTTTCTACACTCACTCTCCAGTGTATCAGCTCCACTGACCATATAGGAGCTACACTTACAGACTGTAGTTCATCTGATTCTCTGTATACTTTATTACTCTGTTCTTTAATGATCAGGACCCCCACAGGACCACAACTTTATTTGGGTGGTGGATCATTCTCAGCACAGCAGTGACACTGACGTGGCGGTGGTGTGTTAGTGTGAGTTGTGCTGGTGTGATTGGATCAGAATATCGGGATCAGTGCTAAGGAATATTATGCGGGTCTCCCTTGTGAGTCTTGGTTCCTCACAAGGTTTCTTCCTCCAGCTCTGAGGGAGATTTTCCAGTCCCACTTAATGCACTTATTTATTATTTACATACTTATTTACTATTCAATTTCAATCCTTTTCACTTTAGTAGTTTAATTCCTGATTTTTGTTTGTTTTAATCATTTTATTTTTAGTTATTTTCCCCTTTTTAATTCATAAGAAATCCTATAAATGATGCAATAAATAAATAAAGAAAGAAAGAAATACTTTGATTGCACATTTTAATTTGCTGGACAGCACGAGTGATAAACAGTGATGAATTAGAGCTAACAGTTGATGTCCCCGCTGATCCCGTTCTGAATATGCGCCCACACGTCTGGAGATGAGGTGTGTCTGATTTGCCCGTCAGTGTGGAGACTCGTCCGATTGATTGATTCCTGAAGAAGAGAGATGGAGAGAGATGGAGTTAAACCACTAAACTCCAACTTCAACACTGCGGCCTGAGCACTCAGCTTGCTGACCGTCTCCCATCCTCTGCTTAATCCCTTTCAATTCCTCATTCTGTTCTCCTGACTCCGCCAGATCCCCCCCACAGTTTACACACCATTAAACCCTCTGCTTACATCTATAATTATTTCAGCTCGGCTCCCTGAAACACACACAGAATTCAATGTGCAGGTTTTAAAATTTCAATTCATGTGTATTTGTAATTACCCCATTTACAGGAATGTTGCAGTATGTAAATATGAACAAGATGCAATGATGTGCAAATGATTTAAATCCTATATTTAAATATGTTGCAACTGAGAAATGTTGTTGCATGACTATCGCGTTCAGCTCTGTGCTTATTTCAGCAGCTGAGGAGACGATTACTGTAGTTCTGAAAGTCACATGTTCCTATTCTTGCTTGGATTCCAGCTGCTCCACAGTTCTGAGTCTATTTTCCCGTATATTTCCTTTCGTAATGCTCCAGATGTCTTCAGTGGGTGACCAGTGTTCTGGACTGCAAGCAAATCAGTTTAGCACCTGGACTCTTTTACTACAAAGCTGATGTTGTAATACGTACAGAATGTGGTTCACTGTGCTGTAGAAATAAACAAGAGTTCTTCTGAAAAAGACATAGTCTAGAAGGCAGCAGTCCAAAGAAAAACAAGTCTCTCCAAATTGGTAACTTTACGGGAGAGTCTTTACTTTTAATGCAAGTCAATGGAACCAGATTTGTTTTCCAAACTATTTCGGAGCATTCCTGTTGGTCCATTCGTCATGTGTTTACATGATGTAGAAAACTAAAAATCCACAAAAATGGCAATACAAGTTCTTCTTTGGATAGGGAAAATATGTTGCTCTATTGGAGCTTCACAGATGCTCCCATGTACCATCACGGATGCTGACTTTTGATCTGTGCATTAATAATAAACAGTAATATTCCATGTGTTCATGGGTCACAGGTACTGATTTGTGGTTTTCGGCCTTTTCCTTTACGCACAGAAAGCTCATGTAAAACACAGACAAAGATTTGGTCTGAACATTGGTAGGAACAAAACAAAGTGCCCAGCCTCACTGAAAAAGAAATAAATAAACTTAAGGAAGTTTTGTGTTTACTGTTTTTTACCAACAATTTGACTGCAAAGCTGTAGATGACAGAAGGTAGAATAAGCTTGCTGGTCAACGCTGGTTAACATGGGTAACTAACAACCAAGGACGGATTAAGGATAGTCTAGGCCCCTGGGCAAAGAGTTACCCAGGGATAACCCCCATCCCCCACCACCTGCGCCCCTCGTGATCAAGGGCCCTCTAATAGTATGCCCTGTACTTCTCTAGGGCTCTTATAACCAGTGCCCTCTAAAATTAAGCCCCCCTCTTTCCTAGGACCAGAAAGACGAAGTCAGAGCAGTGCCACAACGCCTCGTCCATTTTCATAAGGGGCCCAAAAGCAGGGCAATGGCCCAAAAGCATGGCTAGGGCCCCCAAAAGCATAGATAGGGCCCAAAAGCATGGCTAGGGGCCCCAAAAGCATGGCTAGGGCCCGCAAGAGGCCCTGGGGTCAAAGTCCCTAAAAGTCAGAGGATCCTTCAAATGGGGGACACCCGGAAATAAAAATATATTGTATCATAAATGTTGATAGGCATTGCAAAATGTTTTGGGCCAGAGATTAAGCCTGAGGTGTTTATATGCTCACTCTACTCAACAATCTGATGAAAATCTCTCTTTACATGCACCCTACAAGCAATCGGATCCAAAATTATGTGCATGCATAGAGTACAGCTTGGTGTAAACGTTACCATGACAAAGTGCATGAGCTGAGTTCAGTCAGAGTGAGACCGGCAGAAGTGTGTTACCTGATTTTCAGTTAGCGCGCTCGTGTTTTTAACTGCTTTAAAATGATGGCAGACTCAGAAAAACATACCTCACATGTACTTATTAAAGAAGAGGCGAGAGGAAGACGCCACGTCCTGCAACACATCTGTGTTAGCAAGGAGTCGATCTCCCGTGACTTCATCCATGATTTTGTAAAACGGGGAAGTTCAGGTTTTTAGCTTTGTAATACTCCAATCTGAGAAACTTCCATCTGTTTTTAATTTGCGCTGTAGTTCGTGTAAACCCACCATCGTTTACTTGCTCATACACTCGTCTGAACAGCTCGTTATTGTGAGCTTTACGGCCGTCCATCCTGCTAGCTATTTTTAAATCTTTTAACGTTTGAAGCAAACTGCACATGCGCAGAACGTATTTAAACTTCCCGATTGGGAATGTAATCGGATACAGGCGTTTACACGGCCAATATTCTTCTATTAAACAAATTATTTACAAGATCTAATATCCCATCTCCTTCAATCGGATAGAAATTGTAATCGGATAGAAATAGAGAATCGCCACCACCCAACACTATCCAGACAACAGTGTTCTGTGGGCAGCGTCCTGTGACCACTGATGAAGGACTTGAGGAACATAAACTGTGCAGCAGCAGATGAGCTATCCTGTAGTTTTAAATTTCAGGTTTTCATCCATTATCTTCCGTTTTATCCCCCGTGGTCACAGAGAGGCTGGAGCGAATCCCAGCGTTGAAATAAGATAAATACATATACATATACTAAAAAACTGAAATCTAATAATATAAAGGAATATGTAGAGGGACGTATGTAGAAACTCTGTAGAAAGTGTTGTATAGGCAGGTTAATCTAGGAAGATATTTATGTTTGAATTGACTTAGTGATGTAATAAAGGATGCATCTAGTATTATTTAAGTGGCAGCCAGTGAAACGGGATTGTGGGCTTAGACAGTAGAAATTACTCTTATTATTATAAACAAATCCTGGAAGTGAAAGTCCCTCAGTGAGTGAAGAAACTGAAGAAGAACAGAATTTAGATCTTACAAGACGATGATCCAAAACATAGATCAGAATCAATCTACTTGAAGAGCTGCAGCTTGGTTTTTTTTCATACCTGCCAGGATTAGTTTCCTGCAGTGCCTCTATATCTGTCTAATCCCTGCATCAGCTTCAGCGCTATAGCTCGGCCTGCCTCCTTTAGTGAGGCCTTGAAGGCAGAGCCGCACGTGTCTTATCTCGGTTCTTTGTCCTTCACTCTGCCGTATAAAACCCGCAGAGCAGCTTCAGCACCTCGCACGCTGGGAGAATGCTGCTGGCCGTGGCCAAGCTGTGCTGTGGAATCTCCTACCCGCACCTACAGAGCATGACAGGTACCTGCATCTCCCGCACACTATCTTCTACCCTCTGCAGGCATCTTCAGGGGTTTGTGGATGGGGGGGTAAGACATTATCTGAGTAGTAAGTGTACATTCACCAGTAAGAACAGCAGATACTACTTACTCTATTAATACTGTTAAATATTTACATAATAAAGTGTTTTACTGAGTAAGTAAAAGCTTTCTGTCTGGAAACAAACTTTTTATAATTAATAATGTTCACAAGTGACTAAAACATCATAAAAATAATATAATAATAATATACATAAATTGCAATCCTTGTACTAAAGTGGATGTACTTTTTTATATTTACACTAATATAAACACACACTGTGCGTCTTTGATGTTTGGTTGTGTTTTACTGTTTATGGTGTGGTTCAAATTATAACTGACAAGAAATTTATTGCTTTGGAAAATCAGTCTTCTATAGAAATTAGTGATTCTTTTGGAGTTCCTCCAGGTTCTGTTTTAGGACCACTGCTTTTCTCACTGTTTCATCTTTGGTACTTCGGTAAATGTGATCAGGGAACTTTTAGAGCTGGGCTGATCATATGAACTTGTAAATTTTAGTTTGCTCTAATTAAGATTATCTTTATGAAATCTGAGTTTAATTTTAGATAAAAATACAGAGAAATAATGGAAATGTGGAGAGACTCTTTTAGTTACACTGCTTCTAAACTGTGTAACACATGACCTTTCACTGTTAGGCAGTCAAGTTTAGTATACACTTTAATGAATATCACACAAATATTTTAAATAATAAGTACATCTTTTTGTTTTACCTTCTATTTCTTATGTCATCTTTCTATTTTGCTAGGATTTTTTAGTAAAGGTCTCCTTAATGATGGAGAACGTGTTATATTTGTATATGGTTCTACACAGAACCTTTATAGATACACACTAAATAGCTGTTTCTAATAAAATGGCCAGTTTGTGGAAGCACAAGGTAGGTGTTTCTAATAAAAAAGGCCAGTAAGTGAAAGCATAATGGAAGAGTTCCTTATAAAGTGTCCAGTTAGTGGAGGTACAAGTGGCTGTTTCTAATAAAGTGGTCAGTATGTGAAAGCATAAGGGAGGTGTTTCTATAAAGTGGCCAGTTAGTGGAGGTACAAGGGGGACGTTTCTAATAAAGTGGCCAGTTAGTGGAAGCACAAGATGGATGTTTCTAATAAAGTGGCCAGTTAGCAGAGGTATAAGGTGGATGTTTCTAATAAAGTGGCCAGTTAGTAGTGGTACAAGGTGGCTGTTTCTAATAAAGTGACCATATAATAAAAGGGCAGAAAAAATACAAAAGAAATAATAATTGAAAATAGAAATTAAAATACAAAACAAAACAAAAGTGAAGAAAACAAATCCCACATAATATAATTATACAATTTCAGTGAGATACAATTAGTACAGTTACCGTTTCACACTCTTATTTAATTTGAGTGTGTGTGAGTATGTGTGTGTGCGTGCGCATATATGTATTGAAGATCTTTTCTGGGTGGTAATGTTGTTAGAATGGGTAAGATGTATTTGGTTAGGGGTTACTGTATAGAACTAATGAGTGTTGATCAGGGTGTTGTTGTGTTTGTTGAGGGTTAAGAGATGAGTTCCATTGATATCTAATCTGTAAGCAGATTTTTCAGTGAGTAATGCTAATGGATTTTCTTAATTTCCAATCAATCAAAATATGTTTTTTGCCAATGACTTACGTTATGAGCAGAAATTTAGTATTTTCATTTGTTAGACTGATTGCTGAAGTGTCTCCTAACAACCAGAGTGATGGTGGGATTAAGTAAGGGTATGTGTTTCTAATAAAGTGGGCACAAAGTGAAAGTACAAGGTTGGTGTTTTTAATAAAGTGGCCAGTTAGTAGAAGCTTAAGGTTGGTGTTTCTATTAAAGTGGTCATTTGTGTATTATATTTGTGTGTTTTCGGTGTTTCAGGGCTGCAGCGTGTGGCAGTGGCTGCTTTGGGGCAGGAGATAGCACACAGGCAGAAAGTGGGGCTGATGTCCCTTCCAGCCTGGGCCAGTTGTGGGAGCTGGTCTTGGGGCAACAACAGTGGAGGTGAGTCTGAAACACACACAAACTCCACTCTGTCACATGCCCCCACAAACCAGGTGACCTGAAAAAAACAAACACTGACTTTCTGATTTCCTCCATTAGTTCACAAGCTGAAGGTAAGGTCAGTCAGGTGTTCCTCTCTAACATGTGACAGTGCTAGCTCATAAACAAATCACTGAAAACCTGCTTAGGAGATCTGTCTGCTTTGTTCTGAAATGCAGCCAATGCAAAGCCTGTAAACCACCTTATTTAATAAAAGTGGCTGATTCACCAAGCAGTGCAGCATCAAGCACAACGTTTAGATTCACATTCACTGTTCTTTGCTACTATAGAGACTTTAACACAGCAGTGGGTTTAATGGGGCGTGATGATTAGTTAGTGGTACTTTATTCCACAGCATGACCCCCTGATACCAGACCTGTGTTACATTGCTTACCCAGCTCTTCTAAAGAAGCATTACAAAGTAGTCCAAACACCGCCTTCTCCTACCTGGTAAACTGTAACACTAACTTCATCTACCTGGTAAACTGTAACACTAACATCTCCTACCTGGTAAACTGTAACACTAACTTCTCCTACCTGGTAAACTGTAACACTAACTTCACCTACCTGGTAAACTGTAACACTAACTTCATCTACTTGTTAAACTGTAACACTAACTTCACTTACCTGGTAAACTGTAACACTAACGTCTCCTACCTGTGTACAGGTAAATTGTAACACTAACTTCATTTACCTGGCAAACTGTAACACTAACTTCACCTACCTGCTAAACTGTAACACTAACTTCACCTACCTGTGTACAGGTAAACTGTAACACTACCTTAATTTATCTGGTAAACTGTAACACTAACTTCACCTACCTGTGTACAGGTAAACTGTAACACTGCCTTCACCTACCTGGCAAACTATAACACTAACTTCACCTACCTGCTAAACTGTAACACTAACTTCACCTACCTGTGTACAGGTAAACTGTAACACTAACTTCACCTACCTGTGTACAGGTAAACTGTAACACTGCCTTCATCTACCTGGCAAACTGTAACACTAACTTCACCTACCTGCTAAACTGTAACACTAACTTCACCTACCTGTGTACAGGTAAACTGTAACACTACCTTAATTTATCTGGTAAACTGTAACACTAACTTCACCTACCTGTGTACAGGTAAACTGTAACACTGCCTTCACCTACCTGGCAAACTATAACACTAACTTCACCTACCTGCTAAACTGTAACACTAACTTCACCTACCTGTGTACAGGTAAACTGTAACACTAACTTCACCTACCTGTGTACAGGTAAACTGTAACACTGCCTTCACCTACCTGGCAAACTGTAACACTAACTTCACCTACCTGTGTACAGGTAAACTGTAACACTGCCTTCACCTACCTGGCAAACTGTAACACTAACTTCACCTACCTGCTAAACTGTAACACTACCTTCACCTACCTGTGTACAGGTAAACTGTAACACTAACTTCATTTACCTGGTAAACTGTAACACTAACTTCACCTACCTGTGTACAGGTAAACTGTAACACTGCCTTCACCTACCTGGCAAACTGTAACACTAACTTCACCTACCTGCTAAACTGTAACACTAACTTCACCTACCTGTGTACAGGTAAACTGTAACACTAATTTCATCTACCTGGTATACTATAACACTAACTTCACCTACCTGTGTACAGGTAAACTGTAACACTAGCTTCTCCTACCTGGTAAACTGTAACACTAACTTCATTTACCTGGTAAACTGTAACACTAACTTCATTTACCTGGTAAACTGTAACACTAACTTTACCTACCTGTGTACAGGTAAACTGTAACACTAACTTCACCTACCTGTGTACAGGTAAACTGTAACACTAGCTTCTCCTACCTGGTAAACTGTAACACTAACTTCACCTACCTGTGTACAGGTAAACTGTAACACTAACTTCACCTACCTGTGTACAGGTAAACTGTAACACTACCTTCACCTACCTGTGTACAGGTAAAATGTAACACTGCCTTCACCTACCTGTGTACAGGTAAACTGTAACACTACCTTCACCTACCTGTGTACAGGTTAACTGTAACACTGCCTTCACCTACCTGGCAAACTGTAACACTAAATTCACCTACCTGCTAAACTGTAACACTAACTTCACCTACCTGTGTACAGGTAAACTGTAACACTAACTTCGCCTACCTGTGTACAGGTAAACTGTAACACTACCTCCACCTACCTGTGTACAGGTAAAATGTAACACTAACTTCACCTACCTGTGTACAGGTAAACTGTAACACTACCTTAATTTGTCTGGTAAACTGTAACACTAACTTCACCTACCTGTGTACAGGTAAAGTGTAACACTAACTTCACCTACCTGTGTACAGGTAAAGTGTAACACTAACTTCACCTGCCTGTGTACAGGTAAACTGTAACACTGCCTTCACCTACCTGGCAAAACTGTAACACTAACTTCACCTACCTGGTAAACTGTAACACTAACTTCACCTACCTGTGTACAGGTAAACTGTAACACTAACTTCACCTACCTGTGTACAGGTAAACTGTAACACTAGCTTCTCCTACCTGGTAAACTGTAACACTAACTTCACCTACCTGTGTACAGGTAAACTGTAACACTGCCTTCACCTACCTGTGTACAGGTAAAATGTAACACTACATTCACCTACCTCTGTATAGGTAAACTGTAACACTACCTTCACCTACCTGTGTACAGGTAAACTGTAACACTACCTTAATTTATCTGGTAAACTGTAACACTAACTTCACCTACCTCTGTACAGGTAAACTGTAACACTGTCTTCACCTACCTGGCAAACTGTAACACTAATTTCACCTACCTGTGTACAGGTAAACTGTAACACTGCCTTCACCTACCTGGCAAACTGTAACACTAACTTCACCTACCTGCTAAACTGTAACACTAACTTCACCTACCTGTGTACAGGTAAACTGTAACACTAATTTCATTTACCTGGTAAACTGTAACACTAACTTCACCTACCTGTGTACAGGTAAACTGTAACACTGCCTTCACCTACCTGGCAAACTGTAACACTAACTTCACCTACCTGCTAAACTGTAACACTAACTTCACCTACCTGTGTACAGGTAAACTGTAACACTAATTTCACCTACCTGGTAAACTATAACACTAACTTCACCTACCTGTGTACAGGTAAACTGTAACACTAGCTTCTCCTACCTGGTAAACTGTAACACTAACTTCATTTACCTGGTAAACTGTAACACTAACTTTACCTACCTGTGTACAGGTAAATTGTAACACTAACTTCACCTAGCTGTGTACAGGTAAACTGTAACACTAGCTTCTCCTACCTGGTAAACTGTAACACTAACGTCACCTACCTGTGTACAGGAAAACTGTAACACTAACTTCACCTACCTGTGTACAGGTAAACTGTAACACTACCTTCACCTACCTGTGTACAGGTAAAATGTAACACTACCTTCACCTACCTGTGTACAGGTAAACTGTAACACTACCTTCACCTACCTGTGTACAGGTAAACTGTAACACTAACTTCACCTACCTGGCAAACTGTAACACTAAATTCACCTACCTGCTAAACTGTAACACTAACTTCACCTACCTGTGTACAGGTAAACTGTAACACTAACTTCACCTACCTGTGTACAGATAAACTGTAACACTACCTTCACCTACTTGTGTACAGGTAAAATGTAACACTACCTTCACCTACCTGTGTACAGGTAAACTGTAACACTACCTTAATTTATCTGGTAAACTGTAACACTAACTTCACCTACCTGTGTACAGGTAAACTGTAACACTGCCTTCACCTACCTGGCAAACTATAACACTAACTTCACCTACCTGCTAAACTGTAACACTAACTTCACCTACCTGTGTACAGGTAAACTGTAACACTAACTTCACCTACCTGTGTACAGGTAAACTGTAATACTGCCTTCATCTACCTGGCAAACTTTAACACTAACTTCACCTACCTGCTAAACTGTAACACTAACTTCACCTACCTGTGTACAGGTAAACTGTAACACTACCTTAATTTATCTGGTAAACTATAACACTAACTTCACCTACCTGTGTACAGGTAAACTGTAACACTGCCTTCACCTACCTGGCAAACTATAACACTAACTTCACCTACCTGCTAAACTGTAACACTAACTTCACCTACCTGTGTACAGGTAAACTGTAACACTAACTTCACCTACCTGTGTACAGGTAAACTGTAACACTGCCTTCACCTACCTGGCAAACTGTAACACTAACTTCACCTACCTGTGTACAGGTAAACTGTAACACTGCCTTCACCTACCTGGCAAACTGTAACACTAACTTCACCTACCTGCTAAACTGTAACACTACCTTCACCTACCTGTGTACAGGTAAACTGTAACACTAACTTCATTTACCTGGTAAACTGTAACACTAACTTCACCTACCTGTGTACAGGTAAACTGTAACACTGCCTTCACCTACCTGGCAAACTGTAACACTAACTTCACCTACCTGCTAAACTGTAACACTAACTTCACCTACCTGTGTACAGGTAAACTGTAACACTAATTTCATCTACCTGGTAAACTATAACACTAACTTCACCTACCTGTGTACAGGTAAACTGTAACACTAGCTTCTCCTACCTGGTAAACTGTAACACTAACTTCATTTACCTGGTAAACTGTAACACTAACTTTACCTACCTGTGTACAGGTAAACTGTAACACTAACTTCACCTACCTGTGTACAGGTAAACTGTAACACTACCTTAATTTGTCTGGTAAACTGTAACACTAACTTCACCTACCTGTGTACAGGTAAAGTGTAACACTAACTTCACCTACCTGTGTACAGGTAAAGTGTAACACTAACTTCACCTGCCTGTGTACAGGTAAACTGTAACACTGCCTTCACCTACCTGGCAAACTGTAACACTAACTTCACCTACCTGGTAAACTGTAACACTAACTTCACCTACCTGTGTACAGGTAAACTGTAACACTAACTTCACCTACCTGTGTACAGGTAAACTGTAACACTAGCTTCTCCTACCTGGTAAACTGTAACACTAACTTCACCTACCTGTGTACAGGTAAACTGTAACACTGCCTTCACCTACCTGTGTACAGGTAAAATGTAACACTACATTCACCTACCTCTGTATAGGTAAACTGTAACACTACCTTCACCTACCTGTGTACAGGTAAACTGTAACACTACCTTAATTTATCTGGTAAACTGTAACACTAACTTCACCTACCTCTGTACAGGTAAACTGTAACACTGTCTTCACCTACCTGGCAAACTGTAACACTAATTTCACCTACCTGTGTACAGGTAAACTGTAACACTGCCTTCACCTACCTGGCAAACTGTAACACTAACTTCACCTACCTGCTAAACTGTAACACTAACTTCACCTACCTGTGTACAGGTAAACTGTAACACTAATTTCATTTACCTGGTAAACTGTAACACTAACTTCACCTACCTGTGTACAGGTAAACTGTAACACTGCCTTCACCTACCTGGCAAACTGTAACACTAACTTCACCTACCTGCTAAACTGTAACACTAACTTCACCTACCTGTGTACAGGTAAACTGTAACACTAATTTCACCTACCTGGTAAACTATAACACTAACTTCACCTACCTGTGTACAGGTAAACTGTAACACTAGCTTCTCCTACCTGGTAAACTGTAACACTAACTTCATTTACCTGGTAAACTGTAACACTAACTTTACCTACCTGTGTACAGGTAAATTGTAACACTAACTTCACCTAGCTGTGTACAGGTAAACTGTAACACTAGCTTCTCCTACCTGGTAAACTGTAACACTAACGTCACCTACCTGTGTACAGGAAAACTGTAACACTAACTTCACCTACCTGTGTACAGGTAAACTGTAACACTACCTTCACCTACCTGTGTACAGGTAAAATGTAACACTACCTTCACCTACCTGTGTACAGGTAAACTGTAACACTACCTTCACCTACCTGTGTACAGGTAAACTGTAACACTAACTTCACCTACCTGGCAAACTGTAACACTAAATTCACCTACCTGCTAAACTGTAACACTAACTTCACCTACCTGTGTACAGGTAAACTGTAACACTAACTTCACCTACCTGTGTACAGATAAACTGTAACACTACCTTCACCTACTTGTGTACAGGTAAAATGTAACACTACCTTCACCTACCTGTGTACAGGTAAACTGTAACACTACCTTAATTTATCTGGTAAACTGTAACACTAACTTCACCTACCTGTGTACAGGTAAACTGTAACACTGCCTTCACCTACCTGGCAAACTATAACACTAACTTCACCTACCTGCTAAACTGTAACACTAACTTCACCTACCTGTGTACAGGTAAACTGTAACACTAACTTCACCTACCTGTGTACAGGTAAACTGTAATACTGCCTTCATCTACCTGGCAAACTTTAACACTAACTTCACCTACCTGCTAAACTGTAACACTAACTTCACCTACCTGTGTACAGGTAAACTGTAACACTAACTTCACCTACCTGTGTACAGGTAAACTGTAATACTGCCTTCATCTACCTGGCAAACTTTAACACTAACTTCACCTACCTGGTAAACTGTAACACTAACTTCACCTACCTGTGTACAGGTAAACTGTAACACTAGCTTCTCCTACCTGGTAAACTGTAACACTAACTTCACCTACCTGTGTACAGGTAAACTGTAACACTAACTTCACCTACCTGTGTACAGGTAAACTGTAACACTACCTTCACCTACCTGGTAAAATGTAACACTGCCTTCACCTACCTGTGTACAGGTAAACTGTAACACTGCCTTCACCTACCTGGCAAACTGTAACACTAACTTCACCTACCTGTGTACAGGTAAACTGTAACACTGCCTTCACCTACCTGCTAAACTGTAACACTAACTTCACCTACCTGTGTACAGGTAAACTGTAACACTACCTTAATTTATCTGGTAAACTATAACACTAACTTCACCTACCTGTGTACAGGTAAACTGTAACACTGCCTTCACCTACCTGGCAAACTATAACACTAACTTCACCTACCTGCTAAACTGTAACACTAACTTCACCTACCTGTGTACAGGTAAACTGTAACACTAACTTCACCTACCTGTGTACAGGTAAACTGTAACACTGCCTTCACCTACCTGGCAAACTGTAACACTAACTTCACCTACCTGTGTACAGGTAAACTGTAACACTGCCTTCACCTACCTGGCAAACTGTAACACTAACTTCACCTACCTGCTAAACTGTAACACTACCTTCACCTACCTGTGTACAGGTAAACTGTAACACTAACTTCATTTACCTGGTAAACTGTAACACTAACTTCACCTACCTGTGTACAGGTAAACTGTAACACTGCCTTCACCTACCTGGCAAACTGTAACACTAACTTCACCTACCTGCTAAACTGTAACACTAACTTCACCTACCTGTGTACAGGTAAACTGTAACACTAATTTCATCTACCTGGTAAACTATAACACTAACTTCACCTACCTGTGTACAGGTAAACTGTAACACTAGCTTCTCCTACCTGGTAAACTGTAACACTAACTTCATTTACCTGGTAAACTGTAACACTAACTTTACCTACCTGTGTACAGGTAAACTGTAACACTAACTTCACCTACCTGTGTACAGGTAAACTGTAACACTAGCTTCTCCTACCTGGTAAACTGTAACACTAACTTCACCTACCTGTGTACAGGTAAACTGTAACACTAACTTCACCTACCTGTGTACAGGTAAACTGTAACACTACCTTCACCTACCTGTGTACAGGTAAAATGTAACACTGCCTTCACCTACCTGTGTACAGGTTAACTGTAACACTGCCTTCACCTACCTGGCAAACTGTAACACTAAATTCACCCTACCTGCTAAACTGTAACACTAACTTCACCTACCTGTGTACAGGTAAACTGTAACACTAACTTCACCTACCTGTGTACAGGTAAACTGTAACACTACCTCCACCTACCTGTGTACAGGTAAAATGTAACACTAACTTCACCTACCTGTGTACAGGTAAACTGTAACACTACCTTCACCTACCTGTGTACAGGTAAAATGTAACACTACCTTCACCTACCTGTGTACAGGTTAACTGTAACACTGCCTTCACCTACCTGGCAAACTGTAACACTAAATTCACCTACCTGCTAAACTGTAACACTAACTTCACCTACCTGTGTACAGGTAAACTGTAACACTAACTTCACCTACCTGTGTACAGGTAAACTGTAACACTACCTCCACCTACCTGTGTACAGGTAAAATGTAACACTAACTTCACCTACCTGTGTACAGGTAAACTGTAACACTACCTTAATTGTCTGGTAAACTGTAACACTAACTTCACCTACCTGTGTACAGGTAAAGTGTAACACTAACTTCACCTACCTGTGTACAGGTAAAGTGTAACACTAACTTCACCTGCCTGTGTACAGGTAAACTGTAACACTGCCTTCACCTACCTGGCAAACTGTAACACTAACTTCACCTACCTGGTAAACTGTAACACTAACTTCACCTACCTGTGTACAGGTAAACTGTAACACTAACTTCACCTACCTGTGTACAGGTAAACTGTAACACTAGCTTCTCCTACCTGGTAAACTGTAACACTAACTTCACCTACCTGTGTACAGGTAAACTGTAACACTGCCTTCACCTACCTGTGTACAGGTAAAATGTAACACTACATTCACCTACCTCTGTATAGGTAAACTGTAACACTACCTTCACCTACCTGTGTACAGGTAACTGTAACACTACCTTAATTTATCTGGTAAACTGTAACAGCTAACTTCACCTACCTCTGTACAGGTAAACTGTAACACTGTCTTCACCTACCTGGCAAACTGTAACACTAATTTCACCTACCTGTGTACAGGTAAACTGTAACACTGCCTTCACCTACCTGGCAAACTGTAACACTAACTTCACCTACCTGTGTACAGGTAAACTGTAACACTAACTTCACCTACCTGTGTACAGGTAAACTGTAACACTACCTTCACCTACCTGTGTACAGGTAAAATGTAACACTGCCTTCACCTACCTGTGTACAGGTTAACTGTAACACTGCCTTCACCTACCTGGCAAACTGTAACACTAAATCACCTCTACCTGCTAAACTGTAACACTAACTTCACCTACCTGTGTACAGGTAAACTGTAACACTAACTTCACCTACCTGTGTACAGGTAAACTGTAACACTACCTCCACCTACCTGTGTACAGGTAAAATGTAACACTAACTTCACCTACCTGTGTACAGGTAAACTGTAACACTACCTTCACCTACCTGTGTACAGGTAAAATGTAACACTACCTTCACCTACCTGTGTACAGGTTAACTGTAACACTGCCTTCACCTACCTGGCAAACTGTAACACTAAATTCACCTACCTGCTAAACTGTAACACTAACTTCACCTACCTGTGTACAGGTAAACTGTAACACTAACTTCACCTACCTGTGTACAGGTAAACTGTAACACTACCTCCACCTACCTGTGTACAGGTAAAATGTAACACTAACTTCACCTACCTGTGTACAGGTAAACTGTAACACTACCTTAATTTGTCTGGTAAACTGTAACACTAACTTCACCTACCTGTGTACAGGTAAAGTGTAACACTAACTTCACCTACCTGTGTACAGGTTAAAGTGTAACACTAACTTCACCTGCCTGTTACAGGTAAACTGTAACACTGCCTTCACCTACCTGGCAAACTGTAACACTAACTTCACCTACCTGGTAAACTGTAACACTAACTTCACCTACCTGTGTACAGGTAAACTGTAACACTAACGTTCACCTACCTGTGTACAGGTAAACTGTAACACTAGCTTCCTCCTACCTGGTAAACTGTAACACTAACTTCACCTACCTGTGTACAGGTAAACTGTAAAACACTGCCTTCACCTACCTTGTACAGGTAAAATGTATCACTACTTTCACCTACCTCTGTATAGGTAAACTGTATCACTACCTTCATCCTACCTGTGTTCAGGTAAACTGTAACACTGACCTTAATTTATCTGGTAAACTGTAACACTAACTTCACCTACCGCTTGTACAGGTAAACTGTAACACTTGTCTTCACCTACCTGGCAAACTGTAACACTAATGTCACCTACCTGTGTACAGGTAAACTGTAACACTGTCGCCTTCACCTACCTGGCAAACTGTAACACTAACTTCTCTACCTGCTACTGTAACACTAACCTTCACCTACCTGGTGTACAGGTAAACTGGGTAACACTATTTCTTTACCTGGTAAACAGTAACACTAACTTCACCTACCTGGTGAAAGGTAAACTGTAACACTGCCTTCACCCTAGCCTGGCAAACTGTAACACTAACTTCACCTAACCTGCTAAACTGTAACACTAACTTCACCTACCTGTGTACAGGTAAACTGTAACACTAATTTCACCTACCTGGTAAACTATAACACTAACTTCACCTACCTGTGTACAGGTAAACTGTAACACTAGCTTCTCCTACCTGGTAAACTGTAACACTAACTTCATTTACCTGGTAAACTGTAACACTAACTTACCTACCTGTGTACAGGTAAATTTAACACTAACTTCACCTAGCTGTGTACAGGTAAACTGTAACACTAGCTTCTCCTACCTGGTAAACTGTAACACTAACGTCACCTACCTGTGTACAGGAAAACTGTAACACTAACTTCACCTACCTGTGTACAGGTAAACTGTAACACTACCTTCACCTACCTGTGTACAGGTAAAATGTAACACTACCTTCACCTACCTGTGTACAGGTAAACTGTAACACTACCTTCACCTACCTGTGTACAGGTAAACTGTAACACTAACTTCACCTACCTGGCAAACTGTAACACTAAATTCACCTACCTGCTAAACTGTAACACTAACTTCACCTACCTGTGTACAGGTAAACTGTAACACTAACTTCACCTACCTGTGTACAGATAAACTGTAACACTACCTTCACCTACTTGTGTACAGGTAAAATGTAACACTACCTTCACCTACCTGTGTACAGGTAAACTGTAACACTACGTTAATTTATCTGGTAAACTGTAACACTAACTTCACCTACCTGTGTACAGGTAAACTGTAACACTGCCTTCACCTACCTGGCAAACTATAACACTAACTTCACCTACCTGCTAAACTGTAACACTAACTTCACCTACCTGTGTACAGGTAAACTGTAACACTAACTTCACCTACCTGTGTACAGGTAAACTGTAACACTGCCTTCATCTACCTGGCAAACTGTAACACTAACTTCACCTACCTGCTAAACTGTAACACTAACTTCACCTACCTGTGTACAGGTAAACTGTAACACTACCTTAATTTATCTGGTAAACTATAACACTAACTTCACCTACCTGTGTACAGGTAAACTGTAACACTGCCTTCACCTACCTGGCAAACTATAACACTAACTTCACCTACCTGCTAAACTGTAACACTAACTTCACCTACCTGTGTACAGGTAAACTGTAACACTAACTTCACCTACCTGTGTACAGGTAAACTGTAACACTGCCTTCACCTACCTGGCAAACTGTAACACTAACTTCACCTACCTGTGTACAGGTAAACTGTAACACTGCCTTCACCTACCTGGCAAACTGTAACACTAACTTCACCTACCTGCTAAACTGTAACACTACCTTCACCTACCTGTGTACAGGTAAACTGTAACACTAACTTCATTTACCTGGTAAACTGTAACACTAACTTCACCTACCTGTGTACAGGTAAACTGTAACACTGCCTTCACCTACCTGGCAAACTGTAACACTAACTTCACCTACCTGCTAAACTGTAACACTAACTTCACCTACCTGTGTACAGGTAAACTGTAACACTAATTTCATCTACCTGGTAAACTATAACACTAACTTCACCTACCTGTGTACAGGTAAACTGTAACACTAGCTTCTCCTACCTGGTAAACTGTAACACTAACTTCATTTACCTGGTAAACTGTAACACTAACTTCATTTACCTGGTAAACTGTAACACTAACTTTACCTACCTGTGTACAGGTAAACTGTAACACTAACTTCACCTACCTGTGTACAGGTAAACTGTAACACTAGCTTCTCCTACCTGGTAAACTGTAACACTAACTTCACCTACCTGTGTACAGGTAAACTGTAACACTAACTTCACCTACCTGTGTACAGGTAAACTGTAACACTACCTTCACCTACCTGTGTACAGGTAAAATGTAACACTGCCTTCACCTACCTGTGTACAGGTAAACTGTAACACTACCTTCACCTACCTGTGTACAGGTTAACTGTAACACTGCCTTCACCTACCTGGCAAACTGTAACACTAAATTCACCTACCTGCTAAACTGTAACACTAACTTCACCTACCTGTGTACAGGTAAACTGTAACACTAACTTCACCTACCTGTGTACAGGTAAACTGTAAACACTACCTCCACCTACCTGTGTACAGGTAAAATGTAACACTAACTTCACCTACCTGTGTACAGGTAAACTGTAACACTACCTTAATTTGTCTGGTAAACTGTAACACTAACTTCACCTACCTGTGTACAGGTAAAGTGTAACACTAACTTCACCTACCTGTGTACAGGTAAAGTGTAACACTAACTTCACCTGCCTGTGTACAGGTAAACTGTAACACTGCCTTCACCTACCTGGCAAACTGTAACACTAACTTCACCTACCTGGTAAACTGTAACACTAACTTCACCTACCTGTGTACAGGTAAACTGTAACACTAACTTCACCTACCTGTGTACAGGTAAACTGTAACACTAGCTTCTCCTACCTGGTAAACTGTAACACTAACTTCACCTACCTGTGTACAGGTAAACTGTAACACTGCCTTCACCTACCTGTGTACAGGTAAAATGTAACACTACATTCACCTACCTCTGTATAGGTAAACTGTAACACTACCTTCACCTACCTGTGTACAGGTAAACTGTAACACTACCTTAATTTATCTGGTAAACTGTAACGCTAACTTCACCTACCTCTGTACAGGTAAACTGTAACACTGTCTTCACCTACCTGGCAAACTGTAACACTAATTTCACCGACCTGTGTACAGGTAAACTGTAACACTGCCTTCACCTACCTGGCAAACTGTAACACTAACTTCACCTACCTGCTAAACTGTAACACTAACTTCACCTACCTGTGTACAGGTAAACTGTAACACTAATTTCATTTACCTGGTAAACTGTAACACTAACTTCACCTACCTGTGTACCAGGTAAACTGTAACACTGCCTTCACCTACCTGGCAAACTGTAACACTAACTTCACCTACCTGCTAAACTGTAACACTAACTTCACCTACCTGTGTACAGGTAAACTGTAACACTAATTTCACCTACCTGGTAAACTATAACACTAACTTCACCTACCTGTGTACAGGTAAACTGTAACACTAGCTTCTCCTACCTGGTAAACTGTAACACTAACTTCATTTACCTGGTAAACTGTAACACTAACTTTACCTACCTGTGTACAGGTAAATTGTAACACTAACTTCACCTAGCTGTGTACAGGTAAACTGTAACACTAGCTTCTCCTACCTGGTAAACTGTAACACTAACGTCACCTACCTGTGTACAGGAAAACTGTAACACTAACTTCACCTACCTGTGTACAGGTAAACTGTAACACTACCTTCACCTACCTGTGTACAGGTAAAATGTAACACTACCTTCACCTACCTGTGTACAGGTAAACTGTAACACTACCTTCACCTACCTGTGTACAGGTAAACTGTAACACTAACTTCACCTACCTGGCAAACTGTAACACTAAATTCACCTACCTGCTAAACTGTAACACTAACTTCACCTACCTGTGTACAGGTAAACTGTAACACTAACTTCACCTACCTGTGTACAGATAAACTGTAACACTACCTTCACCTACTTGTGTACAGGTAAAATGTAACACTACCTTCACCTACCTGTGTACAGGTAAACTGTAACACTACCTTAATTTATCTGGTAAACTGTAACACTAACTTCACCTACCTGTGTACAGGTAAACTGTAACACTAACTTCACCTACCTGTGTACAGGTAAACTGTAACACTAACTTCACCTGCCTGTGTACAGGTAAACTGTAACACTGCCTTCACCTACCTGGCAAACTGTAAAACTAACTTCACCTACCTGGTAAACTGTAACACTAACTTCACCTACCTGTGTACAGGTAAACTGTAACACTAACTTCACCTACCTGTGTACAGGTAAACTGTAACACTAGCTTCTCCTACCTGGTAAACTGTAACACTAACTTCACCTACCTGTGTATAGGTAAACTGTAACACTACCTTCACCTACCTGTGTACAGGTAAACTGTAACACTACCTTAATTTATCTGGTAAACTGTAACACTAACTTCACCTACCTGTGTACAGGTAAACTGTAACACTAACTTCACCTACCTGTGTACAGGTAAACTGTAACACTAGCTTCTCCTACCTGGTAAACTGTAACACTAACTTCATTTACCTGGTAAACTTTAACACTAACTTCACCTACCTGTGTACAGGTAAACTGTAACACTAACTTCACCTACCTGTGTACAGGTAAACTGTAACACTACCTTCACCTACCTGTGTACAGGTAAAATGTAACACTACCTTCACCTACCTCTGTACAGGTAAACTGTAACACTACCTTCACCTACCTGTGTACAGGTTAACTGTAACACTGCCTTCACCTACCTGGTAAACTGGGACACTAAATTCACCTACCTGCTAAACTGTAACACTAACGTCACCTACCTGTGTACAGGTAAACTGTAACACTACCTTCACCTACCTGTGTACAGGTAAAATGTAGCACTACCTTCACCTACCTGTGTACAGGTAAACTGTAACACTAACTTCACCTACCTGTGTACAGGTAAACTGTAACACTGCCTTCATCTACCTGTGTACAGGTAAAATGAAACACTACCTTCACCTACCTGTGTATAGGTAAACTGTAACACTACCTTCACCTACCTGTGTACAGGTAAACTGTAACACTACGTTAATTTATCTGGTAAACTGTAACACTAACTTCACCTACCTGTGTACAGGTAAACTGTAATACTAACTTCATTTACCTGGTAAACTGTAACACTAACTTCACCTACCTGTGTACAGGTAAACTGTAACACTAACTTCACCTACCTGTGTACAGGTAAACTGTAACACTACCTTCACCTACCTGTGTACAGGTAAAATGTAACACTACCTTCACCTACCTGTGTACAGGTAAACTGTAACACTACCTTCACCTACCTGTGTACAGGTTAACTGTAACACTGCCTTCACCTACCTGGTAAACTGGGACACTAAATTCACCTACCTGCTAAACTGTAACACTAACTTCACCTATCTGTGTACAGGTAAACTGTAACACTACCTTCACCTACCTGTGTACAGGTAAAATGTAACACTACCTTCACCTACCTGTGTACAGGTAAACTGTAACACTAACTTCACCTACCTGTGTACAGGTAAAATGTAACACTACCTTCACCTACCTGTGTACAGGTAAACTGTAACACTACCTTAATTTATCTGGTAAACTGTAACACTAACTTCACCTACCTGTGTACAGGTAAACTGTAACACTAACTTCACCTGCCTCTGTACAGGTAAACTGTAACACTGCCTTCACCTACCTGGCAAACTGTAACACTAACTTCACCTACCTGGTAAACTGTAAACCTGCCTTCACCTACCTGGCAAACTGTAACACTAACTTCACCTACCAGGTAAACTGTAACACTAACTTCACCTACCTGTGTACAGGTAAACTGTAACACTAACTTCATTTACCTGGTAAACTGTAACACTAACTTCACCTACCTGTGTACAGGTAAACTGTAACACTGCCTTCACCTACCTGCTAAACTGTAACACTAACTTCACCTACCTGTGTACAGGTAAACTGTAACGCTAATTTCACCTACCTGGTAAACTATAACACTAACTTCACCTACCTGTGTACAGGTAAACTGTAACACTAGCTTCTCCTACCTGGTAAACTGTAACACTAACTTCATTTACCTGGTAAACTTTAACACTAACTTCACCTACCTGTGTACAGGTAAACTGTAACACTAACTTCACCTACCTGTGTACAGGTAAACTGTAACACTAGCTTCTCCTACCTGGTAAACTGTAACACTAACTTCACCTACCTGTGTACTGGTAAACTGTAACACTACCTTCACCTACCTGTGTACAGGTAAACTGTAACACTACCTTCACCTACCTGTGTACAGGTTAACTGTAACACTGCCTTCACCTACCTGGCAAACTGTAACACTAAATTCACCTACCTGCTAAACTGTAACACTAACTTCACCTACCTGTGTACAGGTAAACTGTAACACTGCCTTCACCTACCTGTGTACAGGTAAACTGTAACACTACCTTCACCTACCTGTGTACAGGTAAACTGTAACACTAACTTCACCTACCTGTGTACAGGTAAACTGTAACACTACCTTAATTTATCTGGTAAACTGTAACACTAACTTCACCTACCTGTGTACAGGTAAACTGTAACACTAACTTCACCTGACTGTGTACAGGTAAACTGTAACACTGCCTTCACCTACCTGGTAAACTGTAACACTGCCTTCACCTACCTGGCAAACTGTAACACTAACTTCACCTACCTGTGTACAGGTAAACTGTAACACTGCCTTCACCTACCTGGCAACTGTAACACTAACTTCACCTACCTGGTAAACTGTAACACTAACTTCACCTACCTGTGTACAGGTAAACTGTAACACTAACTACATTTACCTGGTAAACTGTAACACTAACTTCACCTACCTGTGTACAGGTAAACTGTAACACTACCTTAATTTATCTGGTAAACTGTAACACTAACTTCACCTACCTGTGTACAAGTAAACTGTAACACTAACTTCATTTACCTGGTAAACTGTAACACTAACTTCACCTACCTGTGTACAGGTAAACTGTAACACTAACTTCATTTACCTGGCAAACTGTAACACTAACTTCACCTACCTGCTAAACTGTAACACTAACTTCATTTACCTGGTAAACTGTAACACTAACTTCACCTACCTGTGTACAGGTAAACTGTAACACTAACTTCATTTACCTGGCAAACTGTAACACTAACTTCACCTACCTGCTAAACTGTAACACTAACTTCACCTACCTGTGTACAGGTAAACTGTAACACTAATTTGACCTACCAGGTAAACTGTAACACTAGCTTCTCCTACCTGGTAAACTGCAACACTAACTTCATTTACCTGGTAAACTGTAACACTACCTTCACCTACCTGTGTACAGGTAAACTGTAACACTACCTTAATTTATCTGGTAAACTGTAACACTAACTTCACCTACCTGTGTACAGGTAAACGGTAACACTAACTTCACCTGCCTGTGTACAGGTAAACTGTAACACTGCCTTCACCTACCTGGCAAACTGTAACACTAACTTCACCTACCTGGTAAACTGTAACACTGCCTTCACCTACCTGGAAAACTGTAACAGTAACTTCACCTACCTGGTAAACTGTAACACTAACTTCACCTACCTGTGTACAGGTAAACTGTAACACTAGCTTCTCCTACCTGGTAAACTGTAACACTAACCTCACCTACCTGTGTACAGGTAAAATGTAACACTACCTTCACCTACCTGTTTATAGGTAAACTGTAACACTACCTTCACCTACCTGTGTACAGGTAAACTGTAACACTAACTTCACCTACCTGTGTACAGGTAAACTGTAACACTACCTTAATTTATCTGGTAAACTGTAACACTAACTTCACCTACCTGTGTACAGGTAACCTGTAACACTAACTTCATTTACCTGGTAAACTGTAACACTAACTTCACCTACCTGTGTACAGGTAAACTGTAACACTACCTTAATTTATCTGGTAAACTGTAACACTAACTTCACCTACCTGTGTACAGGTAAACTGTAACACTACCTTAATTTATCTGGTAAACTGTAACACTAACTTCACCTACCTGTGTACAGGTAAACTGTAACACTAACTTCATTTACCTGGTAAACTGTAACACTAACTTCACCTACCTGTGTACAGGTAAACTGTAACACTACCTTTATTTTTCTGGTAAACTGTAACACTAACTTCACCTACCTGTGTACAGGTAAACTGTAACACTAACTTCATTTACCTGGCAAACTGTACCACTAACTTCATATACCTGCTAAACTGTAACACTAACTTCACCTACCTGTGTACAGGTAAACTGTAACACTAATTTCACCTACCAGGTAAACTGTAACACTAGCTTCTCCTACCTGGTAAACTGCAACACTAACTTCATTTACCTGGTAAACTGTAACACTAACTTCACCTACCTGTGTACAGGTTAAGTGCAAGTCACTGTGGATAAGAGTGAAATGCTAAATAAATGTAAATGTTAAGTGTGCAGCAGATGGTAAAGCTCCAGTACTGCCAAAGTTTAGACTATTTTCTTTCACTGCTGGACTGAGAATCGTCCACCAACCAAAACTATCCAGACAACAGTGTCCTGTGGGCGGCGTCCTGTGTCCACTGATAAAGAACTAGAGGAACACAAACTTTGTAGCAGCAGATGAGTTACTGTCTCTGACTTTACATCTACAAGGTGGACCAGCAAGTAGTAGGAGTGTCTAATCGAGTGGACAGTGAGTGGACACAGTGTTTAAACACTCCAGCAGTGCTGCTGTGTCTGATCCACTCACACCAGCACAACACACGCTAACGCACCACTACCACGTCAGTGTCACTGCAGTGCTGAAAATGACCCACCTCCCTAATAGTATCTGCTCTGTGTTGGTCCTGTGGGGGTCCTGATCATTAAAGAACAGAGTAATAAAGTATACAGAGAATCAGATGAACTACAGTCTGTAAGTGTAGCTCCTATATGGTCAGTGGAGCTGATACACTGGACAGTGAGTGGAGATAGAAGGAGGTGGGTTTAATGTTATGGCTGATCTGTGTATGAGGGGACATTCAGATGAAAAGTGTTTTGTTCTTTGTTCACCACGTGACTGGACGCACTTTGACCAGCGCTGGGTTTGTTGTGGTGAACGTTTTTAGGTCTAAATTGAGAGAAATGGAAAGAATTAGTGCAGCCAGAGTCACTTTATCCACATCATATGACACAGTTTGTCTCACTGGCAGCACTTTGAACAGGTCAGCATCACCTCTCAGGCCAACGCAAAGCATCTCTGCCTCGTATTATCTGAGTGGCTTCTTACTGTTATGGTCATTCGTGGTGTTCAGTGTTGAAATGGCCTTAAATTAGCTGAGAAATACATACTGGCCTCCAAGATTAGAACTTGGGCCTTAACTTGCCTCTATTTTCTCTGTTCTTCAATCAAGACTCGGTTGTCTTGACTCGGGACTCAAGTGCCAAGAATTGCTTGTATCTTGTAACTTTGTGACATGTTCCCACCTCTGTCTTAAGGTTTAGCTGAGAAATACATAATGGCCTCTAAGATTAGTACTTGGGTCTCAACTTGCCTCTGTTGTCTCAGCCCTTGAACAAGACAAGACTGTCTTGACTCAGAACTGAAGTGTCAAGACTTGTTTGTTACTTTGTGACTGGTTAAGATTTTTCCACATTAGCCCTTCAAATCCTTTTTTTATTATTGCCAATTGAACATACCACTAAACTCTGAATTCTAATGTTTGTGTTGTGCTGACGGCTTTGGTCCACAGAGAGTGAGTTGGCGACCGTCCGGCATGACCGCTTTGAGGAGACGGACAGTTCCTATCAGCGTCAGGGGCAACAGGCACTGCAGGAAGCTCTGGCGATTGTGCGAGAAACTGAAGGATGGAGGATGGAAATTAAGGGGGTTGTCCTGTCTTTCACTAATCTGCTGCATTCCTCGTCCACTGACACACCAATTTCCAGAGTTATTACTGCTCTGGCTCTTTTCTGAGCCTCAGACGTGGCTGGAATAGCATCTGATATATGCTCAGTAATGAGGACCACCGTCAGGACCACCCCCGCCTCTCACTCCACACTCAGCGCCTCTCAGGGTCTAGTGTCTATTATCTCAGCAGGAGAAGAACTGCTGCATCGTTATTGATACCTGGCCATGGTTGCAAAATTGAACAGACTCAATTCATCCCAACGTATTCAATCATCTACGACAGGTTTGCTCTCAGAAGTTTGCTTCCTTAGATTTAGCACTGTAGCTGCTGACCATATAGGAGCTACACCTACAGACTGTAGTTCATCTGATTCTCTGTATACTTTATTACTCTGTTCTTTAATGATCAGGACCCCCACAGGACGACCACAGAGCAGGTACTATTAGGGAGGTGGGTCATTCTCTAGGTGCATGTTAGGTTAATTGGTCACTCTAAATTGCTCGTAGTGTGTGAGTGTGTTTTGGTCATGCGATGTACTGGCGACTCGTCCATGGTGTACCCTGCCTTAAACCGATGACGCTGGGATTGCCCCCCCACCCCCTCCGTGACCCCGACTAGCAGGACAAAGCAGGATGGATGGTTCATTCTCAGCACTGCAGTGACACTAATGTGGTGGTGTGTTAGTGTGTGTTGTGCTGGTGTGAGTGGATCAGACACAGCAGTGGCACTGCTGGAGTGTTTAAACACCTCAGTGTCACTGCTGCACTGAGAATCGTCCACCAACCAAAACTATCCAGACAACAGTGTCCTGTGGACGGCGTCCTGTGTCCACTGATGAAGAACTAGAGGAACACAAACTGTGCAGCAGCAGATGAGCTACTGTCTCTGACTTTACATCTACAAGGTGGACCAGCAAGTAGTAGGAGTGTTTAATAGAGTGGACAGTGCTGTGTCTGATCCACTCACACCAGCACAGCACACACTAACACAACACTATGTTAGTGTTCCTGCAGTGCTGAGAATGACTCACCTCCCTAATAGTACCTGCTCTGTGGTGGTCCTGTGACAGAAGTGACCTCAAACCCAGGCTGAGTTCCAAACCTCTCTGTGGTCCCTACATAGTGCACTCTCATTGATCATTACTGATAAAGTACTGCAAAGCCAGATTAACAGCACTCTAACTCTGGAATGGTCTGCTTACATACAGCTTTTTCATCAAATGTATTGATTTTATATAGTTATCATTACATTTCTTACATCTGTTCTTGCAGGAGAACGGAGATGTCATCTACAGTAAGGTTCTCCATGGGAACCACAATGTGTTCAGGCTAGAGGCGGAGCTGGAGGCTTCAGCTGAGGAGTTATATGACATTTTGTTTGTGAAGGTGGAGGAGATGCACCAGTGGAATCCCAGCATCCGACAAATCAGAGTAAATGACTGCATCCAGAACATTACATTACACCCAGTGTGCTTCTGGTAACTGGCCACTTTATTGGAAACACCCACCTTGTACTTCCACTCACTGGCCACGTTATTAGAAACACCCACCTTGTGCTTACACTAACTGGCCACTTTATTAGAGACACCCGCCTTGTGCTTCCGCTAACTGGCCACTTTATTGGAAACATCCAGCTTGTGCTTCCACTAACTGGCCACTTTATTAGAAACACTCCTGTTAAGTCCATTGTCTTTTTAAATAATTTGCATTAAAAAATCATTTAAGATTTCATAGGAGTTGTGAATATTCATAACTTAATTTTTTTTGGACAGATTGGTGACATTATATAAAAAAAATCTAAGCTTTAAAGGTACAATTTAATAACCAAAAAAGTAGTTCCTGACACAATCCTCACCATATACCCAGGCTTGAGACAACACACACTCGCGCACACACTCACACCTACAGGCAGTTTAAAGTAAGTGATCAACCTAACATGCATGTGTTTGGACTGTGGGAGGAAACCAGAGTACCCGGAGGAAACCCACTCAAACACGAGGAAACATACACACTCCACACAGAACAACCCGGACCAGGAATCCAACCCGAACCACTACACCACCGTGCTAACCACTAAATCACCGTGCTAACCACTACACCACCGTACTAACCACTAAACCACCGTGCTAACCACTACACCACCATACTAACCACTACACCACCGTGATGACCACTACACCACCATACTAACCACTACACCACCATACTAACCACTACACCACCGTACTAACACTACACCACCGTACTAACCACTACACCACCGTGATGACCACTACACCACCATACTAACCACTACACCACCATACTAACCATTACACCACTGTGCTAACCACTACACCACCGTACTAACCACTACACCACCGTGATGACCACTACACCACTGTGCTAACCACTACACCACCGTACTAACCACTACACCACCGTGATGACCACTACACCACCATACTAACCACTACACCACCATACAAACCACTACACCACTGTGCTAACCACAACACGACCATACTAACCACTACACCACCGTACTAACCACTACACCACCGTACTAACCACTACACCACCATACTAACCACTACACCACCATACTAACCACTACACCACCGTGCTAACCACTACACCACCATACTAACCACTACACCACCTTACTAACTACTACACCACCATACTAACCACTAAACCACTGTGCTAACCACTACACCACCATACTAACCACTACACCACCATACTAACCACTACACCACTGTGCTAACCACTACACCACTGTGCTAACCACTACACCACCGTACTAACCACTACACCACCATACTAACCACTACACCACAATACTAACCACTACACCACCGTGCTGACTATTACACCACCGTACTAACCACTACACCAGTGTGCTAACCACTACACCAGCGTGCTAAACACTACACCACCGTACTAACCACTACACCATCGTACTAACCTCTACACCACTGTGCTAACCACTTCACCACTGTACTAACCACTACACCAGCGTGCTAAACACTACACCACCATACTAACCACTACACCACTTTGCTAACCACTACACCACCGTACTAACCACTACACCATCGTACTAACCACTACACCACCGTACTAGCCAACCACTACACCACCGTACTAACCAACCACTACACCACCATACTAACCACTACACTACCGTACTAACCAACCACTACACCACCGTACTAACCACTACACCACTGTGCTAACCACTGCACCACTGTGCTAACCACTACATCACCGTAATAACAACTACACCACTGCGCTAACCACTACACCACTGTGCTAACCACTACACCAGTGTGCTAACCACTACACCACCGTGCTAAACACTACACCAGTGTGCTAACCACCACACCACCATGCTAAACACTACACCAGTGTGCTAACCACTACACCACCGTACTAACCACTACACCACCATGCTGACTATTACACCATCATACTAACCACTACACCAGTGTGCTAACCACTACACCAGCGTGCTAAACACTACACCACCATACTAACCACTACACCACTTTGCTAACCACTACACCACCGTACTAACCACTACACCATCGTACTAACCACTACACCACCGTACTAGCCAACCACTACACCACCGTACTAACCAACCACTACACCACCATACTAACCACTACACCACCGTACTAACCAACCACTACACCACCGTACTAACCACTACACCACTGTGCTAACCACTACACCACTGTGCTAACCACTACACCAGTGTGCTAACCACTACACCACCGTGCTAAAAACTACACCAGTGTGCTAACCACTACACCACCATGCTAAACACTACACCAGTGTGCTAACCACTACACCACTGTACTAACCACTACACCACCGTACTAACCACTACACCACCATACTAACCACTACACCACCATACTAACCACTACACCACCGTACTAACCACTACACCACTGTGCTAACCACTGCACCACTGTGCTAACCACTACATCACCGTAATAACCACTACACCACTTTGCTAACCACTACACCACTGTGCTAACCACTACACCACAATACTAACCACTACACAACCGTACTAACCACTACACCACCGTGCTGACTATTACACCACCATACTAACCACTACACCAGTGTGCTAACCACTACACCAGCGTGCTAAACACTACACCACCATACTAACCACTACACCACTTTGCTAACCACTACACCACCGTACTAACCACTACACCATCATACTAACCACTACACCACCGTACTAGCCAAGCACTACACCACCGTACTAACCAACCACTACACCACCATACTAACCACTACACCACCGTACTAACCAACCACTACACCACCGTACTAACCACTACATCACCGTAATAACCACTACACCACTGTGCTAACCACTACACCACTGTGCTAACCACTACATCACCATAATAACCACTACACCACTGTGCTAATCACTACACCACTGTGCTAACCACTACACCAGTGTGCTAACCACTACACCACCGTGCTAAACACTACACCAGTGTGCTAACCACTACACCACCATGCTAAACACTACACCAGTATGCTAACCACTACACCACCGTACTAACCACTACACCACCGTACTAACCACTACACCACCGTACTAACCACTACACCACCATACTAACCACTACACCACCGTACTAACCACTACACCACTGTGCTAATCACTGCACCACTGTGCTAACCACTACATCACCGTAATAACCACTACACCACTGTGCTAACCACTACACCACTGTGCTAACCACTACACCACAATACTAACCACTACACCACCGTACTAACCACTACACCACCGTGCTGACTATTACACCACCATACTAACCACTACACCAGTGTGCTAACCACTACACCACTTTGCTAACCACTACACCACCGTACTAACCACTACACCATCGTACTAACCACTACACCACCGTACTAGCCAACCACTACACCACCGTACTAACCAAGCACTACACCACCATACTAACCACTACACCACTGTGCTAACCACTGCACCACTGTGCTAACCACTACATCACCGTAATAACCACTACACCACTGTGCTAACCACTACACCACTGTGCTAACCACTACACCAGTGTGCTAACCACTACACCACCATGCTAAACACTACACCAGTGTGCTAACCACCACACCACCATGCTAAACACTACACCAGTGTGCTAACCACTACACCACCGTACTAACCACTACACCACCGTACTAACCACTACACCAGTGTGCTAACCACTACACCACCGTGCTAAAAACTACACCAGTGTGCTAACCACTACACCACCATGCTAAACACTACACCAGTGTGCTAACCACCACACCACGTACTAACCACTACACCATTGTACTAACCACTACACCACCATACTAACCACTACACCATCATACTAACCACTACACCACAATACTAACCACTACACCACAATACTAACCACTACACCACTGTGCTAACCACTGCATCACTGTGCTAACCACTACATCACCGTAATAACCACTACACCACTGTGCTAACCACTGCACCACCATACTAAGCACTACACCACCGTACTAACCACTACACCACCATACTAACCACTACATCACCGTACTAACCACTACACCACTGTGCTAACCACTGCACCACTGTGCTAACCACTACATCACCGTAATTACCACTACACCACTGTGCTAACCACTGCACCACTGTGCTAACCACTACACCACCGTACTAACCACTACACCACTGTGCTAACCACTGCACCACTGTGCTAACCACTACATCACCGTAATAACCACTACACCACTGTGCTAACCACTACACCACCATACTAACCACTACACCACCGTACTAACCACTACACCACCATACTAACCACTACACCACCGTGCTGTTCACTACACCACTGTGCTAACCACTACACCACCGTGCTAAACACTACACCACCGTGCTAAACACTACACCCCTGTGCCAAACACTACACCACCATACTAACCACTACACCACCATACTGACCACTACACCACCATACTAACCACTACACCACCATGCTGACCACTACACCACCATACTAACCACTACACCACCGTGCTAAACACTACACCACCGTGCTAAACACTACACCCCTGTGCCAAACACTACACCACCATGCTGACCACTACACCACCATACTGACCACTACACCACCATACTAACTACTACACCACCATGCTGACCACTACACCACCATACTAACCACTACACCACCGTACTAACCACTACACCACCATACTAACCACTACACCACCATGCTGTTCACTACACCACCGTGCTGTTCACTACACCACTGTGCTAACCACTACACCACTGTGCTAAACACTACACCACCGTGCTAAACACTACACCACTGTGCTAAACACTACACCACCATGCTGACCACTACACCACCATGCTGACCACTACACCACCATACTGACCACTACACCACCATACTAACCACTACACCACCATGCTGACCACTACACCACCATGCTGACTACTACACCACCATACTGACCACTATACCACCGTTCCACCAAATAAACAACAGTATCAAAGTTATTAAATAAAATTAGAATGTTAAAGTCTTTTTTAAGCTGAAGACATTTTGAAAAGACATGACAAGTGATACGTGCAGTGCAGGTTACAGAGTTCAGAGCAGGTTCTGTTGTCGCGCCTCCACAGACACACTACTGAAGTGCTTTCAGAGAAGAAACGCTAATGTTTAATTGTGTCGACTGATACGAGTTTTAAACTCTAGCTTTTACAGTCTGAAGCGGACATTATGGCAATCCTTTCGGGGTTTAACCCCTTTTTTTAATGAACTTCGCTTTACAGGTTCTGAAACACATCGGGAAGGAAACCATGGTAACGCATGAGGTGTCGGCTGAGATGGTGGGGAACCTGATTGGTCAGAGGGACTTCCTGAGCATCAGACATTCGCTAAAGACGCAAGAGTGCATTTACCTGGGTGGAGTCGCCACTCACCTGGAGACCCTCCCCCCACAGCCGGGCTTCGTAAGGTAGCAGGCCACCTGCACAAACAGAGGGGTGGGGTTAATGGGGAGTGATGGGAAGTACAATGTGGGTGTTTCTAATAAAGTGGCCAGTTAGTGGAAGCACAAGGTGGGTGTTTCTAATAAAGTGCCCAGTTAGTGGAAGCACAAGGTGGGTGTTTCTAATAAAGTGGCCAGTTAGCGGAAGCACAAGGTGGGTGTTTCTAATAAAGTGGCCAGTTAGTGGAAGCACAAGGTGGGTGTTTCTAATAAAGTGCCCAGTTAGTGGAAGCACAAGGTGGGTGTTTCTAATAAAGTGGCCAGTTAGTGGAAGTACAAGGTGGGTGTTTCTAATAAAGTGGCCAGTTAGTGGAAGTACAAAGTGGATGTTTCTAATAAGATGGCCAGGTAGTGGAAGTACAAGGTAGGTGTTTCTAATAAAGTGGCCAGTTAGCGGAAGCACACGGTAGGTGTTTCTAATAAAGTGGCCAGTTAGTGGAAGCACAAGGTGTGTGTTTCTATTAAAGTGGCCAGTTAGAGGAAGCACAAGGTGGATGTTTCTAATAAGATGGCCAGTTAGTGGAAAAACAAGGTGGGTGTTTCTAACAAAGTGGCCAGGAACACTAAATCTCCACCTTTTAAAAGGATTATTCTGCTTATTGATCTCGAGATCAATCTGTTTTAGAAACTCATCATAGAAAATGACATAATCAATCCCCAGTTGACTGACAGGATTTCAGGAAATCCAATACACACCTGTCATGCATTTCACTCTGGGATTAGCATTAACCCTAATAACCACTAATAACAGCGATCAGCAATTAGCGATAAGCTGGGAAGCTAATAATGCAGATTTCCGAGTCATGAGAGAGATTGTCTATTTGTTTGCAGAGCTGAAGACGGCCCCACATGCATCATCATCCAGCCTTCAGCCGGCTGCACAGAGAACAGCAGGGTCACGTGGCTCCTCAGTATGGATGTGAAGGTATTTCAGGATTCATAATGTACACAACACTGGAAACCAGTTCAGTTCACAGGAATGTGCTTTACTGGCTGCTTTACCTGCAGTACTGTTATCTGTGTATCTGCACACTTCATCACTTATAAATGATTTAAAAACAGTATTCGGTTTATCCTGTTTTTTTTAAGTGAACAAGAAATTGTATTTGGATGTCTGGAGGTAAAATATATGTAATGTATATAAGTTATTTTGCATTAGTGCTATTGAGTGCTGATTTGTTAGTATTAGTGCTACTGAGTGCTGATTGGTTGCCATTATTACTACTTAGTGCTGACTGGGTAGCATCACTGAGTGCTAATTGATTACCACTACTGATGATGAGGGCTGATTGATTATCGCTACTGATACTGAGTGCTAACTGGTAAGCATTACTGCTATGGACTACTGACTGGTTAGCATTACTTCTACTGAGTGCTGATTGGTTAGTATTGCTGGTAATGAGTGCTGATTGGTTAGCATTACAACTGTGGTCAGTATAGTGAATTGTGATGTCATTATAGTGAAATGCGGTGTCAGTATAGTGAATAGTGGTGTCAGTAAAGTGAATTGTAGGCTCAGTATAGTGAATAGTGGTGTCAGTATAGTGAATAGTGGTGTCAGTATAGTGAATAGTGGTGTCAGTAAAGTGAATTGTAGGCTCAGTATAGTGAATAGTGGTGTCAGTATAGTGAATAGTGGGCTCAGTATAGTGAATTGTGGTGTCAGTATAGTGAATTGTGATTTCAGTATAGTAAATTGTGGGCTCAGTATAGTGAATTGTGGGCTCAGTATAGTGGATAGTGGTATCAGTATTATGAATTGTGGGCTCAGTATAGTGAATAGTGGTGTCAGTATAGTGAATTGTGGGCTCAGTATAGTAAATAGTGGTGTCAGTATAGTGAATAGTGGTGTCAGTATAGTGAATTGTGGGCTCAGTATAGTATAATGTGGTGTCAGTAAAGTGAATTGTGGGCTCAGTATAGTAAATAATGGTGTCAGTATAGTGGATAGTGGTGTCAGTATAGTGAATTGTCGGCTCAGTATAGTGAATAGTGATGTCAGTATAGTAAATTGTGGGCTCAGTATAGTGAATTGTGGGCTCAGTATAGTGAATAGTGGTGTCAGTATAGTGAATAGTGGTGTCAGTATAGTGAATTGTGGGCTCAGTATAGTGAATAGCGGTGTCAGTATTATGAATTGTGGGCTCAGTATAGTGAATAGTGGTGTCAGTATAGTAAATTGTGGGCTCAGTATAGTGAATTGTGGGCTCAGTATAGTGAATAGTGGTGTCAGTATAGTGAATAGTGGTGTCAGTATAGTGAATAGTGGTGTCAGTATAGTGAATTGTGGGCTCAGTATAGTAATTGTGGCCACATCAACAACTCAGCAGCTACAAGCAGTCCCAGCGTTTTGCTGTAATCCTGTACTGTTGTATTGCAGACGCGTCAGAATTTATACTGAATCAAGGCGTCTCTAATTAGTGTTTAATTAGTGTCTCAGGAGTGCACATAAAATTACTCAGTTAGGAAAGCATAATCGAGCTAATTATTCACGGAGACGGGCATACGCCACAAAGCTCGCGTCTCTGACTTAACAAACACAAAAACAAACACAATATCCGTCAATGTCCTAGGAACATTATTATTATTATTATTATTAATATTAATATTATTACTGACGTCCTGATACTCCTGAACTTCAGCTGACTGCATGCAGGCTGCTACTGTACTGCTGCTTTCTGGTGGCTGAAGACGTCCTACAGCACTGTTTGCTTTTCATTTCGTCTCAGCTCAGCTCTGCACCAGAAACACAATGTTTTGACGTCTGATTTCCTGGAAATGTGGAACAAACAGCTATCTGTTCACAATGAACAGCCGAAGTGAGGAAAAAAATAGTGGCTTTACTCTCTACCATCCCTCATAAAGAGCCTAATAATTATAGTAATAGTAATAATAATTATTATTATGATAACTAGAGAAGGGCATTTCCTGAAGGAAACGCAGGATGGTTGCATATAAACAACAAATGGAGGAGTGCGGGATGGTATGTCTGTGGATTAGAGCTTAGGGATCTGTCCTGAGGGAGTACAGGTAGTTTGGAGGCTGTAGGTGAAACGAAACCATAACGTTTGGGTTTGGCCAAAAATTAATAGGATCCTTTGGGAGGAACCAGGGATGAATAAACAACAAATAGAGGAGTGCGGGTCAGTATGTCTGTTGAGTAGAGTGTGTGGATCTGCTCTGAGTGAGTACAGGCAGTTTGGAGGTTGTAGGTTAAATGAAACCATGAGGCTTGGGTGTGTCTGAAAATGAATGGGACTCTATGGGGAAAAAATAGGGATGGAAAAAAACGACAAACACTTCCATCCTATTCATTCTCTATGGGGAAAAAAATCCAGAAAAAAACTCAGGAATCCGGAATCCATGCATCCAATCAGAAAGCTGTACACAAGCTGGAATCACACAATCAGACCGGACAATCTGGAGCTGGAACGGGGTTGATATTTTGAAAAGTGCCGGACGAGTGGCACAGCGAAGATCTGGCAAAAAGCAAAAAATGTATGAAGGTCTGCAGAGAACAGATATGAGTTGGAAAGAGGAGAAGAGCAATAGAAGCTGTTAAAGAGTTCCAGAATGTCCGATTAGTAGTCACCCTAAGAAATTTTATGTTGTCGCTGTCCAAAGAAATACAAGTATCTCCAAAATGGCAACTTTACAAAAACAGTTGGACAAAAATCTTCTAATGTAAGTCAATAGAACCAGATTTTTTTCCAAGTGATTTTGAAGCATTTCTATTGGTCTGTTCATTGAAAATGAAATGTTCACGCAATGTAAATTGAAGCTTTTGTGTTTATAAAAATTGAAAAGATGTTTTTCATTGGACAGCGATGGCCTGTGAAATGAAGGTCAATGTGAAATGAGATGTGGGTCAACCAAGACACCAAGCTACAACAAGCTACAATGCAGACTGAATAGGCAGAGACGGCCGACTCTTTACCAACCATCATAAATGTGTGTGGTGAACTTTGAAGAAGTTAACCATCAACGAGTGCATTGACTTCTTAGTATGGTGGGAATTAGTTTCAGTGGGTTTTTGGCTAAAATAAATTTGTCGTCAACATAAAATGGGATTTCTTATAAGCAATATGTAGAAAATAAATAACAGGCGACCAAGAACTGAGCCCTGAGGAACTCCCTGAAGAAACTGAAGAAGTAATTGATTTGTGCCTCCCAAAAGAGGGATGTGAATTCAATTCAAGTTTATTTGTGTTGAGCTTTTTACAATGGTGTTGTCACAAAGCAGCTTTACAGAAGTTTGAAAACATACAGTTACAACATTTATCCCCCTGTGAGCAAGCCAGAGGCGACGGTGGTGAGAAAAACTCCCTCAGACTGGAGGAAGAAACCTTGGGAGGAACCAAGACTCACAAGCGGAGACCCATCCTCCTCTGCTTAAACAGTACTTATAGTTTATTAAGATCAGTTTGGAATAAAAGCTGAGAAAGTGTCTGTTTGAAGCCTGGATGCTAAAAGCTTTAGAGACTACACAGGTTGGTGAGTCTCTGAATGAGTCTGTGTAATAAGTGGGAGTGAACTGAAACACTCCCATCCTGTCTCAATGCTGGTACATCTGGATGACACATTGAACACCATTAATTACATCACTGTGCCATCCAGATGTACCAGCATTGAGACAGGATGGGACACTCCCTCTTTTTACACAGACTCTGTCACAGACTGCCTCAGTCAGAGACTGCCTCTACCAGTGCAGTGGTTTGTTGTTAGAGCGGCACAGTGGTGTAGTGGTTAGTATGGTGGTGTAGTGATTAGTACGGTGGTGTAGTGGTTAGTATGGAGGTGTAGTGGTTAGTACGGTGGTGTAGTGGTTAGTACGGTGGTGTAGTGGTGAGTACGATGGTGTAGAGGTTAGTATGGTGGTGTAGTGGTTTGTTTGGTGGTGTAGTGGTTAGTATGGTGGTGTAGTGGTTAGTATGGTGGTGTATTGGTTAGTATGGTGGTGTAGTGGTTAGTACGGTGGTGTAGTGGTTAGTACGGTGGTGTAGTGGTTGGTACGGTGGTGTAGTGGTTGGTACGGTGGTGTAGTGATTAGTACGGTGGTGTAGTGGTTAGTATGGAGGTGTAGTGGTTAGTACGGTGGTGTAGTGGTTAGTACAGTGGTGTAGTGGTGAGTACGATGGTGTAGAGGTTAGTATGGTGGTGTAGTGGTTTGTTTGGTGGTGTAGTGGTTAGTATGGTGGTGTAGTGGTTAGTACGGTGGTGTAGTGGTTGGTACGGTGGTGTAGTGATTAGTACGGTGGTGTAGTGGTTAGTATGGAGGTGTAGTGGTTAGTACGGTGGTGTAGTGGTTAGTACAGTGGTGTAGTGGTGAGTACGATGGAGTAGAGGTTAGTATGGTGGTGTAGTGGTTTGTTTGGTGGTGTAGTGGTTAGTATGGTGGTGTAGTGGTTAGTACGGTGGTGTAGTGGTCAGCACTGTGTCCTCACAGCAAGATGATCCGGGTTGGATTCCCGGTCTGGGTTGTTCTGTGTGGAGTGTGTATGTTCTTCCCGTGTTTGAGTGGGTTTCCTCCGGGTACTCCGGTTTCCTCACACAGTCCAAACACATGCATGTTCGGTTGATCACTCCGCCTTCGCCGGATGATGCTGTGATTTGCTCCAGTAACCATGACTAGCAGGATAAAGCGGAAGATGGATAAATGGATGGTTTGTTTTAGTAGCCTTAATTAATTAATCCACAATCGTTTAGACCCCACAAGTACCCATCATAAACATTCCTGGGCACACTGGGACTAGACTCTCTGTTCTCTCCTCCACAGGGGTGGATTCCTAAATCCCTTGTGAACAAGGTTCTCCCGCAAGCTCAGGCAGACTTCGCCATGCACCTGCGGCGGCGGCTGGCAGCAGGCAGGGCGGGTTAGCCTGCAGGTGTCACCGGCGTGCACCACAGCCTTTTCAGAAACCACCCTGCTGACTGAGAACATGCTGCTGAGCAGAGACCTGCCTGTGTCAATCAAATATACCCCCCACACGCGGGTCTAAAATAGAGACGCCTGAACTCCAACCTGATCCAGCACCTAATCTAACACACCTGCCGTACACGCTTAGAAATCGTGACTCGCTGCATCACACCTGATAGATTAGCGTTGGATCCTAAGAGTATGGGTGGAAGACCTTCAGCAGCAGGACTGCGGCTTCACTTATGATACACTTCAAAATGTTATTAAACTTGTGCTGCCTTTATTTTAATCTTTTTTGGAAGCCAGTTGGAGATCATTATATATTAGCAGCCTTTAAAGGGGAATTCAGAACTGTTTACAGTGGTGGTGAATGGAACCAGACGTCCACCTCTGAAAGCTCCCTCACATAAAGCTATTACAGTAGATGGTTATAAATACACTGTCTGATGTCTGAGACGCTGATGATAGTTTAGAGAAGATTTGGGCCTTCAAATCATTTTATGGTGGAGGTATATATGCAGGACGCTGTGAGGCAAAATAGTCCCTAAAGATTTGTCACTATTTTCCTACCATTAACATTCATATAAAATCAGAGGACACATGTAGGTTCACTCCTGGCTGTGATAGTACGTAAAATGAGTATATTTGTGTTGTATACATGGTGGCCTCTGGTTCCCATCACCACCATTGTAAATATCACCACCACTCTATACATCATCACCACCACTGTAAACATCACCACCACTCTATACATCATCACCACCACTGTAAACATCACCACCACTCTATACATCATCACCACCACCACTGTGAACACCACCACCACCACTATAAACACCACCACCACCACTGTAAACATCACCACCACCACTGTAAACATTACCACCACTGTAAACATAACCACCACCACTGTAAACATCACCACCACTGTAAACATTACCACCACTGTAAACATTACCACCACTGTAAACATAACCACCACCACTGTAAACATTACCACCATCACCACTGTAAACATTACCACCATCACCACTGTAAACATTACCACCACTGTAACCATCAACACCACCACTGTAAACATCGCCACTACTATATACATCACCACCACTGTAAACATAACCACCACTGTAAACATCATCACCATCACCACTGTAAACATTACCACCACTGTAACCATCACCACCACCACTGTAAACATCAGAACTATTATATACATCACCACCACTGTAAACATAACCACCACCACTGTAAACATCATCACCATCACCACTGTAAACATAACCACCACCACTGTAAACATCATCACCATCACCACTGTAAACATTACCACCACTGTAACCATCATCACCACCACTGTGAACACCACCACCACCAATGTAAACACCACCACCACTGTAAACATCACCACTACTATATACATCACCACCACTGTAAACATCACCACCACCACTGTAACCATCATCACCACCACTCTAAACGTCATCACCACCACTGTAAACATCACCATCACTGTAAACATCACCATCACTGTATACATCACCACCACCAATGTAACCATAATAACCACCAGTGTACATATCACCACCACCACTGTAAACAACATCCAAACCATTTCACACCAAATTCACTCTGAATTACTCTGTTTACATACCAAACACTGAATTATGCAGATTGTTTTGGAAAATGGTGGATCTCCACTTCATTTGGTGATTGTTTAAACCATTCACTTTAAACAATGCCAAATAAATACGGCCACTCTGTAGATGATTGATATAGGAATAAAAAACAATCAACATGAACCTCATACCGGCCTCTGTGTCTTATTGTCCACCAGATCTGTCTTTGTCCTGCAGCTCGGTGATCTGTCTGGTCAGCACTTTTGGACCTGGTCAAATTGCTACCCAAGACCTAATGCATTGTTGCTTTTGAGGCTAAACCAAATCTCCTTCGACGGAGAAGGTCAAATGTTTATCTTTTAAAAGACGTTAGTTGGGAAATGATTTAAGTCATTTTGGACCATTGCTGATTTCAAGGTGTAAATAAAATGACTATAATTTATGGGAACCCCTGTGTGATAAATTAGAACCAGGCAAGGAAGACAAATATATTTACAATGTCTTGTATATTGGAGTCTTAACATGGGCAGAAGGCAGAGACACATATTTCACAAATACATTTACGATACAACCACAAACCACAATCTCAAATGCCAGAGCAAGGGGTACTAATACACAAGGGCAGACAAAGAACAACTGGGATGGGAGGGAGCCACAAACTAGGAACAGATGGGCGGTACAACAAGAGGTCAGAGACAGGGAGGAGTTAGAAAACTAAAATGAACAGAAGCACATGGAAAAAACATGAGGGCAAGATAAATAAAGTAAAAACAGACAAAAGAGAGAGAGAGAGAGAGAGAGAGATGAGAATGGCAGGGTGTGATACCCTGGTTTCAGTTACCACCAACACCAAGGTTTAGTCCAGGAGTTACGTCACCGCTACCCCCCAGACCTGTCTTAAGGGCATAAACACAGTTGTTTTTAAAGACCTCTATGAAGTTGTTTAAAAGACAAGAAAGGCACTGCCACCTAGAGGACTGGAGTTTAACACCTACTTCACTCCAGCAGCAACTGGAGAGTCTCGCAGAGTAAACATTTTCTACACAGGGTAGCCTGCTAAGGTCAAGTTAGCTTGAACTGGGTCTATGTCAGAGGTCACTAATATGCGGCCCGTGGTCCAGGTCCAAAACTGGACGCTGTCCAAAGCGGACCCAAGCCGATAAACTATTGAGAACAATTTAGTTTTGACAGTTTTTATTTTTTAAGCAGGGGAGCTTTTCTTGTCTTTACGGTATATGGTATAACAGACCAATCACATGCGCTGTGAGATCACCAAAGGCAGTTCTCTCAGCCAATCAGATCTTTGCAGATTCGGGAGTGCAGCGCACACACAGATGAGGTATGAAGAGAGAATCCACTGTCTGAGAATAAAGCGAGTTGGAGAGAAAGGCTCGTTCAGACGGCGTGCTCTAAAATTAGAAAAGTCGAAAGCGAAAACAGCCGACAGAGAAAAACAACTTAATTTAAAGCAGCCACGTATATCTCACGGGGAGGGGTTGGAGCCACTCCCAGCGCCATCGGGCAAAGACAGGGTACACCATAGACAGGTCGCCCGTCCATCGTATGGCCAACACACCCTCACATACACATACCTACGGGCAGTTTAGAGTGAGTGATCAACCTAACATGCATGTGTTTGGACTGTGAGAGGAAACCGGAGTACCCGGAGGAAACCCACTCAAGCACGGGGAGAACATACACACTCCACACAGAACAGCCTGGATATCTCATATGTGTGTGATAATGTGAGAAATATCAGCCCAGATTTAAAGTCCTGGCTGGACAACCAAAAGCTCAGTAAACAAGAGAAAGTGTGAGAGAGGAATACAAGAGGGAGATATACTGTTAAGATGTGAAATTGAGTTAACAAGACTCCACATTTTATTTACTTTTTCTCCAAATAAGCATGTTATGATGCACTTTTTTCAATAGCATTTTTAATGTAGCCCTTGTTTTTACTTGAAGTGAGAAAAACATTTGAAGATTTATAAATAATTCATTCAGTTCAGCATATAAAACGATAAAAAGTGTTGAAATATACTGAATGGTATTTGTAATTTGTTTTGTCTTTCAGGTGCTAATGACATAATGCTGACATTAGGCTACTCCAGTATACAGGATATGGCATTGAATCATAACACAGGTTAGAAATTATGAGGGCCCGGACCTGGGCCTGAGGAAATTTCCTCTGTCTGGATTGTACTGAATTCTAATTAGTGTTTGAGCAATGACAGCTTATGTTTCATATTTCATCAAATTCAATCATTAAACACCATTTTTGTACATGGAAATGTTATAAACCTTTTTTTGCAACCTTTACTCTTTTTATTCTCTGTTTAAATTGTACAAAAAGAAGCAGCAGGACACATTTAGAGTTTTAAGCGAATGCTCTTTTATTGAACCAAGAGTCGAACCAATGCACAGTGCTGCTGGCTGGAAAGCTGGCAGGTCATCAAAAGCCACACAACTCTATTCCACAGTAGCCACACAATCCACCTAACTGATCCACAGCCCAGCAGGAAATAGCACGAATAACACGTGTACACATCTTTAGCTGAGTGTTTCCAGTCAATAGTGGGATGCTACATAGACCCCCTTCACAGAAAGTCACAACCTTACAGAATCCATGTAGAGTCCACAGGGCTGTGTGCTGAAGCTCAGACTCTTTTGGCACACTGCTAGAGGGCCCTGGTCAACACTGCCAGGCCACACTGCTTCTCCGCTAGCAGGTCCTCAGGGCTGACCACTGTCCATGTGTCTTAGCTGTTCATCCTCTGTTCAAGTGGAAAGCGTTGCTTTTCCCACATTCTTCACCATCCATCCTTACCACGCTTCTTTTTTCTCAGTCTAGACTACTCCAGACTGCTGGATGGTGGGGGCACCATCCCACTTTTGACATCAGTGAGGTAATGGTGAAGAAGACAATGCGGGACACCTAGTGCTGGGAGTGAGGTCTATTTCATTGTACACAGCAGCAATAGAGAACCCCCGCTAGACACAGAACCCACCTAGCTACCCCACAACCCAGCATTTCATTGCACAAGTCAACATTGTGCACATCTTTAGCTGAACCCCAGCAACTTACCTACTGCAGCCACTGTAGGGACATCACTACGTCAAAGGTCATGCTGGGGAGGTTTAGACACTTAGAAAGTTTAGTTCTACACACACTTTACATACATGCTTACATTTTACAAATGATATACATCATTAAAATAACAGGTAAAAGGTTGGACGCACCTATTTCGGTTCAAAGTCTTATAAGGTTGTTCTAGGTCTTGATGTTCTCTCACATGGCTTCATTAGGAGCCACCGGAGATAGTGACCTGAACACTTCACTTCAAATATCAAGCATTTATGCACCTTTTAACTGCTGCGGTATACGGTCTGATGCTCCTCTGCCAGAACTTGAACTGACAGCCGGTCACGGCGCCATAAATGCCAGAGCTGTTCATCAACATCTCTTAATGGTTGACCTTTCTCCTTTAATGGCTCAAGTGACTGCTCTGTCAGTCTCCCGGGTTGAAGGAATTGAAAGAGGGCAGATGAGTGCAGCAGTGAGAGGCTAACGCTGCTTAAAATCCTAAACGTCAACATAGAGAAAACACTTCAGAGCCTCCAGCCTTTGCAGGACCATCTGCAGGAAAGAGGCTGGCCAGTGTCACTCTGTAACAAGTTGTATTGATGAACAAATGCATCTGAACACCTTCGTCCCCACCAAGTCAGTCGGACAGCTGTAAACAAACCCATCCACTGTGACCGGTTCTCAGCTGTAATGTGGCCCTTGCCTGAAATATCACCATAAGGACATTAATATGAGTTAGTAGAAGCTTTGGATGGCAGCTGGTGGTAGCATTCTGGTCTGGGGAATGTTTTGTGATATTCGTTGGACCCACTCATCTGTGTCCAAGACACTCTTAACCGATCTGGGTCTGAATCCATCCTTGTAGATCCTGTACACCATACATGCTGATGGTCATCTTTGGAGCGGATGAGATCTTCCAGCAAGACAATGTGACACGTTACATGACTAGAAATGTCCAACATTGACTGGAAGAGCTGACCAAGACTTCCAAGTACTACAATGGACCCCTAATTCCCCAGACTTGAACCCAATTGAGCATCTGTGGGACCACCTGGATGGTGGTGTTGGCTCTATGGATCCTTCTCTACGCTCCCTCCAGCATTTATGGGATGCACTGCAGTCAGCATGACTCCAGATACCTGTGACCACCTACCAGGACCTTATTGAGTCTCCCAGTCTATCTAGCTCCTGTCCGTGCTGCACACTGTGGTCACTCTGGATATTAGCTTGTGCTCATATGTGCCTTGACTATGTAGTTTCCATGGTCATGTCTGCTTGATAAAGCTTGATTTAACTTCTTTAGGTCTGGGTCCAAGCCTCGGAACTTGTCTTTACAGCGTGCTGCAGCGCTGCGTCCCTTGTTGTTTGATATGATTTGAGTCAAAAAAGCTACTCAGTTATCATTCCAGTGTACTCCTCGTGATGAGAAAGATGTAACGACTGTAGGTGATACAGTAAATGAAGAAAAACAAGTTTGTCACTGATGGCTAGCTAAGCCAAGCTCTCCCCTTGTGGACACCCTGAATATAGACTATGGGGTTTTTTTTTATTTCTTTTGTCAGGCTTGTTGATCAGATGTAGACTGATCAATTGGAATTTAGAATTTAGATCTGCCACTTGTGCCACATTTAATCCATCCGTGCAATGAAACACCCACATATACACACACTAGAGAACACACACATTAGGGGGCAGTGAAACACCCACATATATACACTAGTGAACACACACACTAGGGGGCAGTGAAACACCCACATACACACACACACACTAGGGGGCAGTGAAACACCCACATATACACACACTTGGGGCAGTGAAACACTCACATATACACACACTAGGGGGCAGTGAAACACTCACATATACACACACTAGGGGGTAGTGAAACACTTACATATATACACACTAGGGGGCAGTGAAACACTCATATATATATATACACACTAGGGCAGTGAAACATATACACACATTAGAGGACAGTGAATATATACACACTAGGGGGCAGTGAAACATATACACACATTAGAGGACAGTGAAACACCCACATATACACACACTAGTGAACACACACACATTAGGGAGCAATAAAACACCTACATATACAAACACTAGGGGGCTGTGAAACACTCACATATACACAAGCAGGCAGTGAAACACATATACACACACACACACACACACACTAGTGAACTAGTGGAGTGATGGGCAGCCCTAACCACAGCACCTGGGGAGCAGTTGGGACATCAGTCGTGTGGTGTTGGTCCAGGGGATTGAACCAGCGACCTTCCAGTCACAAGACCAGATCCCTAACCTTCAGCCCACACTACCCCATGAAGATTGTTAGGTAGTCTCAGGTATCTTCGCCTTGGGCAGCACAGAAATCTCGAACTACAAAATGACGCACAACATCAGTGCTCTACGGTTCTGCAGCCTTGAACTTGGGGGGCAAACCCTACTTAACATCACAGTCCAAAGAAAAAACAGTCTCTCCAAAATGACAACTTTACAGGAGAGGGCAACAACCTTTACTTTAATGCAAGTCAATGGAACCTGGATTCTTTTCCCAGCATTTCTATTGGTCCGTCCATCATTAACCTTTCACACAATGTAAACGGCAGCTGCTGCAGTCAAATGTTGTAGAAAAATAAAAATCAACAGAACGTGTTTTTTCTTTGGACAGCAATGTTAGACATAAACTGAGAAATAGACGTCCTGTCTGGGATATTATTGGCAAACCTGAATGACTAATGCACATAAAACAGCATGACATCCACAAGAAAAAGCCTGCATAAATAGCTATATGGTATGAAATAATCATACTTCCATCTCCATTAATGCTCACCCACTTACTTTCCCAACGAGCTGCTGCCTGTAAAACTTCAGAGGATAAAAGCCTCATTGTGTTCATAATATGATTTAAAAAAAAACCCGTACATCACCTCGACATTCCCCTCCACTTTACAGACACACAAGCTCTATTAATGTGCTTGTTGGGTCAAAAGAAGAACGACCCACTCTTTGTGCGCGCTGTCCTGTCTGAATGAGGTGACCTACAAGCTAAATGTGGCCCATCCATTACAAAGGACTCTCATCAGCTCACACTACTTTAGTCTCAGTTCTGGAAGGTCCAGCTCCACCGTCTGAATGGTCAGTCTTTAAGGAGACACAAAGATGAATGGAAGTGCAGGAATGTGGAGTCTGTTATAGCACAAACCTCCTACAAAGAAAGATCTCCTTATACCTGATGAAGAAGTTTTGGCTCCTGTGCAACTGTACGTTGTATTAATGTCCTGTTATATGATGCAGTGTAACGATGGACATCTGGACGATTTACTGTCCTCTCACTGTGAAATAATACTGTACCATATAAACTTACTGGCCACTTTATTAGAAACACCCACCTTGTGCTTACACTAACTGGCCACTTTATTAGAAACACCCACATTGTGCTTACACTAACTGGCCACTTTATTAGAAACACCTACCTTGCACTTCCACTCACTGGCCACTTTATTAGAAACACCTACCTTGTATTTTCACTCACTGGCCACTTTATTAGAAACACCTACCTTGTACTTCCACTCACTGGCCACTTTATTAGAAACACCTACCTTGTACTTCCACTCACTGGCCACTTTATTGGAAACACCTACCTCATGCTGTCACTATTGGCCACTTTATTAGAAACACCTACCTTGTGCTTCCAATCACTGGCCACTTTATTAGAAACACCTACCTTGTGCTGTCACTAATTAACCATTTTATTAGAAACACCTACCTTGTACTTCCACTTACTGGCCACTTTATTGGAAACACCTACCTTGTGCTGTCACTAATTGTCCACTTTATTAGAAACACCGACCTTGTAGAAACACCCACCTGGTTTCTCCACAAAGTGGCCACTTTTTTAGAAACACCTACCTTGTACTTCCACTCACTGGCCACTTTATTGGAAACACCTACCTTTTGCTGTCACTAATTGTCCACTTTATTAGAAACACCGACCTTGTAGAAACGCCCATCTGGTTTCTCCACTCACTGGCCACTTTATTAGAAACACCTACCTTGTACTTCCACTCACTGGCCACTTTATTAGAAACACCTACCTTGTGCTTCCACTCACTGGCCACTTTATTGGAAACACCTACATTGTACCTCCACTCACTGGCCACTTTATTAGAAACACCCACCTTGTACTTCCACTCAATGGCCACTTTATTAGAAACACCTACCTTGTACTTCCACTCACTGGCCACTTTATTGGAAACACCTACCTTGTATTTCCACTCACTGGTCACTTTATTAGAAACACCCCCCTTGTGCTTTCACTAATTAGCCACTTTATTAGAAACACCCACCTGGTTTCTCCACACCTTGCCACTTTATCAGAAACACCTCGTTTTTACTGCCACCACAGACGCAATGACAAACATCAGCAAACGATAATGAATTAATAAAACACTCATAACTCAGTTTTTCTTTCCAACATGTATTTCTTCTTCCTACAACTTAAAAATTTAATAAATATTAACACTTAAAGCTCTCATTCATGTATATACAATAACTATACAATAAACAATTATGGTTAAACTGTAAGTGGGAGATGACACACAGCCGCCAGACTGACCCCCCACCGCCTCCATACTCTACATGCTACTCAAATGTACACTATATACAACATCTGTTGAAAAATATATCAGTTTTTTTATAAATCAGAAACTACTTTCATACTTTAAAGCATACTGAGTTCCACAGAGAGAGCACTGTTCATGCATCGTTCATGTGACGTGTTTTATTTTCACAGGCAAAACAACGACTCAGCGACTCGAATGTAGTGACTGAGGAAGGAGTTTAGGAAGCAACGTCAACAATAAGAGCACCAAGGAGAGCTTCCATAACCTACCCACAGCTCTACGCAGAGCTCTGGCTGCTGCTCTACTAGCGTTCGTGTAGGTTCAGGTCAGTAGTAGCAGCAGCTACAAGTGGGTCGATCACTACTGATGCACCGGAGTGGAAGGTCTAGAAGAGACAAAGCTTTTTATTTATTTATAAATTAACTTTCAGCCAAATGATCAATTCAAGCGTCTGCTGCAGACGTGACATCCAGCCGTGTCTCTAAGTCCCCGGGGGACCACTTGATATGTGATCCACTGAAGGTGGTGGGAGTTAGGGGGCTGCTGAAAACGTGCCATATTTTAGCCATTTAGTGAGCATAGTTCTTGCAGTATAAAGTTTTTTAATGTCGTGGTTGTCAATCTGAGCTGGTTTTATATTAATTGGTTTTATATCAGTCAATGGAACCAGACATACAGTACTGTGCAAAAGTTCTAGTCTCTTGGAAACATTATTTTACATAAAATGCTCTTTATTCAGTTAAACGTTTGATATGATCTACTTCTTTCACAATAAGATTTTCATGTTACTTTATATTGTATGTATGATTATTTACATCTGTTCTGATCATATCTGCTGTTCTTACTGCTGAACATACAATTAGTGATCAGATAAAGACTTTTACACTATCAGCTCAGGGGCCTCAGACTTTTACTCAGTACTGTACGCTAAAGGGAATTTATATGTATATATATAAATTACAGAGAAAGTACAGATGTTATCATATCAGTAATATATATAAAAAATGAAAGTTTATGGTGGAATGTAAACTAAACAAGAAACTAATTAAACACAAATTTAACCTGTAATTCTCTTTAAGACTGAAATTCTTTTAAAGAGTTATATTTTGACACATTTCTGTGAATTTAAATTTTTAAAAAAATTTCAGCATTTGTTTCTCAATTCAGCCAAAACCAGAAAGTTCCAGTGCATCACTAGTGATCGCTCACAGGGAGAGCGGCTCAGCACGCTGGTCGTGTTTGCACGTATTTGTGAAGCAGTCTCTGCATTTCAACACGTTATTCATAGTCGTTTTCAAGATTACAGCACCTTTTCAAATTTTTGGAGGTTTTCATTTCTTTTCCGTCTCTCACATACTGCAGAGGATGCTGGGAGATGCGGTTTCAGTTATAAGTGTAGTTTCACCCAGCGGGTGATGCGGTTAGCGGTCTGAGGTAACCCATAACTGGTCGTAAGTCCACTGGCATGAAGAGTTTACTTAAAAAAAGAAACAACAACAAGTCACCGTCTGAGAGGTGATGGCATTAGATGACAGCCGGCCCCGGTCGGTCAGCAGCCATGCTAAGCAACACTGTCCCACCTCCCGCTCATGTGACCACCAGTAAGTTCCTGCTGGCTGAGTCTCTCCTGACGGTGTGGACTGAGGTCGGAGGCGCTAAAGTGCTGTTTCGAGGTTTGGCTTTCTCCTTCTTCCTGTCTGAGTCCTGAGAGGGCACCCGGGTGGCGCGAATGCTAACGCTAGAGGCAGCAGTAGAGCTCTGCGTTGGAGGTAGAGGTGAACTGAAGGAGGTGCTGGAGGAGAGCAGCTTGGTGGGAACCTCCTCGGCCGGGGAAACGCTGGTCACAGCGGTCGCGGTCGGACCCGGAACAGTGAAGGGTGGTTTCTTAGCATTAGCTTTAGTGGAGAGGGTTAGCGGAGAAGGCACGGTCGACAGGATGGAGGGCTCGGTCATGGAGGGAGCCGGCTGGGTGGCGAGGCTAAGTTCTGGCTGCACCGAGGCCGAGGAGTAATGGCCAGGTGTCGCCGTGGTGATGCCCACTTTCTTACTGCAGGACTCGCAGCACAGCTTGTGGTAGCCCGGAATGGTGCAGTAGCGCGCCAGAACCTCCATCTGGCAAAATATGGATTTGTCGCTGACACACGGCTCATCTGAGAAAACCATGAAGACATTATTACAGATTATAGATTTTTATCATCACAGAAATATTCAGTAAAGTTCAGCTTTTCTATCTCAGAGCGATGCACAGAAACAGGTTCACGTGTTTGTTACAGCAGGGTTGATCCCTGTAATGGTCAGAGTTGATCACTGTAATGGTCAGAGGTGTTTGTTGTAATGGTCGGAGTTGACTGTTGTAATGGTCAGAGTTCATCACTGTAATGGTCAGAGTTGATCACTGTAATGGTCAGAGATGATTGTTGTAATGGTCAGAGTTGATCACTGTAATGGTCAGAGTTGATTGTTGTAATGGTCAGAGTTGATCACTGTAATGGTCAGAGTTCATCACTGTAATGGTCAGAGTTGATCACTGTAATGGTCAGAGTTGATTGTTGTAATGGTCAACGTTAATCACTGTAATAGTCAGAGTTGATTGATGTAATGGTCAGAGTTAATCACTGTAATGATCAGAGTTGATCACTGTAATGGCCAGAGTTGGTCACTGTAATGGTCAGAGTTGATCACTGTAATGGTCAGAGTCGATCACTGTAATGGTCAGAGTTGATTGTTGTAATGGTCAGAGTTGATCACTGTAATGGTCAGAGTTCATCACTGTAATGGTCAGAGTTGATCACTGTAATGGTCAGAGTTGATTGTTGTAATGGTCAACGTTAATCACTGTAATAGTCAGAGTTGATTGATGTAATGGTCAGAGTTAATCACTGTAATGATCAGAGTTGATCACTGTAATGGCCAGAGTTGGTCACTGTAATGGTCAGAGTCGATCACTGTAATAGTCAGAGTTGATTGATGTAATGATCAGAGTTGATTGATGTAATGATCAGAGTTGATCATTGTAATGGCCAGAGTTGGTCACTGTAACGGTCAGAGTTAATCACTGTAATGGTCAGAGTTGATTACTGTAATGGTCAGAGTTGATCACTGTAATAGTCAGAGTTGAGTGCTATAATTGTCAGAGTTGATCACTGTAATGGTCAGAGTTGGTCACTGTAATTGTCAGAGTTGATCACTGTAAGGGTCAGAGTTGATCACTGTAATAGTCAGAGTTGATCACTGTAATGGTCAGAGTTGATCACTGTAATTGTCAGAGTTGGTCACTGTAATTGTCAGAGTTGATCACTGTAATAGTCAGAGTTGATCACAGTAATGGTCAGAGTTGATCACTGTAATGGTCAGAGTTGGTCACTGTAATTGTCAGAGTTGATCACTGTAACGGTCAGAGTTGATTACTGTAATAGTCAGAGTTGATCACTGTAACGGTCAGAGTTGATTACTGTAATGGTCAGAGTTGGTCACTGTAATGGTCAGAGTTGATCACTGTAATGGTCAGAGATGATCACTGTAATGGTCAGAGTTGATCACTGTAATGGTCAGAGTTGATCACTGTAATGGTCAGAGTTGAGTGCTGTAATGGTCAGAGTTGATCACTGTAATAGTCAGAGTTGATCACTGTAATAGTCAGAGTTGATCACAGTAATGGTCAGAGTTGATCACTGTAACGGTCAGAGTTGATCACTGTAACGCTCAGAGTTGATTACTGTAATAGTCAGAGTTGATCACTGTAATGGTCAGAGTTGATTACTGTAATAGTCAGAGTTGATCACTGTAATGGTCAGAGTGCTGACACAGAGGCAGTTCTTATTTATCCCATCTTCAATTATCTAATTAGTGTATTTTACAAAAATAATGAAATCTGAAAAGCTACATATTAACTTCTTTTTGTACTGATTACATGTAAATTAAGGACAAGGTGAATACAAAGACACTGTTTATTCACATTTGACCTGTGGTCCCAAAGGGCTGCACAGACTAGTCGCCTCCTGATCCTGCCATATATTTGATGTTGGCAAGTCGAAGATTTAGTGATTATGACACTAACAGCATGGGCGCCTCAGTGAAGACAATGAGTGAGGGTGCTGTTATCTCTGGTTTCCTAAAGGGTAGCAATGCCATCTTGAACTTGCTACAAAGGGCACATCATGTTGTGCTGACCTGTGGAGTTTTGTTTCACTACAAAGTTTTAAAATTGGAGTTCTAAGGTTTTTATCAGCAATTAGTCAACATCAACTCAACCTTTATTATGTAACTGTCAACCAAGTCGATCAACCTGTCTCAGGTTTTCGGAACTGGGATTGTAGTAAACAAACTGATTCAGCTGTTTGGATTTGGTGGATCCCATCAAAAAGAGACAGTCACCCAGCATACAACCTTCAACAGCCTACAACAGCCTCCTCCAGCCCTGATACTGTCCGGCCAACAGAAATGACTCACTTGAATTTAAATCATTTTTAACACATAGAGTCAAAGGGTCGACTCCAAGCAATGACTCTCAGAGTCACTGGCCAAACGAGGGCTCTGACTTTAAAGCATAATGGGGTCAAGGAACTGACTGTTATGAAACACAATCATGGCTACATCATCTGTTTGAGAAGTTTTTGTCTATAATTGTCCCATAATCACCCCAACTGGGGCATCAATTTGAAAATAATTAAGTTTGAAAAGTAAAATATAAAATATCTTCTCTTTGTATTTAATTGCCTTTGACCTGCTGCCCCAAAGGGCTGTACAGACTAGTTGCGATGATGCCTTATACCTGTTGTGAACCAGTCACTAATCTAGAGAATATGACACTAGCAACATGGACACCTTAGAGTAGACAACAGGTGAGGACGCTGGTGATTCCAGGGGTCTGTATCACTGGTTCAAGTCTAGCAATGTGATCCAGGATGGAATCGAGAGGACACATTTCACTCTACTGAATTTGGCTTTGTTACAGATTTATATGGATTGCTAAAGTTGCTTGTTGCAAAGCTTACCCTTCTTCTGTGGTTTCATTCATGACATCATTAGCAATTATTCAACGTCAACTTGATTGTCATCAAGTTGGACCTGGGTTTTTTGTAATAAACATATCAATTGAGCTGTTTGGTTTGGTGGATCCTATAAGAAACCAACTTACAGTTCAGTTCACCAGACAAATGTGAAGAATTCTGGTCATATGTTGGTTGTTGCACAAAAACATACGTAGGTTAGTGTGAACATCACCCATTGTATGATCTTCAACAACCTCCCATATCCTCCAGGACCCTCCAGCCCTGGTACAATCCCACTAACTGAAGTGACTCACTTGAGATTTTATGCAGAGGTGCGTCGGCTAACCCCTCCCCGTCAGTAGTGAAGTTTTCCAGTAGGTCCACGGTTGGAATGGGGAATGATGGATTTCCTGCAACCAGATCATACAACCAGGTTTCATTAGAATTGTTGGAAAACGTAAGGCTGGTGAACACCACGGCGAATCAACTTCAGCAGCTTGAAATCTACAAGTTAAAGTTTTCTTATATATATTACAACCTCTAGGAATTCACTTGAGACTTTTGATACTCAGTTAAAACAAGGTTTCACGAAACAGGTAAAGATGTTTCATCAAACTCTACCATTTCAACTGACACATCAGAGAGATGCAAGAGAGGACAACTCCCTGGCGAGACCACATGACTTCACTGACTGCTGCTATGGGAACACACCTGGACATGGTGGGAGGTGGCAGATGGACACTCTTTCGGGCTTCTCTCCCTCACAGTTGGCCACGCTGCTGTTGTTGGACGCTCTGCAGACGACCTGCCGCTGCTGGATACCTTCACCACAGCTCACTGAGCACTGCCGGAGAAAACATACATACATACATACATGCAAGCAGTCAAGAACATAGTCAAGAAGATGCAGAACCTACTCCACTTGTTGCTATGGCTTCTCAGCACTGCAGTGCCACTGACATGATGGTGGTGTGTTAGTGTGTGTTGTGCTGGTGTGAGTGGGTCAAACACAGCAGTGCTGCTGCTGGAGTGTTTAAACACCTAAGTGTCACTGCTGGACTGAGAATCGTCCACCAACCAAAACTATCCAGACAACAGTGTCCTGTGAACCAACAAGGTAGGAGCGTCTAATAGAATGGACACAGTGTTTAAACACACCAGCTGCACTGCAGTGTCTGATCTACTCATACCAGCACAACACACTAATACACCACCACCCTGATCCACCTCCCTAGTAGTACCTGCTCTGTGGTGGTCCTGATCATTAAAGAACAGAGTAATAAAGTATACAGAGAATCAGATGAACTACAGTCTGTAAGTGTAGCTCCTGTGTATGGTCAGTGGAGCAGATACACTGGACAGTGAGTGGAGATACAGGGAGGTGGTTTTAATGTTATGGCTGTATTTTTAATGTTTGAACAATTTCAGCAAACATAATCTTTCTTGCTATTCTGAAGTGATGGTGGAGAAGGAGGCGGAACAAACTGATGGCAGTGACTACTCACTGCTCACTGCTCTGGTAACAACAAAGAGATGTTGATCCAGGAACATGTTCTACTCAAAGAAAGCATGTTTTCTTTAAACATACCAATGAGATGCGGGCCTGTTGTTGTGCACCAGGGATTAGGAACGCAACGCATCTGCTATTTTAATTTGATGCATGTACCAGTTCTGAAAATTCGTCATTTTGATGACATATTGGTGAGCAGCTGCCAGAATCTCTCTAATTAACTTCTTGAAGGAAATAAAACAGAAGTATATATAGACAATGAACACATCATTAGCGAATGCTCTCTATATATCTTCCTCTATAAATATATAGCGTGATGCTCTGCAACCTTATGAAACCTCCAAGTAGAATTTCTTCTCAGAACCGTTTAAACTTCTATATGTATCTTTTTATTCTCATGTGCTTCTTGTTTTCCAACTTGCCACTTTATGAGAAACACCAATCTTGTGTTTCCACTAACTAGCCACTTTATTAGAAACACTCACCTTGTATTTCCATTAACTGGCCATTTTATTAGAAACACTCGCCTTGTGCTTCCACTCACTGGCCACTTTATTAGAAACACTCGCCTTGTGCTTCCACTAACTTGTCCATTTTATTAAAAAACACCTACCTTGTGCTGTCACAAACTGGACACTTTATTAGAAACACTCACATTGTATTGCTACTAACTGCCCCTTTTATTAGAAACACCTACCCTGTACTTCCACTTACTGGCCACTTTGTTAGAAATGCCTAACTTGTATTGCTACTAACGGGCCACTTTATTAGAAACACCTACCTTATACTTCCACTCACTGGCCACTTTATTAGAAACACCTACCTTGTACTTTCACTAACTGGCCACATCATTAGAAACACTTACCATTGTATTGCTAATAACTGGCCACTTTATAAGAAACACCTACATTGTACTTCCACTCACTGGCCACTCTCTCTCTCTCACCTGTGACCATGCTCCCGTCCTCCACTGTGCTGGACATGCGTTCTGGCCGCAGTGCTGGCGGGCATCAGGTCGTTCTCCGCTGCAGTATTTGGTGTGTATTGGTCTGTTGGTGCCATTGTGCAGAGGCTGAACACACTGGACCACTCGAGACTGATAACCTTTACCACACGTCTTACTGCAAGGCCCCCATTCCTCCACCACCCACCTGCAACACACACACACACACACACACTAGTCAGTTACTTGGGGTCAAGCTGTTTGAAATCAACAAAGACCTTCTGACTGACCATCTCAGGTTTACTATAGACTTTCAGGATTCAATTTATAATGCCACTGTGTCTAATAGATGGCTTGTGTGGTCATTTCATTAAAAGTGCCATAAACTGTAAAACTGTATATACAGTTCTATAGTGAACTGGTGAGAGTTCAGTACTCAGAACTGTACATACCCTGAACCTCAAACTCTGTTCTTCAAATACAAATCCTGCTTTTACAGAAGAGGGAGGATCAAATGGGCCGAGCTCCAAATCCTACACTGTTACGTAACAGACTTGTTAATATTTACACCCCCAACATTTACATACAACCACAACAACAACCAGCTACCAGAACGGTGGTGGAGAAATCCAGCGTTCCAGACTGTGAAGGGAACTTCACCACTTTTCATTCCTTCCCAAACAACCCAACTGTCAGAGCTACATGTTCATCTTTAAACCAGCCTGAAGATCCTATTCGCCAGATTCTTCATCTGATGTTTCACCTTAAATACTGCAGCTCGTACAGACGCCAGAATGTAACCGTAGCACCGTTTAAGGTGGAAAATTCCCAAAACAAGCTGCTGAACTTCCAACATCTTTAACAGAATCCTGAACAACTTTAACTCTGCAGTCTGTACATTTCACTCCGGACAGTTTCTCCAACACTCGGACAACATGGAGCAGCTTCAGCGTTCATAATATGGAAAAGTGCACGACAATCTACTGAACTTGTGCTCGACCAACAGACACCGTTTTAAATACACTGACTCAGGGCAGACCCCCGACCATGACTGTACTGTTGGTTAGACCCACGTTTGTCTGTTTGTTGTTTTTTTCCCCATCCCTCTTTTTTCCCCCCATAGTGTCCCATTCATTTTCAGTCACACCCAAACTTCATGGTTTCATTTAACCTACAGCCCCCAAAACTGCCTGTACTCCAACCACTAATCCACAGAAATACTGACCCACTCATATATTTGTCGTTTATGCACAACCATGCAGCACTTCTTTCACTTGCACATCTAGTTTTATCTGCGACTGTTCAAAGCTGTGCTTGCTCGTTATCTACTGGCTGGTGTTCTTGTGTTCTCACATTTAGCTAATATTATCACCACAGAAACAATCACTGCTGACACATACAGTTAAGTATAACCACCTGTAATTGTGTTATGTACAGAAATGCAGTCATAATAATATAAATAACCTCCTTTTTATAGCAGCCTTCACTCTGTAAAGAGAAGGTAAACAGCGTAGATGAAAGAACGCACAGCTACCAGGACATAATGTATATTTAATAAAAAGAAAAGAAAGAAAAATACAGAAACAGTTTGAAAAAAATACAGAAAATATTAAACTGAATTAATACTTAAACCTCGTGTACAGTCGCGGGTAAAAGTGAGTGAACTGTTTCACATGAGCTGCATTTCTGCACTGAATCTTTCTGGTCCAGTGTTTGTCTAATAGTGGACACATAAGCAGGGCTTTGTAGTTTGTAGAACCTTCCATAGCTCTCGTTCTGTTTCCTTTGGTTTCTTTCTCTCCTGTTTCAGGTGAACATTGAGATCTTAGAGTCACCCTAAAGCAGGGGTGCCTAAACTTTTTCAAAGGGGGACAGACTGGCCAAAATAAAAAAAACTCTCTTTTCAAAAGTATTATTCATAAATTATATATACACTGTATTCTAAATATGAAGAAACACACATGTACAGAATAATGAATAATTAATTAACTAATGAGTTTAATTGTACTGTAACTGCAGCAGCAGGAGATCAGCAGAGTAAACAGTGTTACAGTGTTACTGACATTCAGTCTGAACATGTACTGAACAACATTCAAGCATCAAGTATGTTCAGAGTTTCTCCTGTAGACAGTATATCACTCAGTCACTGCATCACCAAACTTAAGAACTCAATAACAGCAAGTCTCATATTTCTTTTTTTTAAATGTTGGTTATATTAGTGTTTTTATTTTTATTGAGTTACAATGCAGTTAGGAGAAAAAAGGACCTCATAAGGCAAAAAAAAATGTGTACAGCTAAACCCCTTATCCTATCCACCCCACCTTTAACCCTATCTCAAATACCCAAACCATTATCAGATAAGGGCCCCCCCACATAAAAGAGTAAAGGAAAAAAATAAAATAAATAGATTAAAAAAAGGCACTCTCACGCATAGCAAATATCTATAGTATGTTTTAATTCTCTGGATCTAGTGTGACTATTTTATCCCTAATATAGACAAGAATAGGATCCCACATTTTGTGAAACAAATCACGAGAACCCTCAAGAGAAAATCTTAATTTTTCTAATTTAGCACATGCCAAAACCTCTTTAACCCAATGATCAAATGTTGGTGGGAGACTATGTTTCCACTTAAGTAGGATAGTATGTCTAGCCAACAATGTGGTAAAAGCAAGAACCCTTTGTGAGGTGACCGATACTGACGCCCCAGGATGGACACCCAAAAAGGGCTACTAAGGGATCAGGATCACTATCCAGGTCTAGTACCTGATTCAAAGTGTCAAAGATTTGATGCCAGAAATATCTACTAACTTAGGACAGGTCCAGAACATGTGGAAATGGTCCGCGGGGGATTGTTTGCAGCGCATCGCTCCTGTCAGGAAGAATACGTGTCTGTCTCTGATTTGTGAGATGTGCTTTATGAATCACCTTATATTGCAACAAACCGTGTCTCACACAGATAGAGGACGAGTGAACTCCCTGTAGTATTAAGCACCATTGTCTAGCCGTGATAGCACCCACCAGGTCCCGTTCCCATCCCTACGTAAATCCACCACAGTCACTTGAATTTCTTTAATCATACCATAGATACCTGAAATGAGACACTTCTGGGTCCTGTCGAGGGAAAGGATTCTATCAAGAATGGACTCGGGGACGATTGGGGAAAGAGGGACTGGAAAAAATGGAAAAGGTGAGTATTGGGCAGATCAAACCTAGCCGACAGGCTTGAAAACGACAGAAAAATGCCATCAGCGTACAAACTATCTATCTTATAGGGTCAAAACGTGAGGGGGAAAACATCGGATTATTCAAGATGGGCATATTGATGGAGGCAAAACATAATCCAAAACGTCGCCTAAACTGAGACCAAATTTTAATGGTGTGCATGTCCACAGGGTTGAGGAATTTATTATTGAGTAAAGGAATCTTTGCACTAATCAAAGCGTGCAATGTACACTGAGAACAAAGGCTTCTGAATGTTACAAGCCCAATAGTAATATTGTAGATGGGTAGTGCTAAACCGCCCTCAGATTTGGGAAGCTGCAAAATGGATTTCCTAAGCCGTGCTGGTCTATTGCCCCAAAGAAAAGATCCTATCAGCCCATCCAAATTACTAAAAAAAAAAAACATCTTTAAAAGAAACTAGTAGGTGATTCTGATATATTTATTAACCCACCGGCTACTGTTCTAAATGGAAATAAGGACGTGGTAATGATGAAGCAGCTATAATTCACGTTTCTGCAAATTTAGATTGTAGCCTGAGAGTTCTCCAAACAAGTCTTATATTCTTAGCTCACATAATCTATTATGAAATGGAGAACTTTTCTCTTATGGTGAGTTTCTCTGCAGTGACACTGACATGGTGGTGGTGGTGTGTTAGTGTGTTGTGCTAGTGTGAGTGGATCAGACACAGCGGTGCTGCTGGAGTGTTAAAAAACTTTAATGTCACTGCTTAGCGATTAGCACAGCCACCTCATAACTTACTCCACGTGCCCTGAAGAACAGTTACTGCTATGAGTCCAGGTGTCTCTGTCCTCTTGTCCCTTGAGTATTTACTATAATGTCCAGGCTTTCATGTCTCTTCATATTTAACTCCTTCATTACCGAAATAGTCTCTCCCGGCATAAGAAACACACGTATTTGCAGCATCTCTCTACAAAAAGCTAACCCGACACAAATTTCTCTCTAATCTCCGGTTCTTGCTGTCCACTCGGCGCTGTTCTGGCGTAGCTGTCACTGCATGCCGTTCCGTAAATTCAGGAGCCCAGTCAGAAAAATATTGTCTTTTAAGTTTAGATCAGTTCGATTGCTAAAACAGTGACGAAACAAACTCTACATGTATATTCACTGCTGCCACCATCAGGTGAAAGGAAAAATTGCAAAGTACCAGCGGGCCACCAATAATGCATTCCTACTAGTGATGCCATGGGCCTATAAAAATCCCACAGGCCAGACTTTGGGAACCCCTATTTTGAGGCCGATTTGCTCCTTTCGACAATCACAAGAGGTCTCCTAATTTTATGTCACGCCTGAAAGACCATCAACCAAAGAGAGCCGAGCTGAACGGAACTGCTCGATGTGGACCGAAGACGTTAAAGTCATATGCGAGCGAGGTGACAGCATAGGTGCCTGTATAATGTGCCATAGTAGTGGTCTCACTGTAATCCGCCATGTTTATTTACATCCCGTTCGTGAGAAGTTCCCGCCCACTCTCACGATGTAGCTGCTCTCGTGGGGCTTTGAGGATTGGAGCTGTCAGATGGGCATGAGGAACCTGAAAGTGTGTGGTGTTCCGTTCAGGGCAGGTCATGTTGTGTGGAGACTTACAATGATGGAGAATCTTTTCATGTGTGGGGGGTCTCACAGCAGCTACAGTCCTAAATGTTCTCCATGTGTGGACAGTTTGTCTGAGTGTGGAATGATGTACCTGCAGGTCTTTAACTGTGATACGTTCTGAAGGTGCTGATGTTTCAGACTGACCTTTCCTGAGAAGAACAGGTCAGTCAATGGTCAGACTTTGTGTGCTGCCTGTATTTAATGGGTGAAGAACCCATGAACCCCACACGCCTAACCTCAGCTTCTTCATTCAAACACCAGCTATTGATCAACTGTAGATGTTACTCACTGTGTTCAGTAGCAAACATGAACAGTACTAACAGTTTCAAATCTGAATAATTAATGAAATGAATCTTGTTATTTGTTGAAGGTCTGGAGGTGTGATGGAGAGAGATGGCAGACTTACGTGGGCTGACTGCACTCGATAACGTTGCAGCGTTTGCGGATGGGTTTGGGCTTCTTATTGACCTCGCAGAAGTTCCTGTGGACGAGGCGACCGTCGCTCTTCCTCCTACAGCCGTACTTGGTGTACTGAACGCCTGAGAGACCCACAAACATCATTAGACGACTGGACTCACACAAACACACACACACACTAGTGAAAACACACACAAACACTAGGGGGTAGTGAAACACCCACAAACTCACACACTAGTAAACACACACGCACTAGGGGCAGAGAAACATCCACACACACACACACAGTAGTGAACACACACACTAAGGGGCAGTAAACCTACACACACACCCACTAGGGGGCAGTGAAACACCCACATACACACACACATACACCAGTGAACACACACACATTAAGGGGCAGTGAACACACTTGCCCGGAGTGATGGGCAGCAATATCCACAGTACCCGGAGACAGTGGGGTATCTGGTGTCTTGTTCAAGGGCACTTCAACCATAATCTATCGGTTCAGGGGATCAAACCAGCGACCTTCTGGTCACAAGTCTGGTTCCCCAACATTTAGCCCACAGACATGTTTTCAACTCTGATATCTGTTTCTCTTAATAACAACATCTGCAATGTGCTGTAAACTAAGTGAAGATACACAAATGTTCCTCACATAAACACACACACACACACCTCCTCCGCAGGGCTTGGTGCACTGGGACCAGCTCTTCAGAGCCCACTCGTATGTGTCTAGCTCGGCCAGTAGAACATTGTTGTTGGTGATGACGGGCACCAGGTCTTCATGGATGATGTATTTATACGTTAAACTGATCTTAGTGTCTTCCTCCTGAGGAACCACCTGCAGGTCAGAACAAAACCCAGTGAACCCCTCAGCCAATCACAACTGACCCCTCCATTACATACATATAACACAGTTAACTGTCAAGTCAGTTAAAAGATCATCTACCAATGAATAAACACACAAATAAATAAATGAATAAATAAATAAATACAGTTTTCCCTCAAATGTAATTGTTTTTATTTGAATGTATTTTTTTTGCTTCTAAAAATTCTAAAAAATAGCTTTTAAAAAAAGTAAAGTGAGGCTTTAAATTTTCCTGTCAATATATGTTAATCAAGCTCCAGTGAACTTTTTTAATAGCAAACATAACACAATTATTATCCTAACAGAATAATATGGCTTTTTCTACTTGTGCAGCCATTAAATTCTTATTAGGATCAAAGAGGGCTGAATATCTACTTTCCTGCAGAGTTACGTCTAGACACTCCTGACAGAACGTTTTCCATAATCTTGGTGACCTAAACATTCAGGCATAATGGTTTGAAATTTGCTTCTAGGACACATAAAGTGAAGTTAATGATATAAATGAACTCTTTGGTATTATTCAATATGAACACCTTTGAACCAACTTTGCTGACCGTTCAGTAATAATAATAATAATAATAATAATAATAATAATAATAATAATACAGGGTTTTCTCCTGTTCTCTCACCAGCACCACGATATCTTCATGTAGAGGGCCGGCGGTCTTCAGTGTTTCTTTCTGCCCTTCCACCACGTACTCCCACTCCAGCCCACACTCGATCAGGCTCTTCGATTTAACTTCATCTCCCTTGGCGTTCAGGATGAAACTGCCTGTGACCTGGTTTTTAACCGCTGTGCAGAAGAAAACGGGCTTGTTTACATATTTGGCTTGTATACATGACATGCAGACCTCCAGCCGTCAGTCACAGCTTGTATTTAAACCCAGAACAAGCAGAGTTTGCCAAGCGTAGAACAGCCAAACACTATCAGAAACAGGCAGATGACTCGCCTGAGAACACTGAAATGAAACACATGGGGACTGTCCCAAATCCTAGTGAGCTGCCTACGTAGTGCACTGACTCTGTATTAGCTGTGTAGCAGCGTTCTCTCCTCGTCTCTCCTCATAAACCAGATTACTGTGACGCTCTAGTTAGAGAGAGGCTGCGTCACGGCTTGTTCCCATCCACTGCAAGTATGATATGAGATCATATTTCAGAATTTAGGACCCCCAAAAGTCCAGTTAGTATGATTAGTGTGATCAGATTAGTTGTACTCAGCTTCGGTTCACATCTAGTGTGGTCACTAACAGAGCCTAAGCTTAAGAGCTCCGGCTCTTAACTGTATGAGGTCTGTATGCATGTAAGCATATATCTCTATATACTGCATACTTATAGCTTTTACATTATACTATTACATTGATTTATTTATTTTTTATTGTTATTGGTTTAATATTTATTTATCTGTTATCTGTTATTACACTAAACAGTTTATTCATTTTATTTCATTTGCTTTCTTAATGCATTTTCTAATCTGTCCTGCAGCACGTTGGTCAACAGTTATTTTAAAGCCTACTGTATAGTTGAAGTTAAGAAGTAATCACACATTTTATTGCAGCAGTGCCCTGAAGACCCTGCGCTGTGTGCCCACCAGTGTTTTCCTCTAATCTCACACGTCTGATTAGCTCACTGGCTAATTAACGAGTCTTTCAAGAGGCGAGAGAGGGACGTTAGAGCTGGAAAAACATGAGAATTAGAAGAGCATTGAGGTCCCACAGAGTTCAGGCCAAAGATCCCTGCAATACAGGCATTAACATACAACAGTCCTGTGATTAATAACTTATAAACTCATTCTACATGTTAGAAAAGAGCTGCTAAACTGTCTGATCTATGAGGTACTGGGCTGCTAAACTGTGATGGCTCAATGGTGCACAGGAGTCATACTTAGCAAAACTTTAGTATTTATAGGTGTTAATTGGAGCTGGAGATGCTTCACTGTGACCTTGTTGTGCTGCTAGGATAGACTGTGGTAGGCTATATGCTACATTTACCCTGCAGCTTAATGAAGTCATACAGCAGGTCTGCAGCTCCTTAATGAAGTCATACAGCAGGTCTGCAGCTACTTAATGAAGTCATACAGCAGGTCTGCAGCTCCTTAATGAAGTCATACAGCAGGTCTGCAGCTACTTAATGAAGTCATACAGCAGGTCTGCAGCTCCTTAATGAAGTCATACAGAAGGTCTGCAGCTCCTTAATGAAGTCATACAGAAGGTCTGCAGCTCCTTAATGAAGTCATACAGAAGGTCTGCAGCTCCTTAATGAAGTCATACAGCAGGTCTGCAGCTACTTAATGAAGCCATACAGAAGGTCTGCAGCTCCTTAATGAAGTCATACAGCAGGTCTGCAGCTCCTTAATGAAGTCATACAGCAGGTCTGCAGCTACTTAATGAAGTCATACAGCAGGTCTGCAGCTACTTAATGAAGTCATACAGCAGGTCTGCAGCTACTTAATGAAGTCATACAGCAGGTCTGCAGCTACTTAATGAAGTCATACAGCAGGTCTGCAGCTCCTTAATGAAGTCATACAGAAGGTCTGCAGCTCCTTAATGAAGTCATACAGAAGGTCTGCAGCTACTTAATGAAGTCATACAGCAGGTCTGCAGCTACTTAATGAAGTCATACAGCAGGTCTGCAGCTACTTAATGAAGTCATACAGCAGGTCTGCAGCTCCTTAATGAAGTCATACAGCAGGTCTGCAGCTCCTTAATGAAGTCATACAGAAGGTCTGCAGCTCCTTCATAAAAACTTTGATGCGGCCTGAGAGACGTTTCGGGGCGTTACACTGACCACTGACTTCTAGTGTTTGGTACCTGTTGGTACCTATTAGCTTTGTAGCTCCAGTGCCAAACCAGAGAAAAAGAATTTGGTCACCAAGTGTGTCTGGGCTGATTGACTACATCTGCAATGTGTAGAACACTGTGTACATTTTCACAGAATTGATTAATAGTATTCATTGTCATGGGTTGCTGTTTTAATTAGCCTGCTCGTAGCTTAAAAGTAGCAATAACATTTTTGATTAGCCATCCAATTGTTAAGTTGGGCGTAAAAGCCATTTCCAGAGGCCTAATGTGCTGCGGACCCCCAAAACATACTGACATTTGCATAATTGTAAACCTTTTAACAGTCACATCCTTGTGTATTCAGACACCACTGTGGGTTTAAAAGGGTCTAATTTCTTTAAGCTTAACATGTTAACAGCTTATTAGTCAGCTATCTCCACCGTAACCAGCTATCTCCACCGTAACCAGCTATCTCCACCTTAACCAGCTATCTCCATCTTAACCAGCTATCTCCACCTTAACCAGCTATCTCTGCCTTAACCAGCTATCTCCGCCTTAACCATCTATACCTACCTTAACCAGCTATCTCCATCTTAACCAGCGATCTTCACCTTAGTCAGTTATACCCACCTTAACCAGCTATACCCACCTTAACCAGCGATCTTCACCTTAACCAGCTATACACACCTTAACCAGCTATCTCTGCCTTAACCAGCTATCTCCATCTTAGCCAGCTATCTCCACCTTAACCACCTATCTCCACCTTAGCCAGCTATCTCCACCTTAACCACCTATCATCAGGCATTGGACAAGTATCGAGAGTCTCGGTCAGTGCAGTAGAGCTTCTGACCTGGACATAAGGGTCAGTACTCAGGGCTTAACAAGCTGATTGGCACATTTCAGATTGAATGATTTGTATAACTGTTGTTTATGTTGATATACACTTCAGAGCTGTATACCTGATGAACTTCAGTTAGTGTACTACACTGCTCTCTTTTCTTTTTGCATGAAATATCCACACTTCATTCTCTCTTAAGTATGTTTATTATACTCACTTGAGCCCAAATATAGATACACTTAGTAACCTCACGTCTCTAAGGAGCTCAGTTTACTCATTTACAAGGAAAATACAGCATAAACAGTCGCGAATGTGCTGCTTCTTAATGACTGAGCTAATAGAGGCACAGAGCCAGTTGTACATGACCCTTAATTCAGCAGAGCAGCGAGTGCCTAGCGGCAGAAACTGGAGTAAATTATGTGCCTCCTGACTCACCGATGATGTGTGGAGACGCCTCGTTCTCCTCAATCACGATGTGTCTCGCTCCAGCTGGGATATCAAACATCTTCAGCAAGCCTATTCAGAGTGAAAGACGAGATTAGAACCTGTAGTGGATCTTCTGCAGTTCTTTAGCGTGACACAAACACGGGGCTATTCCTGCGATTGAATTGACCACAGTGTCACAATGTGATTGGCTGAGAGTCTCTATAGGAGCTAATACCTCCCAATACCTCCCAACTCGGAAAGCAAAAACTGACATCTAAACAAATGTAAACATCTGTAAACCTGCGTTTTTCATTTTATGGGATTCTTATAAGCCAGTGTGAAAGCTCAGCCTGAGTATCTGGAGAGAGTGTTCCATTTCAATCACAACACCATGTAAACGAAGTACGCTCATTAAATTAATGTCATGCTTCAAAAACTGATCTTACTGTGAACAGCAACGATAATAACATTCATGCTGACTACAGAGATTCTGTTATTTCAGGAATGACTGGCAGGACTGTGCGGGCACACGTCTGTCCATCCTACTTATGTCACAGTGACCCCATTCACACCTGGTCACTATATATGACCAGTATCTGGATTCTATATCATTTTTGCCACATGCTTTTAAACTTGGAATTCAAATGCGCCTCCAGTTAGTCAGACTGAAATCCGATTGCTGTGTGGAATATAGTTTTGGTTGTATTGGGAGGAGTTGGGGTTGTAGTGGGAAGAGCTTGAGTTGTGCTGGGAGGAGTTTCTGGTGTATGGGGAGGGTTTTGGGTTGTACTGGGAGGAGTATCTGTTGTGTTGGGATGGGTTTGTGAGGAGGAGTGGTTTGAGTTGTACTGGGAGAGGTTTTGGTTGTACTGGGAGGAGTTTGGGTTGTTTTGGGAGGGTTTTTTGAGAGGGAGGTGGTTTGAGATTTACTGGGAGGGGTTTAGGGTGTAGTTAAAGCAGTTTGGGTTAAACTGGGTGGGGTTTGGGCTGTAGTGAAAGGGGTTTTGGTACTACTGGGAGGAGTTTCATTGTACTAGGAGGAGTCTCGATTGGACTGGATCCTTCCAGGTTAGGTTGTAATGGGATGAGTTTGAGTTGTAGTGGGAGGAATTTTCTTTGTACTGGGTAGAGTTTAGGTAGTACTGAAAGGAGTTTTAGCTCTACTTAAAGGCGTTGGGTTAAATCCGAAGGAGTTTGGGTTGCACTGGGAGGAGTTTGGGTTTTGTGGGAGGGGTTATGGTTCTACTGGGAGGCGTTTGGGTTGTACTCGGAGGAGTTTGGGTTTTGTGGGAGGGGTTTTGGTTCTACTGGGAGGCGTTTGGGTTGTACTGGGAGGAGTTTGGGTTTTGTGGGAGGGGTTTTGGTTCTACTGGGAGGCGTTTGGGTTGTACTGGGAGGAGTTTGGGTTTTGTGGGAGGGGTTATGGTTCTACTGGGAGGCGTTTGGGTTGTACTCGGAGGAGTTTGGGTTTTGTGGGAGGGGTTATGCTTCTACTGGGAGGCGTTTGGGTTGTACTGGGAGGAGTTTGGGTTTTGTGGGAGGGGTTTTGGTTCTACTGGGAGGCGTTTGGGTTGTACTGGGAGGAGTTTGGGTTTTGTGGGAGGGGTTTTGGTTCTACTGGGAGGCGTTTGGGTTGTACTGGGAGGAGTTTGGGTTTTGTGGGAGGGGTTTTGGTTCTACTGGAAGGCGTTTGGGTTGTACTGGGAGGAGTTTGGGTTTAGTGGGAGGGGTTTTGGTTCTACTGGGAGGCGTTTGGGTTGTACTGGGAGGGGTTTGGGTTTTGTGGGAGGGGTTTTGGTTCTACTGAGAGGCGTTTGGGTTGTACTGGGAGGAATTTGGGTTTTGTGGGAGGGGTTTTGGTTCTACTGGGAGGCGTTTGGGTTGTACTGGGAGGAGTTTGGGTTTGGTGGGAGGGGTTTTGGTTCTACTGGGAGGCGTTTGGGTTGTACTGGGAGGAGTTTGGGTTTTGTGGGAGGGGTTTTGGTTCTACTGGGAGGCGTTTGGGTTGTACTGGGAGGAGTTTGGGTTTGGTGGGAGGGGTTTTGGTTCTACTGGGAGGCGTTTGGGTTGTACTGGGAGGAGTTTGGGTTTTGTGGGAGGGGTTTTGGTTCTACTGGGAGGTGTTTGGGTTGTACTGGGAGGAGTTTGGGCTGTAGAGGAAGAAATATTCATTGTGCTGGGAGAAGTTTTGTTGTACTAGCAGGAGTTTCTAAGTACTGGGCGGAAGTTGGGTTGTATTGGGAGGAGTTACATTGTACTGGGAAGAGTTTAAGTTGTGGAATGTGTCTTGGAGAGAGAGATGCCATAAAATGTGTCTCAAATGCATCTCAGACCTCCTTAAACAGTCTGATTGGATGTGTTTGTGTTTGACATTCTGGGAACTGTGTGAATCTGTTTGCAATGAAATTATAATACCAGTGAGACGGCGAGGGGTGAAGAGGAGGGGTTACCTGTCTTTTTAGGTGTCTTAGTCAGCGTCAGTTTGACGGTTCGACAGTGTGAGTTGTCTCCCTCGCACACGCCGCACTTGTCCTCCTGCTTATAGGAGCCCACCTCCTTATCACAGCCCACATGCTGAGAGAAAGAGAGAGAGAAAAAATATTTGTTTACAAGCACAAGAACAAAATACAAAGGAAGAGATTACTGTGACGGTGTGTGTTCTGTAAATTTCTTCAGTCGGATCGAATGAACGCAAACGTAACCAGAAATCTTCTCATGAAAGGATGCTGTTTTCTCAGAACTGCGCCGCGTCTCCTCATTAAGCCTCAGCTACCGCTTATTTTGAAGGATGCAGTTTTTTCCCTTCTGCTGCTGCGGCTGCTGTCCCCAGCAACACGAGTGTCAGTGCAGGGTCCCCCTCCGTACTAGGCGAGTGCGACAGAGTGCTGCGACGGCCAGAGGGAGAAAACGCAGCCCTGGCACTCATTAAACCAGAGCTAAGGTTAGCGGCGTTCTTGAATAAGGATGTGTTTTTTGAGGTGAACCGCATGTCTAAACATATTCCTGTCAAAGTATTCTTCAGAATATGCTCTACATTTAAGGCAGCACAACGTAACTGATGCACCACTTAAGGTGGAACAGCAAAGTCCAATATGCTGGCGAATAAGAATCCAGCTCCAGTTAAACTGTGCTTGTTATGTAAGGAAATTCATGTAATGTGTTTGACTGAAATGGCAGAATATCAAGCACCACAATACAGAACACTCTGTTCCGAGTTAGAGGACACACGTGATGTTCACTAATAAACCTGTACGTTTATGGAATATTCTGTGTGTGGAGAGAGGGAGAAGATGGAACACACGAGAGAATGAAATGCTCTCATGTTTTACTGAGAGAGAGAGAGAAAAAGAGATTCTCACCAGACACTCTCCTCGAGCACACACACTGAATGGGTCGGAGTAGCTGCAGCGGGTCCCATCGTGCATCACCTGATTCATGAACACAATCTCACCTGTTTCCTTAGAACGACAACTCAGCTCACACTTATGAGCCTCTGAAACACAAACATAATCACAAACCTCAGTTACACACATTTTATCCTGAATCCTACCTTAAACGCCTGAATAATCTTCTCCACCACACTAACTGGCCACTTTATTAGAAACCCCCACCTTGTGCTTCCACTAACTGGCCACTTTATTAGAAACCCCCACCTTGTGCTTCCACTAACTGGCCACTTTATTAGAAACCCCCACCTTGTGCTTCCACTAATTGGCCACTTTACTAGAAACACCCACCTTGTGCTTCCACTAACTGGCCATTTTATTAGAAACACCCACCTTGTGCTTCCACTAACTGGCCACTTTACTAGAAACACCCACCTTGTGCTTCCACTAACTGGCCACTTTATTAGAAACACCCACCTTGTGCTTCCACTAACTGGCCACTTTATTAGAAACACCAACCTTGTGCTTCCACTAACTGGCCACTTTATTAGAAACACTAACCCTGTGCTTCCACTAACTGGCCACTTTATTAAAAACACCCACATTGTGCTTCACTAACTTGGCAATTTAGAAGTGGATCAGACACAGCAGTGCTGCTGGAGTGTGTAAACACTGTGTCCACTCACTGTCCACTCTATTAGACACTCCTACTACTTGCTGGTCCACCTTGTAGATGTAAAGTCAGAGACAGTAGCTCATCTGCTGCTGCACAGTTTGTGTTCCTCTAGTTCTTCATCAGTGGACACAGGACGCCGCCCACAGGACACTGTTGTCTGGATAGTTTTGGTTGGTGGACGATTCTCAGTCCAGCAGAGACACTGAGGTGTTTAAACACTCCAGCAGCAGCACCGCTGTGTCTGATCCACTCACACCAGCACAACACACACTAACACACCACCACCACGTCAGTGTTACTGCAATAGTACCTGCTCTGTGGTGGTCCTGTGGGGGTCCTGATCATTAAAGAACAGAGTAATAAAGTATACAGAGAATCAGATGAACTACAGTCTGTAAGTGTAGCTCCTATATGGACAGTGAGTGGACTTGTTGCTGTATATACAGTATATTGGTCTGTATTTTCTGGATTGGCCCCTTTTATACAACATACGTGGCTAAAACACCAAGACTAAGAGAGTTTCCAGTCAGGAGGCTTTTGCTGTCCTAGCTGAGGTCAGGACGAAGCATTAGCAGGTGTTTTCTCACCATCGGGGTGTTCGTAGGGCAGCCAGGTGTGTTTGATGTTGTTGTGGTATTTGTTACTTCGCTGGACGCACTGCTGCGCTCTGAAGTCTTCATAGGGACCAGCACACTCCTCAGTGTTACACATCTGATAGTCAAACGCAGAACCAGGACAGTCCCGACCGCCATACGCAGGACTGGAAAACGAGAGAGAGAGAATACAGACTCTGTGACCACAGACTGGCCATCACAACTGACCTTGGAGTGGAGATCAAAATATGAATAAATTATTAATATATACTCTAATACTAACAACAATAATACATAAGTGTAGCTCAGTGTAGGCCGACTACACAGAGTATGTACATAAAACAATAAGAATAAAACAGTGTATGACCCAGTAAGAACTATCTATCTATCTATCTATCTATCTATCTGTCTGTCTGTCTGTCTGTCTGTCTGTCTGTCTATATACTAGTTTATTATTTATACATGGTATATATGATATTTACACTCACTGACTATATGATATGTATGATATTTACACTTATTGTCTATATATATGACATATTCCACATATGATATAAAGGGTATATACAGTCGCTGACTGTGCATATGATGTATATGCTCATCGCGTGTTTATATGACATTTGACATTTACTCCCATGGATCTTTTAAATAAAGTACATAAAACATATAACATACCTTTATCATCTGTGTGTATATATACATAAAACGTAAATATGATATATACTAAAAGTTTTGCCGCCTGAGATTCAACGCTCAGAGCCTAGGACAGCCTGCGGCACAGCAACCGAGGCTGTAGCATCTTGTTGGTGTCCCTTGTGTATTTATATCCCTTGCGTTTGTCCAGTTTCCAGCTCTTCATTGATGATGGCGTATGTACTCACGCTGGGTTGTTACACTGGCGGCTGCGGGACCGAACCCCTCCCCCACAGGTGCGAGAGCAGGAGCCGAATTTTCCCCAAGAGCTCCAACCTCCGTCATGTCCATAGGGCTGGTGGGACGACCTCCAGATACAGTGTCCCTTAAAACACCACTGTGGAGAGAACACAGAGACGTTATAAACACTTTGCTTAGTCCCATATAAAAGACAAATAGCTACCGCTACCAGATAACATGATTCCAAGAATATAGCGGCAACAAAGTGAAAGCACATCAGATCTATAGTGAAACAGTGACTTTTTTTCATGCCGATTTAAATAAAGTCAAATAGTATTAAAATTCTCAGGATTATTAAAAATTCTCAGGATCCTTTAATGTGTTTATTTTTGTATTTTTGTACATGATAAAATAAATACAGTTAATTGGAAAGTAGTTGGAACCAGAGCGCAAATAACCAAAAAGAATGGGCCGTTAGAAACTAACACTGTCAATAAGAATATGTTCTTAATTACAGGCCTGATTAAACTGAATTAAAATACATAAATACTTTAATTACATAACTGTTTTGTAGCAGATATATCACTTCATTTCATAATTTAGCTGGTAAGTATATTTAATCTATTGGAGTCATCATTAATTCAATTCATTTATTCAATTAATATTTTTCTTTTTCTTTTATTGCATTTGTATTTGTTTATATCAGCATGTGTTGTATGAGTGTGCTGTATGAGTGTGTTCTGTATGAGTGTGTTGTATGAGTGTGTTCTGTATGAGTGTGCTGTATGAGTGTGTGCTGTATAAGTGTGCTTTATGAGTGTGTGCTGTATAAGTGTACGCCGTATCAGTGAGTGCTGTATGAGTGTGTGCTGTATGAGCGTGTGCTGTTTCAGTGTGTGCTGTATGATTATGTGCTGTATGAGTGTGTGCTGTATCAGTGTGTGCTGTATCAGTGTGTGCTGTATGAACATGTGCTGTATCACTGTGTACTGTATCAGTGTGTGCTGTGTGATTGTGTGCTGTATAAGTGTTTTCTGTGTGATTGTGTGCTGTATGATTGTGTGCCGTATCAGTGTGTGCTGTATGAGTGTGTGCTACATCATTGTGTGCTGTATGATTGTGTGCTGTATGAGTGTGTGCTGTATGCGTGTGTGCTGTATGAGTGTGTGCTGTATGAACATGTGCTGCACAAACGTGTGCTGTATGAGCGTGTGCTGTACCAGTGTGCTGTATGAGCATGTGCTGTACCAGTGTGTGCTGTATCAGTGTATGCTGTATGATTGTGTGCTGTAAAATTGTGTGCTGTATTAGCGTGTGCTGTACGTGAGTGTGCTGAACAAGTGTGTGCTGTATGAACATGTGCTGTACGAACGTGTGCTGTATGAGCGTGTGCTGTACTAGTGTGCTGTATGAGTGTGTGTTGTATGAGTGTGTGCTGTATGAGTGTGTGCTGTATGAACATGTGCTGTACGAACGTGTGCTGTATGAGCGTGTGCTGTACCAGTGTGCTGTATGAGTGTGCGCTGTATGAACATGTGCTCTATGAACGTGTGCTCTATGATTGTGTACTGTACCAGTGTGCTGTATGAGCGCGTGCTGTACCAGTGTGTACTGTACCAGTGTGTGTTGTATGAGCGTGGGCTGTACGAACATGTGCTATATCAGTGTGTGCTTTATCAGTGTGTGCTATATGATTGTGTGCTTTATCAGTGTGTGCTATATGATTGTGTGCTGTAAGACTGTGTTCTGTATTAGCGTGTGCTGTATGAGCGTGTGCTGTATAAGCGTGTGCTAGATGATTGTTTGCTGTATGATTGTGAGCTGTATCAGTGTGTGAAACGAATTGTTGCTGTATGAGCGTGTGCTGTATCAGTGTGTGCTGTATCAGTGTATGCTGTATAAGCATGTGCTGTATGATTGTATGCTGTATGATTGTGTGCTGTATCAGTGTGTGCTGTAAGATTGTGTTCTGTATGATGGTGTGCTGTATCAGTGTATGCTGTATGATTGTGTGCTGTATCAGTGTGTGCTGTATGAGCGTGTGCTGTATCAGTGTGTGCTGTATCAGTGTATGCTGTATGAGCGTGTGCTGTACGAGTGTGTGCTGTATAAGCGTGTGCTATATGATTGTGTGCTGTATTAGTGTGTGCTGTATGAGCGTGTGCTGTATCAGGGTATGCTGTATGATTGTGTGCTGTATAATTGTGTACTGTATCAGTGTGTGCTGTATGATGGTGTGCTGTATGATTGTATGCTGTATCAGTGTATGCTGTATGATGGTGTGCTGTATGATTGTATGCTGTATCAGTGTGTGCAGTATAAGCGTGTGCTGTATCAGTGTATGCTGTATGATGGTGTGCTGTATGATTGTGTGCTGTATCAGTGTGTGCTGTATAAGCGTGTGCTGTACGAGCGTGTGCTGTATCAGCTCTGCTTGTTTGTTTTGGAAAACGATGCATCAGCTTTGAATAAATACAGCTTGTGTTCGTTGTTCTCTGAGTGTATTGTGGCTTTTTTTGAGTTTATTCCAAATACTATTTTTCCAGCCATCGTGAGCTGCAATGTTGTGCGAGTTCAGCAAAAACTAAGAGCAATAAACTTCTGCAAAAGTCAAGAAGTCACATTCTTCCAAAAGCAATTAAAGAAACTAAACAACACGAGTCTAAAGGCAGAATAATCTCAGATTAGCTGCAGCATAACGTACATAATAGCTGATTAATATGCAGCCATTGTGAAAATAAGAACTGCAGACTTCTATAAGCTGTATCTCTGAGAATTAGTGCCACATTCCTCATCGTGACAGTGAATAATGGAATAAAGCGCATTCACAGATACATGATTTGGTTGAGGTGATGATGAGGTTTTAATGTTAACACATTAGATGTAAATATGTGTGTATTTGTGATTACTGTGCTATGATGTATGATGCATGTTAAACACTAATAACATATCATTTATCTACCTTAGGCTCAACATGACCTACAGGCATCACCCACACAATTAAATAAACATATAGAAACAATAATCTTGCAGTTCATTCAGTGTCCTCATTATTCAGCAATGCTTTAATGGGAAAACATGCCCGTTTAATTTATTCATAAAAATCAGAATCATGGCATGTGTGTCACATGAGAAATTACTCTCTCATTTGTTTGTGTTGTATGTTTATACAGCACTACATTTTAGTCTCCAGACAGGAAGCTTTTATTTACTCAGTAAAACACTTTGTTATGTAAATATTAAACAGTATTAATACAGTAAGTAGTGCTTTTAATTTAACTCTTTCCAAGCTTCTCCTTGTGAGAACAACCCAGTATTATTTACAGTTCTCATCTAATACCTGCTTTGACTGCTCAGTACTTCATTAAGCTACATCAAGATTTTGATACCGGGATATGTACCTCCTGGGATATGTAACTTTATGGGATACGTAACCTCATGGGATATGTACCTCTTGGGATATGTACCTCCTGGGTCATGTGACCTCCTAGGATATGTGAGCTCCTGGGATATGCTGTACATCACTTTGGTCAGCCTCGGCTTTTAAACATGCTATATAAATAAACTGAACTAGATTGAATTGAATACTCATCACTTCTAACTTCCACTGTACCAAATACTGGCAGATAGTTTAGCTTATTTAAAACATTATTTCTATAACTACACAATTAACAATAATGTAATAATGTAATAATGTAATAATTTTATTTTTACAAAAGTAAAAAAATGTTTAGAAATAAAATAAATAATGTATACTATTTTAACAACAGTGAAAAAAATGAGAATTATTAGACATTTCTCTAGATTTAAGATGACTTCAAATATTTGTTATCCAATTTATGATGCTCTATTCGCAAATAATTGATTTTCTCCTGAATAATTAGAACTAAAATGACCAGAGTGTATCAGACTAACCTATACTTTACTTGTGATGCAAGACCACAGCTGAGGCTGACTGACCATCTAAAAGCTTCACCATATCTGTAGCCCAGTAATGCAGTTCATAAGCTGTTGAAGTGTACGACTGTCTTATAGATTACTTCTTCCTGATAATTATTATGCTAGGTATATAATTTTATATAGACCGGGTATTCATTTGTGGGATGTTTCTACATACACTGGGATCTATGAGTCCCGTGGAGTGACAAGGGAATGTAGACCTCCAGTGCAGAGACAGGTCCTAACTGGTCTGTAGATCACTAGAAGGTTCTCTGACTGGGCCTTGACCTGCGCTGTTAGCTAAAGAGTTGGCTTACTGTAGTTGTTATGGGGAATCTTGGCCTGTAGCTCAGCCTTGGCTGTCTCTGAGGGATTCTTCGTGAGGCAGTAATAGTCATGTTGGCTCCAGGTGCTGATAAATGGCTCTATTCCGGAAATAAATCCTAGCTGCCCCGTTACCGCTACTGCACTCAGCTGTCCTTCGATATTCTCTGGCTATTATTGTATACATCCAGGCTTCACTCAGTATTCTCAGGTTATATATTACATAACATAGCAGCTCTAATGTGGCTCCATTCATGCACACTATCCATCAGGAATGTGTGATATGGAGAAAATAACTGTTTTGTATATTTAAGTGCTTCATTCTGTTCCTGTGTCACGCTTGGGGTTTAGTATAAATGTAGGGGTTAGGGTTTAGAGTTTTGGGACAACATAAGTACCCTATAAATAATGATTGTGTATAAATTTAAAGAGTTACTAATTACTAATACACTACTTTTTAATGTATTGGGTTTAAATGGTGTTTGTATGACACTCTGCAGATTCTCTATATTGTAAAAGCAGCTTTGGTTTAGGACGTTCACTCACCTTGCCTGGAGCGCACTCTGTCCCGTCCACAGGAGGACCCTTCTTCGTCTTACAGAAATACTGGTTATCAGGGTGGCTGCACCACAGCTGCTTACACGGGTCGTATGCACGGAACTAAGAATAAAAAAATAGAGAGAGAGAGATTCAGTGGTGCACTGTGGTCAGTTCAGGAGTGGGTCATCGGGAGAGTGTGGAGAATTCCCAGTGGACCAGCCTTTTCTTTTTTTTCACCGTTTATTTTTAAATAGATAGACCAGTCAGGACAAAGACAACAAACACTGGCTTTTACCAGTGGTGCTAACATTAACCCTAACCCTAACCCTAACCAAACACAAGGAAAGTTCCAGAACCAGAGTCGTTTTCTGGACTCTGTTCTATCTCTATTTATTTACGGATCAGCCTTCAGGTACCGAGAGTGTTTACTGAACTGGGAAAATCTGCTTTTAGCTCCAGCAACACCAGTGAGCTGGACGTCACTGCAGAAAACACTACAGCTACCAGTGGGTCATTTTAAACTCTTTTTTTCTAACCACCTTCACACACCAGTGTTTTATATGTCTCTTTTAATTTTCCTTTACTATTCTTTTTTTATGTTAATTATTATTACTATGGCAGCGTGGTGGTGTAGTGGTTAGTACGGTGGTGTAGTGGTTAACAAGGTGGTGTAGTGGTTAGTATGGTGGTGTAGTGGTTAGCACGGTGGTGTAGTGGTTAACAAGGTGGTGTAGTGGTCAGCAAGGTGGTGTAGTGGTTAGCACTGTGGTGTAGTGGTCACCACGTTGGGGTTGTGGTCAACACGGTGATGTAGTGGTCAGCACGGTGGTGTAGTGGTCAGTACGGTGGTTGTGCTGCCTATAGTGGCGATTTGATTTAACACGATTTTCTGCCCCCTACTGGACTTTTTTGGTAATTTCCGTTAGTCTGTCTAGTTTAAAAGACATCATCACTAGTAGCCTGTTAGTGAATACAGAGAAACACACATGGTTGTACCTGCCAAATAATCCTGTTCCATCTACCATCTGTTCAAGTCCTTTTCAAGCATCGTTGGTATGTTAACATTTCTGACATGTTTCATTCATGTTTAAGTCATTTGTGACTTAAGTATCCTCTAATTGTAGCACATTTGTTTTTGTCTTGTTTCAGTTTTACCTTTTCTCAACTTGCTACATTAAACAAGTAAACTACTTCCTCAGTGTGGTAAATGGGAAATGAGTTATCTGCCTGTCAAATTATACACGGCGTATAAGGAGGACAAAACAGTGGTGTAGTGGTCAGCACAGCAAGTGTTTCCTCCGACAGTCCCAGAGTCCCTGTTTAACTGAACTCCTTTAAAACAGAGTGTTCGACGGGTCCTGAGTGACGGTCATGTGTATATAGAACTGTGATGCGTTTAAATGCACTACAAAGCTCTTCTCTGTGAATCGCTCTTTTAAGGGAGACACACCAAACAGCTTTTCCGTCTCTGTCTCCTGCAGGAACTGGTTCCCAAATCTAGCATTCAAAACTATAACAGATTTAGTCTTAATGTTGTGATCTGGTTCGTTTTTGTCCTCTTGGTTTGTAGTTTGGGTGCAAATCGTTCCACTTTCTCAGAATACAGCAGCTCAGCGCGTAGCAACACAGGCAGGAATGTTAAACAGAGTGAAAAGGTTCCATGCAGCGTACACCATGAACAGGTCGCCAGTCCATCCCATGGCCAACACGCACACACTCACACCTACGGGCAGTTTAGAGCGCGTGATCAATCTAACATGCATGTGTTTGGACTGTGGGAGGAAACCGGAGTACCCGGAGGAAACCCACTGAAGCACGAGGAGAACATACTCACTCCACACAGAACAGCCCGGACCGGGAATCCCACCCGGATCATCATGCTGTGAGAAGCTGCATACAAATATGTTTCATTTAATTTGTATTCATTTATTTATTTAACATATTTTAACAAATATACAAATATTCTTATAAATATATAGGGTATTAAAGACATCAAAAGTGCTGTAACTTGTGCAAAGGCCACGTTTTGGTGCTGTAAATACATTTAATATATAAAATGTAAAAAAAATACTTGTGTGTTGAAAGTATAGAGGACGAGTTTGTCAGTCATTTGTTTATATCAACAGCGACATGTACGCTGATGCGATAAGGGGTTTGCATATGACTGTATGTGTGGTGTTTGGCTGCAAAACTGGCATTTCAATTAATTTTTTTTATTTATTACAAACATTGCATGAATTTTTAAAAACGTTTTGAATGTAACCACCAGATGGCACAGTTCTTCACTCTCCCTCCACATGAGAATAACATGTTACAGCAAGTGTGCAAAACTGACACTAAGTACAAAACCAATACTGGGAACTCACAATCATATCATGTAACCTTATAATAAAAACACACACACACACACACATTTTTATCCCCTTAAAATCGGTATCGACCACTAAATGTTCAGATCGGTCAGACCCTGATATTTAAATATATGGAGAATATCGTCGCTGCAAAAAAACATGTACCAACAAAATGCCAATTTTACAGGAGAGGCCAAAAACCTTCTTTACTTTTAATGCAAGTCAATGGAACCAGAAAGTTGTCCAAGCTATTTTGGAGCATCTCTATTGGTCCTTTATTCATGAAATCACACAGTATAAAGAGCAGCTGTTGAGTTCAAATGATGTAGAAAAAGAAAAACGGACAATAATGAAGATGTATTTTTTGTTTGGACAGCGACGATATTCTCCATAGATTTAAGTATCAGGGTCTGGTATCCGGCTGATAGTGAACACTTACAGCTGTGCACATCTTGTATCCCACTCCAAAATCAAAGCGGCACTGCTCGTCCATGGAGTAGTTGATGCCCGGCAGCTCTGGGAGTTTGGGCCACTTGTGCTCGAAGGGGTCATCAAGGAGACAGTCGTACGAGCTGAGAGCAAATGCAGAGAACAGGGACGTTATTCAGAGCACGTCTGGAGATACAGCGACACCATCTACCAGCACGCCCTTCTCAGACTCATCAGTTATACTCAGTCTAGTGTAATCCTTCCTGACGTCACACCATCGTTTTTATTACTAACAGGCTAAAAACAGGATACAAGTGCACTCTGAAGTGCTCTGAGTGCCACATCGGACGATCAGACAGGTCACCCTTGTGCAGAGTGACCCAATGCGGCGGTCAGCAACGACGCCCCTTCATTTACATAAGGGCCTCTAACCTGCTGTCCAAGAGACTTTTAGCATCATCAGCTCTGGATCACTCCAGCTCACCCCTAAGGTGCTGATGTTGAACATTGCTGTGCGGATCTGATTGAGTGTTAGTGAGATCAGGTACTGATGTTGAACATTGCTGTGAGGATCTGATTGAGTGTTAATGAGATCAGGTACTGATGTTGAACGCTGCTGTGAGGATTTCATTGAGTGCTAGTGAGGTCAGGTAGTGATCTTCAACGCTGCTGTGAGGATTTGATTGAGTGTTAGTGAGGTCAGGTAGTGATCTTGAACGCTGCTGTGAGGATTTCATTGAGTGCTAGTGAGGTCAGGCACTGATGTTGAACATTGCTGTGAGGATCTGATTGAGTGTTAGTGAGGTCAGGTAGTGATCTTTAACGCTGCTGTGAGGATTTGATTGAGTGTTAGTGAGGTCAGGTACTGATGTTGAACATTGCTGTGAGGATTTGATTGAGTGTTAGTAAAGTCAGGTACTGATGTTGAACATTGCTGTGAGGATTTGATTGAGTGTTAGTAAAGTCAGGTACTGATGTTGAACATTGCTGTGAGGATTTGATTGAGTGTTAGTAAAGTCAGGTACTGATGTTGAACATTGCTGTGAGGATTTGATTGAGTATAATTGAGATATAACTAGTATAATGTATCCCTGAGAGGGTCATCATTCATTTCCAGTCCAAACAGCCATTAACTACGTGATTCCATTTTCAGGAAATGAAAATGTCCATCAACACTGTCCCCCCATCGGATAAACAGGAGATTATCAAGCTCCACCTTCAGATCTGAGATCATCCACATTTTTGTCCATCCTTCCACTGTGAGAAGATGCCTCAACACTATTGGGGGTCTGTAAGGATGTGTAGCTGTTCAAGAAGCTCCTCACTGAGAAAAGGAGATACAGACACATCAAACAAAGAAGCTGGACAATGGCCTGAGTCCAGACCTCAACACCACTGAATGTGTTTGGGGTTACTTGGATGGTGAGAGGAAACAGAAGCAGCTTCTAAGACTGAACTGAAAGTGAGTCTCCTGGACAGGCTGGACACTGGGATGAAGGTAAAGGGTGGGCACACTAAACACTCAGACGGCTGATATTAGATTTAGCTGCTGCTGCGTCATTAGCTGTTATGTTTCCTGTCGTTTACCTGATGCTGGAGAACGGCCACTTCGGCTGTACAATAAAATTAAACGAATGAAGAGAGATTCATATCAGATATGAATGTAAATGTAAAGCAATAACCTCGAACATAACTCAATACTGAACTGAGATAAAACAATAAAAAACTCATCAGAGTCCCAGATCTAGACATTCATCTCCAGACATCTGACAAGCTTCAACTGAGACACAAAGAGATGAAGCCTCAAGGTAATCAGACGTACTGCGCTGGTATATTTGGCATGTTGTACGTGCAAAACTCTGTAGACAGAGAGTTTCTGCTACAATAACTATAATACAATAAGACCCCCAGTTGTAGACATGGTGACCCCTGGATGTTCCCATCATCACCACTGTAAACATCATCACTGACACTGTAAACATCATCACTGACACTGTAAACATCATCACTACCACTGTAATCAACTTCACCACCACGGTCATCTACTTCACCACCACTGTAAATATCATTACCACCACCACTGTAAAAATCATTACCACCACCACTGTAAACACCGTCACCACTGTAAACACCATCACCACCACTGTAAACACCATCACCACCACTGCAAATACCACCACCACTGTAAACATCATCACCATCACTGTAAACACAATCAACACTGTAAACACCATCACCACCACTGTAAACATCATCACCATCACTGTAAACACCATCACCATCACTGTAAACACAATCAACACTGTAAACACCATCACCACCACTGTAAACATCATCACCACCACTGTAAACATCATCTTAACCATTTCACCCTAAAACCCACTCTGAATCTCTGTTTAATGTTTATAATGTATATGTATGTAGAAGATGTGAGTCTTACTGGATGTAGCGGTTGAGCTCCTGTTTGCTGCAGCGGGACCAGTGATAGCGGTGGAACGCTGCCTGAACCAGAGGAGCCATGATGCTGCCCATACTGGTCTCATCTCCACACCGGTTCCCCTGACCATCATGCTCCATCCCCAACCTGGAACCAACACAGACACAGTCAGCACGGCTGCTACGATGCATTGCATTCAAGTGGCGTTCAGTTTTCCCCCCTGTGGAGGATGAAGGTAGCTGTATATGATCAGGCTGGACGGGGTTGGGCTGCTGGAGGCTTATGTATCTCACAAGTACTGAAGGTTTTATGCATATTTTCAAAATTTGCATAGAAATTATTGGCTGAAAAACCTGCTGCAGTCCCGACTTCTCCCTGGCACTGGGTTTGTACAGTAACACATTAAATATCATTGCTGTCCAAATAAAAACAAGTATCTCCAAAAGGGCAACTTTACAGGAGAGGCCAAAACCTACTTCACTTTCAATAGAAGTCAATGGAACCAGAATTCTTTCCAAGCTACTTTGGAGCATTTCTGTTGGTCCGTTCATCATAAAATTTGCACACAGTGTAAACAGTAGCTGGCGAGTTCAAATGATGCAGAAAAGTAAAAATCGACCAAAATAAAGATACATGTTTTTCTTTGGACAGCAACAATATTCAGCTGCCAGCAAAGATCCTGTGAAGCTCTGCATTACTGATAGCAGCATAGAGCTGCTGTATCCAACTTTAAATGCTGCTCAATCTCGCAGAAAACCAAATAAGTGTCACTGTGGAGTCTTCCGCAGGTACATCTGTTCCGTGGGAGAACATTTCCTCTGGATTCCTCCTGGAGCTCCTGAGATGAAGCTTACAAGAGTCTCTGCTGTTTTAAAGGGCAAATACCCAAAATTCCAGTATTTTCTGTATTTATTTTCTCCTGGACTTTATTTTACGGAGCATGTAAACATCCACGAGATGACCGCTGGACAAACACTGTCCAGATTAAAAATGAAATAACAATAATAAATAAATAAATAAATATATAAATGTGCACAATGTCCACATGGCTGGACAGGATGGTTGATGATCAAGCTGATGGCCGACGGCACAGACAGTCAAGGCCAGGCACACGGGACAATGATTCAAAGTCAGAGTGGACGCTAGAGGTGGTCATTAATAACAGGATGTTCTTTTTATAGGGCTCGCTGTTTGTGTTGTGTATTGGCTGTATGCAACCTGAACGGAAAACCAGAGAGAGAGAGAGAGAGAGAGAGAGTAAGAGGGAGAGAGAGTAAGAGGGAGAGAGAGAACAGAGAGAGAGAACAAACAGAACAAAGAGAGAACAGAGAGAGAAAAAGAAATAGAGCACACAGAACATAGAGAAAGCAGAGACAGGAGAGAGAAAGAGAGAAAGAGAGAGAGCAGAGAGAGAGAAAACAAGAGGGAGAAAACAGATAGAACATAGAGAGAGCAGAGAGGGAGAATTTAAAGAAAGACAGACAGAGAAGGATAACACAAAGAGAGATTGAAAAACCGAGGCGCGAAGAAGAAAAAAAAATAAGATAGAGAGAGAGAACAGATGGTTCTCTGGAGAACCTTAGCAGTGGCTTTGTCACCCTTTCAGCTGATTTCAATGACTTTCAATCTGAACCGCTTTAGAACAATTCTGCTGTTTGAGACCTTCTACCTGCTACACAACACCAGACAGGTTCTATTTAAGTGATGTTGAGGTTCAGCAGGTCTGGCAGTGATCAGGTCTGGATGTGGTAGTGAAACTGAATCCTATAGTCAGTTTAATCAGGTTAATTGTTTGATTTAGTATTTAAGGGGGCGATTACTTTTTCACACAGTGCAGGAAGGACTTTACTTGGATTCTCTGTCTGATGTTAAAAGTAGTTTGATAATCAGAAACTTTTAAGTGGAACAAATTGGCAAAGAAGACGTTTCAATGATCTATGAAAGAACGGGTGACCACCATGAAGAAATCCCAACAACCATTCAAGCAAGGGTACATATCCTCCAGCTGGCTAGACAGACTGTCAATCATCTCAGAGCAACCAGAGGACTAACCTTCACCATCCTCATCCAACTTCACCATCTACCTACTTGTCCACCTCCTCTCTGCCTATCAGCCAATAATCGGTCAGATTGTTGACGTGAGGAGGGCTTGCGCTGGACCCTCAAACCCACTTACCAAGCCAAGAAAGCCCAGCAGCTGCTTTAATTCCTGCATAGGATAAAGACAGCAAACCTATCCCTCCTTATTACATTCTAAAGGGTGCAGTAGAGAACATCCTGACCAGCTGACTCACCGCCTCGTATAGCACCTGCACCATCTTAGACTGCAGGACACTAAAGAAGATTGTAAGGACAACTGAGAAGATCACTGGGGGGTCTTTACACATAATCGACACCTCCTACCAAGAGTGTTGCATCTGCAAGGCTGGCAGCATTCCGACCGACCCCTCTAACCCTGTCATGGACTCCTCATCTGGGTATCCAAGGTGGTCAGTTTACTAAACATGCTAATCTATAACCCCTTCTAACACCCACCACAGACTGAACACACTCCCCTTTAGTCTAAAATTCTTAAAATGTAATAATTGAGCCTTTCCGCGAAGTCAGAATTATCAATAACTTAAAAACCTACTAAAGTCAAGATGTTAACATACACTTTTCTCAAATTTTATAAGAATTTTTGAAGAAGTTTCTCAAAATTCAACATATTTTTCCAAAAACTTATTATGTCAAAATGACTTAGTCTGCCAAAATAATTAGTGTCATCATTATTTCATCATGTGCTTGATACTAAATTTTGAATGAAGTAAATCTTTAATTTAATATCTTGAAATTATGATGTACTTTTTTGTGAAATTGATTAATTTCTTAAATTGATAACTTATTTTCTCAAGAAATAAAATTTGATCTAAATATTTGAGTTAAAATAATTACTCGGTATCCCAAAATAATTAAAACATAATGCCAATTTTGAGGAAACTGCTCATTCATTTTAACAGTAGGTCAAAATGTAGTTGGGTGTAGTTTTGATTCTTGGGCTGAAACATCACGCTACAAGTCCAGCGGGGGTTTTAATGAAGCGGTGACACTTTGCTAGTGGAGCTCTGTCCTACAGGGGGCGCTGCTAAACTAAACTCCACTCTCACACAGAACAGTGACTCTCAGACTCGGCATGCATGTGCACGCACTCACACTGTGCACACACATCCCCCCGACATCCCCCTCAGCCCCACCACCTCACTCCCGACCGCCCAACTGCCCACCCCCCGACCTACGCCCTGTCCTATTTTCCACCTGCTTTCTAAGAAATCCATTCATAGCCCAGCAGAGACAACATGCATCATTTAAAATACTGAGAAAGAGATAGAGAGAGTGAACAGAGAGAGAGAGAGAGAGAGAGAGAGAGAGAGAGAGAGAGAGAGACAGAGAGAGAGTGAACAGAGAAAGAGAGAGAGATAGAGAGAAAGAAAGAGAGAGAGAGAGAGAAAGAAAGAGAGAGAGAAAGAAAGAGAGAGAGGGAGAGAGAGAGAGAGAGAGGAAAGGCAAGAGAGAGACACAAAGAGACAGACAGAGAGAGAGAGAGAAAGAGAGAGAAAGAAAGACAGGGAAAGCATGAGAGAGATACAAACACGCAGAGAGAGAGAAACAGAGACAGAATGAAAGAGAGAGAGAGATTGGAGAAAAGGGGAAAAAGACAGAAAGAGAGAGAGACACAGAGACTGGAACAAGTGGGAGAGAAAGAGACAGAAGAGAAAATGAGACAGACAGAGAGACAGAGAGATTGGAGTGAGAGGGAAAAAGACAAGAAGAGAGACAGACACAGAGAGAGATTAGAGAGAGTGGGAGAGAGAGACAGAGAAAGAGAAAGAGAGACAGACAGACAGATACAGAGATAGAGACACAGACAGAAAAAATTAATGATGTACAGACATAGAAGTCCCTCTGATCCAGAAACACACTTTTTACGCTTCCTGGCCACTTTATCTGAAACACCTGCCTAGTGGTTTAACCTGGACGGTGTAGAGGAAGAGACTGAAGCTCGGGGGTTACGTTAGGAGTTAAATCCTGAAAAGAACCTGAAAAAGATTCTGACACCTCCTGACCAGACCGGACACTATTTTAAAGACTGTGGGGAAGTTAAATAAGTATATACACACACTCGGTCACAGTAGTGCTACACAGTTCACGTTCACTAATATATCTGCACTGAACTTGTCACGTGTGTTAATATACTTACACTTACAAAGTAAACAACACGTCATTTCAGTGGGTGCTCAAACGTGTACCAGTCTTACTGGCGCAGTACGAGGAACAGCCTGAGGGACAACGAGGGGCTAGAAATCTGACATGTAGGTGTGAATTATTGTTTTTTGGCACACAAACTAAACCAACCTCACAAACAGATCTTAAAGAAAAACAGACACTCACACGTGACCGGTCTCGTGAGCCACAACGAACGCTGACGAAAACCCGTCTTCATGGTTCAGCGTGCAGCTCCTCAGAGGGTGGCACATCCCAGTGACCGGGGCATAACCTGGGCAGGAGAGATCAGAAGGCAAAGCTGACGAATGGGAACACAGGACATTCTTTTCTAGAACTTCCTAGAACGTTCCAGAGCGGGTATCAGGAATCCTCCACAGGGAAACAGCAGGAATGACGAGACCAGCTCAGACAAATGACCCTAGTATAGCAGACTGGAGGTCAAATCTTCCTCAACTGATTTCAGTCAGGTCCGGTCAGGCCCAACAGCTGCAGTGCAATCAGAAAAACTAGAACTAGAACTTCTTAGAACATCTATCAGCAGAGGAACTAAAGACTCTGGTCTTCTACTTGTGGATAAAATCCTACACTGAAAAGCTGACAAATTGAGTGGACTGATTAACTGGACAGCAGTTCTGGAGTTGAACCAGCAAGAAAAGAGAGAATATGAAGCTAAATAAGTAGAAGACTTCATTCACTAACATGCTGAACCAGACAGGAAAGTTTTTAATATACCCTACTGAGTAAAAGTCTAAGGCATCTAAGCTCATAGTTTAAAGGTGATCAGTAAGTGTATGTTCAGCAGTAAGAACACCAGATATGATTAGAACAGATGTAAATAATCATATATACAATAAAAAGTAACATGAATATCTTATTGTTAAAGAAGCAGATCATATCTTGAGCTCCAGTTTGAAGAACAAAGTGTAGTTCCAGATTTCTCCTGGACGCCCCAGACATTGTATGAATGTATTCAGTTCCTTTAGCATCAATCTTGATTTAGCTTAATGAAGAACTGAGCAGTCAAAGCAGGTATTAGATGAAAACTGATAATAATACTGGGTTGTTTCTACAAGGAGAAGATTGGAAAGGGTTAAATAAACACACTGACATATGTAAAAGCACTAATTACTGTATTAATACTGTTTGTATATTTCAATAATAAAGTGTTTTACTGAGTAAACAAAACATTCCTGGATGTAATCACTAGCTTATTATATATAATAATGTCCCCAAGTGTCCTAAAACATTTGCACAGTATCTGTTCTGTGTTATATAAGAACTACATGCTTAGATTGGTAAATCGAATTCGCTTCTCAGATCAGATGTTTGCAGATGGCTGCCCGCACTGTAAGTTGCAAATGATCAGATCCAATGATAAGTGTCCAGACATCACCGGCCTACAAGCATGGGCTCCCGTGAGTAACCACATAGGAGTCAGTACAGTCTCTTCACCTCCGTCACTCTCGATCATTATTGTTGTTGGTTGCAGTTGAGCATCCACACTGAGACACATCCATAACAACATGTTTCTAAACGGATTTGGACCGAATTCACAACAATCAGATTTCAAGTGGTTTTCTGCGGTTCGTTTAGACTTCCAAATCCAAATCCAGATTATATTTAGAGAGATGAAGTGCTGGGATTTGCTATGCTATTACTACAGCAGCCCATGATGTCTGGACTAAAATTTGGTTTGAACAAATCTGATTTACGGCACAGCTGATGGCAACATTTCAGATATGGATGTACGCTCACCAAACACTTTATGAGGAACACCTTTACACGTACACACTCATGCATTTATCTACTCAGCCAATCGGGTAGCAGCCGTGCAGCACGTAAAAACATGCAAATGCGGTTCAGCAGCTTCAGGTAACGCGATCGGAATACAGAACAAATGTGGTCTCATGTGACTTTAAGCGTGGCATGATTGTTGGCCTGATTTGAATATTTCTATAACTGCTGATCTCCTGGGATCTTCATGCACGGCAGTCTCTGGAGTTACTCAGAATGAGTTAAAGAAAAAACATTCAGTGAGCAACAGTTCTGATGCCTTGTTAATGAGAGAGGTCCGTGGAGAATGGCTAGACTGGTTCCAGCTAACAGAAAGACTACAGTAGCTCAGATAACTACTCGGTATAACTGTGGAAAAGAAAAGCGTCTCAGAAGCAACCTTCAGCAAAAGACCACATTGGGGTCCACATCTGTTAGCCAAGAAAAGAAAGCTGAAGCCGCAGTGGACGCCAAAACTGGACAGTTGAAGACTGAGGAACATGGATGGTTGGGTCGGAATTTGCAGCCAACAAATGGCCCCAGACAGTTTTCTTGGGACACTTTGGGCCGTTAATGCCAACCAATTATCACCTGAATGGCCACAATGTACCACTGTCTAACGGCTACTTCCAGCAGATAACCAAGTCACAAAAGTTGACTGCTTTCATGAGCATGGTTATGAATTCAGCAACCTTCCTAGTCACCGGATCTGAATCCATTGGAAGTCCTTTGAAGTATGGTAGAACAGGTGATTCTCCTGAAAATTCATCAGGACCTGCAAGTGGCAGGACCAGATTCTCAAAGAAAGGTTTCCAACATCTTCTGGAAACCATGCCACAGAGAATTGAGGCTGTTCTGAGAAGAAGGTGCGTCCTAACCCATTATTAGCATAGCGTTCCCAATAAAGTGCTCAGTGAGTGTAGATTCAGTGTTCATTCCAAATGAAATGCTTGGCCACAATCTGCAAGTAGTTCACTGCTTCTGTGCTAAAGTAGAAATATGAATGCATCTGCACCATCTCGGAGCTCACTTGTAGCTCTAGGTTCTCTGAGTAAGGAAAATCGAAATGGCCTATAGCGACGTAGCAGACAGTATACAGCCATGTGTTTAGGGGAAGGTCCGTGTGAGCATGAGAATGCGTAGAATGTGCAGTGTGTAATGAGCCTTAGCAGCTTAGCTTGAGCTTCTGCTCCCTCAGTCCTCCAAGCTACACCCAGCTTGCTATCACTGACAGCATGTTACAGGTACATAAGGACTTACAGACACACAAAGAGACAGACAGACAGACACCAAGCAAAGCACAAAAGAAACAGTGTCAAATACTCGATCAAGAAATGTGCAGCAGAGCTTAGCTTGCTTTGTGATTTCTTTTTGTGTGCTTCAGTCCAGAAGCAGGTCCGGACCCACGTCGGGTCTTTCTGTTTGGGCTTTTAGACGAGACCGCCATGCTACAGAACCGCCGGACAGTCTTTGGCATGCAGGCGAAAAGCAGAAAATGCAGTTTTCACAAGCTTACCAAGCATCTGGGTAACACGCGCAGCAGCTAGCGGGCCTTTTAGCTCAGGCTGCTATTGCTAACCGCTAGCCACCTTCACTGAAGTCGTGATCAGTGAGAAGCAAAGCAGCGTCCAGCACAGCTGCAAAAAGAGTGCAATTCTGCTGTTTCTCATTACTGATGCCTCCGGTGCCCTCCGGCCGAGGCTTAACGGATTGGGTTTTTTAGCGTTGCATAAAACAAGGAAGCATTGCTGCTAGCCAAGAGATTCATCTGTCCTCAAATAAATTCTCTCCAGAAGAATGCACTCCAGAAAAATGCACTGTCCAAAGATTGAGCCAAGGCAAGCGCTGCAAGGACAAAAGCATGGCATCAAGTAAACAAGTCTTTAGCACTGTTCATTGTGAGTGTACAGGAGTAAGTAAGAATAATTAAATACACTGTGGGGTCTTCAGGGGACATCAGGTATCATGGCACTGTATACATTAGTTCATTTCGGACAGGGTAAGTTGGGCCATAAAGAACAGTGTCTGTTAGGTCATACTAGATACTATGCATTGGGTCATATGGGTTTTTATTGAGTCATGCATTGGGTCATATGAGACTGTATTATGTTGTATGCAAAAGTGTATTGGGTCATCTGGGACAGTGTATTGATTCAAATGGGTCATACAGGACAGTGTGTTTTTGGTCATATGGGAGAATGTTTTGGGTCACACGGCACTGTGCCCTGTGTTATAGTGTATATAAATTGTGTGTTGTGTCACGTGGTGCAGCGTGTTGGGTCATATGGAACAGTGTATTGTGTTATGTGGGACAGTGTGTTGGGTCATATGTCACAGTGTATTGTGTCATGTGGGACAGCGTATAAGATCATATGGGACTGTGTATGGGTTGTATGGGACTGGGTTGGGTCAAATGAGAGTGTGTTGGGCCACATGGGTCATGCATGACACAAAAGACTGTCCTGGGTCATACAGGACAGTGTATTGGGTCATATGGAACAGTGTATTATGTCATATGGGACAGTGCGTTGGATTATATGGGATAGTATGTTGGGTCATATGGAACAGTGTATTGGGTCATATGGGACAGTGTGTTGGATCATATGGGACAGTGTGTTGGATCATATAAGATAGTATGTTGGGTCATATGGAACAGTGTATTGTGTCACATGGGACAGTGTGTTGGATCACATGGGATAGTAGTTTAGGTCATATGGAACAGTGTATTGGGTCATAAGGTCAATCTGGTCAAGCCAACTTTGTGGCCTGCACAATTAGCCACAGCAGGATCCAATCCTGCATTTTGATTTTAAATAGCTGATTCTAATTTCAATTCATTTTGGATCTCGAATGACTTAAATGAGTCAAGCTACTCAGTGACAGTGACAAATAGGGTCTATTCTGCAACTATTTACAACAGTAGCTGTAAAAATAGCTGTTTTTGTGGGCGGAGCATAAGGATTAGCATGGACTGGTCATGTTAATGGTCACAATGCATATGCCTGAAGCAGAAGAACATGACATTCAACAAATGACAAAATATGACAGTGTTTTATTGTGACTGGTTCGTACATAATTTCCAGATTTCGACCCCTTTAGTTCAGAGAGGACACGTCAAATCTGATGAGAACAAGGGTCAGACATCTCAAGGTGCAAGCATCCTTGTTTGGCCACAGGCCAGCACCAACACAGCGCGGTTTCAGCTCCTCCCGGCGTCTATCTTTGGCCGCAAATCTCTCGTCTTGTAGCGAAACTCTCTCGCTGGGGTGTGATGTTTGTCAGGTGAGTCCGGTGGCCCGTGGATACGGCACTGTTATGGGCACAACACGCCCCAATGCTATGGCAACATTTGAAGTGTGAAACAAAAAATATACACAACAGCCACAGCGCTCACAGGTGAGAAAAAATAAAAGCATCCATCATCCGTGTCTGCGATCGTCAAACAGGCAGTTGTTCAGGAAAAACACCCGTCAAACATAAAAACGCCTCTGCATGTGAAACATTATGGAATTTACAGTGACGGTAAAAGCCAGTCTGTCATCGCTCGCTGGGAAAATCCTGGAGGATCTATTCTGGGATTATTCACCTTTTCACCCAAGACTTTTGCCTAACAATCCTTTAATAACTCTCTAAAGCCAAACACAAAGGCAGAAACATTACGTCATCTTTCTAGGGTGATTCCAGCAATTTATCTACCTTGACGTAGCCGTGCAGAGTGATTTGGTGTAAACCGCTCTGTTCTAGATACAGTCAGAACTAATCACATTGGAGGTTAATGGAACCAGACATCCACCTCTAAAAGTTCCCTCACAGAAAGTTATTACAGTAGATGGTTATAAATACACTGTCTGATGTCTTGAAGCTAACAGTGTGATGATTAGGAGCAATCACAGTCAGGGCGAGATCTCAGGACAGATGAGGTTGTGATTAGGACCAATCACAGTCAAGGGGAGGTCTCAGAACTAAACAGTCAGTGATTATATTCAATCATAGTAAGGGGGAGGTCTCAGAGCAAACGAAGTGGTGATTAGGGCCAATCACAGTCAGTGGGTGGTCTCAGAACAGGTGAGGTGATAATTAGGACCAAAGAGTCAGTGATTATGACCAATCACAGTCAAGAGGAGTTCTCAGAATAGTTGAGGCATTGATTAGGACCAATCCGAACCGTCTTAGAACTAACTAGGTGGTGATTAGAACCAATCACAGTCAGGGGGAGGTATCAGAATTAACAAGGTGGTCATCAGGATAAATCACAGTTAGGGCAAGATATCAGAACTAACAAGGACGTGATTAGGACCAGTCACAGTCAGGGGAGGTCTCAAAACGAATGAGGTGGTGGTTAGGACCAATAACGAGGTTGTTAATCAGGAATAAAATGCTAAATACTAAATAAAATAAATAATTAATACAATTGTGACCACAACCACTCCAAACTTTTAAACAAGTTCAGGGTCACTTGAGTTAAATAAGTTCATACAGAGGCATTAATCAGCCGCTTTGTTTCCATGGCGACTCTGAAAAAAATCTTTGGTGTTTTTGTATGTAAAGGAAAACTGTGAGTGGGAATAAAACCCGTGAGCACTTCAAATGTTTTAGGTGCAATGGCTGATTATGTCTGGTGATTAAACTCGTTCACAGGAATGACTAAGGATGATAGATAAAAAACACATGCAGATGTTGTCAGCGTGAAGAATCTAAATGAGATCAACCTGATCTTATAGCAACGGTGTAATAGTAACAAAATTGAGCTGGTCAGAACAGAAGCATCCGTACAGACAGACCTGTTGCTTACTATCAATTATGGATATGGAATGGATCAGTTTTTGTTTGTATTGGTAATTAAACCATTTACACAGCAGGGCTGTATTAAAAATATCCAAACTAATATGCATTAATTGAGACCTCTAATTGAGATCAATCACAGTCAGTGGGAAGTTTTGGAAAGAACCACATGGTAATTAGGATCAATCACAGTCAGTGGGAGGTCCCACAGTCAGGGAGCGGTCTCAGAAGTAATAAGGTCGTGGTTGAGACCAATCATAAACAGGGGGAGGTCTTAAAACTAACAAAGTAGTGATTAGGACCAATCACAGTCATGGGGCAGTCTTAGAACTAACCAAGTGGTGATTAGAAACAATCACAGTCAGGGGGAGATGTCAGAACTAACAAGGAGGTAATTGGGAACAATCACAGGTTATGGTTAGGACCAATTAGTCAGGGGGCAGTCTCAGAATTTAACAACATGGTAATTGGGATCAATCAAAGTCAATGGAGGTCTCAGAACAGACAATTCAGTGATTAATCACAGGTTATTGTTAGGACCAATCATAGTCAGGGGGCATCTTAGACCCGATGAGGTAGAGATTAGGACCAATCACAGACAGCGAGAGGTCTCAGAATAGAGGAGGTGGTGATTAGAACCAATTACATTGAGGGGGAGGTCTCCGGACAGATAAGGCTGTGATGGAGACCAATCACAGTCAAGGGGAGATCCTAGAATTAACAAAGTGGTATTTCGGCTCAATCACAATTAGGGGAGGTCTTAGATTTAACAAGGTGGTAATTGGGATCACAGGTCATGGTTAGGTCCAATCGGGGGGAGGTTTTAAGAAAACAGTGAATATTAAGCAGTAAATAATGAGCAACTGCTCCAAATATGAGTCCCTTCCTGTTTCCAGACCAGACAACATTGTAAGTATTACATGTTTGGGACCAGGTTGACCAGTTAGTGCTACTGGACTACGAGGAAGACTGTGATTCCTAACAAGCATGAATGAATCAGAGTCACTGCAGAAAGGAGGCTGAATGTGTTACAGTCCTGAGAGAAACTACAGTAATGAGCATTTTCTTTTTTCCTCTACATGCCAAAAACTCTCCTCGCAAGAAAAACTAATTGGAGATGAAACAGTGAGTTTGTCTGCTTTCTCACAGGTTGGCACCAATACCCAGTTCCCAAGGTGCTGGACACGCACAAAAAAGGACCCCCCCATGTGCAACAACAGGGTCATTACCGCTACTGCAGTATTTACCGGCCCTCACAGGCGGCCGCTGCTGACCACGGTTCCTTACCTTAGTGAGTGTTGAGGCCAACCTTTATGGAGGTGAAGCGTAAAGGACCACTCACTCTGCACAAGCCTCGACCGAGTGAATACACTACCTTGCATACCTGCGGGACCAAAGTCTTGCCTGGAGAGGAAGATGGCGTGGTCGTGGTACTCAGCGTGGTTGGGGTCCAGCCGCTGCTGGGTGTTGGCCCACCTACACACCTGCTCCAGGCTGCGGGAGGGGTTTCCTCGCTCGATCAGGCTGATCGACTGCACACACATGCAAACAAACACAAACACATGTGGCCTGATGAACACATCACAACTGTCAGTGAAACTCTGAACTCTGTATTCATAATGCATTAGAATTGCATGAATAAGGTGTTATATAGCATACATAGTACCTCATAACGCCAGGGGTAAGCTCAGATAACTGCTCTGAAGCAGTTATAATTACATGCATAACACTTTAGAATTATATGACTTCATAATGTCAGGCTCTATAATGCATTACAGCATTTGATAAGTTTACAGAGTTTATAAGAAAACCTTCTATGAATCCTGAACTCATTATGTATTATAGTTCATATGCATTAATTGAGACCTCTAATTGAGATCAATCATAGTCAGTGGGAGGTTTTAGAATGAACCAATTGGTAATTAGGATCAATCACAGTCAGCGTGAGGTCCCAGAATTAACAAAGTGGTGATTAGGACCAATGGTGCGGTCACAGAACTAACAAAGTGGTGATTAGAAACAATTACAGGTTATGGTTAGGACCAATCATAGTCAGTAGGTGTGTCTTTAAAAAAAGCGATTTTTCGATTCAAATCGATCTTCATTTGAATAATCCAATTGATTCGTATAAACCCAAGATAGATCTTTAGCATTCCAGCCCCCCTTGCCCGCCCTTTTTCGCACAAGTGAAGGCGCCCCAGAACTTGAAAGCAGATGTCTGGCTACATTCTGGATTTAGAAACCATGACGGTATTCATGCAATTTTCCATGACAACACTGGGGGGCATCTTTGTTTACTTTGTGTTAGAACTTCCGGTGCGCCCATGAGTACGTTGATACTAATTACAAGCAAAATGACAATAAACATATAAAATGACTAGCATAATATGGTCAGTTAGAGGATGTCAGTAATTGTAAGAAGAGGAAAACGAACACAACACATAAAGATCAGAGTGTTGTAAAGCCGCCTTCCAAAGAAGACCACCTTGCGTCTATGGCTGAAGGTGCTAAATTTAAAACATCCACCCAAACCTCCGTATGTCTGCTCTTACCATTCTGTGGAGGAGAACCAGCACCAGAGCATCCTTATCCAGAGAAATGTCTCGCTTATGAAGCTCCGAGGAACCTGGCTTGACTTGGGTTTACACCGACTTTCAGAAATATAAACTCAACGTCTTTTTGTAGGAGTACACGGCCGACCTTCCCACTATGCAGGTACTGATACACTTTACTACTTGTATAGGTTTTCTTTGCCGAACCACCCTCCGAAAGTACAAAATAATTAAAAACGTTGCCGTAGGTAACCTCAGACCACCTTTTCATATAATCCACTCACTGTGTTATTAACCTTGGATGAGACAGTGTTGTCCCATTTGAAATTCTTATTGCTTGGTCTCCTCCCATGTAACTGTATTCATTTTGGTTAGCTGAGCGGAAGTTCTAACACAAAGGCGGAAGAAACACACGCTTGAAAGTGGGTGTGGTGAAATACGGTGAATATAAACATATAAACACTAATGTTTTTATTAATGGTAGGTTGAGTGTTCCTTGTATATTTACCACATTAGTTCTTTGAAAATCTCTTTTCATATTCAAACAAAACATATTTGTAACTGAAATATCCCTAAATGAATCTATATTGAATCGAATCGAATCGGAAATCGAATTGGGACCTTGTGAATCGGGATCGAATTGATCCGGGAAATCAGTGGCGATACCCAGCCCTAATAGTCAGGGGGCGCTCTCAGACCAGATGAGGTGGAGATTAGGACCAATCACAGACAGCGAGAGGTCTCGGAACAGAGGAGGTGGTGATTAGAACCAATTACATTGAGGGGAAGGTCTCCGAACAGATAAGGCTGTGATGGAGTCTTAGAAAAATCACAAGGTGGTAATTAGGATCAATCACAATCAGGGGAGGTCTTAGAATTAACAAGGTTGTAATTGGGATCAATCACATGTCATGGTTATGACCAAGGTTTCAAGAAATCAGTGAATATTAGCCAGTAAATGATGATCAACTGCTCTAAATTTGAGCCCGGTTCTGTTTCCAGACCAGACAACATTGTAAGTACTACATGTTTGGGACCAGGTTGACCAGTTAGTGCTACTGGCTACTGTAAGGTATTATATGGCATACATATATACAGTACTGTGCTTATAGTACAGAGCGCCTAAATAGTCATCATTACAAACACAACACTTTATAAAGCAGTGTGTGACTGCATAGTCAGGTAATGTTATGCACTATAATATCTGTTTATAAGAAAATCATTTACATGAATGTTTAATGCGCTATAATACTTTATAATACTTAATTAATGCTGTTACCGACTTCAAGAGAACGGAAGCATTTCATAAGAACCCTGTATTCATAATGTATAATAAATACACAAATAAGCTGTTATATGGCATACATAGTGCTTATATAGTTATAATTACATGCATAGCACTTCATAAAGCAAGAGTATAAGACTTTATAAGATATAACACATTATAGCATCTGTTAATAAGCAAACTCAGTAACTCTGAGTCAGTATGAATCCTGTATTCCGCTATTCATTATAACTGCATCTGTAAGGTGTTCATAAGAACACTGGGTAACACTTCCTATGAACCCTGTATTTATAGAAATTTCAAACTTACATTTCATTTCATAGCCCTGGTGCATGAATAACAAAATGTTGTTGTCCACAAGCCACAAATCCAGCTAATTAAATCACAAAGATAAATTATCCACACTGTGTCCTGAACACAATCACAGCTGCTACCACAAAGGCAGAATTAGTGCAGCTCAGATAACTGCTGGCCATTTCTACCCCTGTACGTCAACTACTTCCTCAGCCATGAGCTTCCCTACTGATGCTGATAATGGCTCATTATTCACATCTAGAATACAGCAGATCTTATAAAGATTAAAGCTTACAACTAACAAATTAACACAGCAAGATGCCAAAGGTGGCCACAGCCACGGAGCGATACGTGGAAACACCAAAGCTGCAGATTCATTACACACTTCACTGTTAAACTGGAGTTTGTCTCGAATTAAGGAAATGCTCAATGAGCTCAATCAGAGCAGCAGTCAGTGTAGCTTGTTCTGTATTAACATTGTCACAGGTTTAGCTTACCCTACCTGGCCACTTTATTAAAAACAGCACCTTTACTACCAATAACTGGCCACTTTATTAGAAACACCCATCTTGTACTTTCAGGAACTGGCCACTTTATTGGAAACACCTCTCTTGTACTTCCACTAATTGGCCACTTAATTAGAAACACCCATCTTGTGCTTCCACTCACTGGCCACTTTATTAGAAACACCAACCTTGTACTTCCACTCACTGGCCACTTTATTAGAAACACCCATCTTGTGCTTTCAGGAACTGGCCACTTTATTGGAAACACCTCTCTTGTACTTCTACTATCTGGCCACTTTGTTAGAAACACCAACCTTGTACTTCCACTCACTGGCCACTTTGTTAGAAACACCCATCTTGTGTTTCCACTCACTGGCCACTTTATTAGAAACACCCATCTTGTGCCTCCACTCACTGGCCACTTTATTAGAAACACCCATCTTGTGCCTCCACTCACTGGCCACTTTATTAGAAACACCCATCTTGTGCTTCCACTCACTGGCCACTTTATTAGAAACACCAACCTTGTACTTCCACTCACTGGCCACTTTATTAGAAACACCCATCTTGTACTTTCACTCACTGGCCACTTTATTGGAAACACCTCTATTGTACTCCTACTATCTGGCCACTTTGTTAGAAACACCAACCTTGTACTTCCACTCACTGGCCACTTTATTAGAAACACCCATCTTGTGCTTCCACTCACTGGCCACTTTATTAGAAACACCCATCTTGTGCTTCCACTCACTGGCCACTTTATTAGAAACACCCATCTTGTGTTTCCACTCACTGGCCACTTTATTAGAAACACCCATCTTGTGCCTCCACTCACTGGCCACTTTATTAGAAACACCCATCTTGTGCCTCCACTCACTGGCCACTTTATTAGAAACACCCATCTTGTGCTTCCACTCACTGTCCACTTTATTAGAAACACCAACCTTGTACTTCCACTCACTGGCCACTTTATTAGAAACACCCATCTTGTACTTTCACTCACTGGCCACTTTATTGGAAACACCTCTATTGTACTCCTACTATCTGGCCACTTTGTTAGAAACACCAACCTTGTACTTCCACTCACTGGCCACTTTATTAGAAACACCCATCTTGTGCCTCCACTCACTGGCCACTTTATTAGAAACACCCATCTTGTGCTTCCACTCACTGGCCACTTTATTAGAAACACCCATCTTGTGTTTCCACTCACTGGCCACTTTATTAGAAACACCCATCTTGTGCCTCCACTCACTGGCCACTTTATTAGAAACACCCATCTTGTGCCTCCACTCACTGGCCACTTTATTAGAAACACCCATCTTGTGCTTCCACTCACTGGCCACTTTATTAGAAACACCAACCTTGTACTTCCACTCACTGGCCACTTTATTAGAAACACCCATCTTGTACTTTCACTCACTGGCCACTTTATTGGAAACACCTCTATTGTACTCCTACTATCTGGCCACTTTGTTAGAAACACCAACCTTGTACTTGCACTCACTGGCCACTTTATTAGAAACACCCATCTTGTGCTTCCACTCACTGGCCACTTTATTAGAAACACCCATCTTGTGTTTCCACTCACTGGCCACTTTATTAGAAACACCCATCTTGTGCCTCCACTCACTGGCCACTTTATTAGAAACACCCATCTTGTGCCTCCACTCACTGGCCACTTTATTAGAAACACCCATCTTGTGCTTCCACTCACTGTCCACTTTATTAGAAACACCAACCTTGTACTTCCACTCACTGGCCACTTTATTAGAAACACCCATCTTGTACTTTCACTCACTGGCCACTTTATTGGAAACACCTCTATTGTACTCCTACTATCTGGCCACTTTGTTAGAAACACCAACCTTGTACTTCCACTCACTGGCCACTTTATTAGAAACACCCATCTTGTGCCTCCACTCACTGGCCACTTTATTAGAAACACCCATCTTGTGCTTCCACTCACTGGCCACTTTATTAGAAACACCCATCTTGTGTTTCCACTCACTGGCCACTTTATTAGAAACACCCATCTTGTGCCTCCACTCACTGGCCACTTTATTAGAAACACCCATCTTGTGCCTCCACTCACTGGCCACTTTATTAGAAACACCCATCTTGTGCTTCCACTCACTGGCCACTTTATTAGAAACACCAACCTTGTACTTCCACTCACTGGCCACTTTATTAGAAACACCCATCTTGTACTTTCACTCACTGGCCACTTTATTGGAAACACCTCTATTGTACTCCTACTATCTGGCCACTTTGTTAGAAACACCAACCTTGTACTTGCACTCACTGGCCACTTTATTAGAAACACCCATCTTGTGCTTCCACTCACTGGCCACTTTATTAGAAACACCCATCTTGTGCTTCCACTCACTGGCCACTTTATTAGAAACACCCATCTTGTGTTTCCACTCACTGGCCACTTTATTAGAAACACCCATCTTGTGCCTCCACTCACTGGCCACTTTATTAGAAACACCCATCTTGTGTTTCCATTCACTGGCCACTTTATAAGAAACACCTTTACAAAAGCTGCTGGACTGTGCTGCCCGCTGCGCTGTAGGTGCTGATGTGGAGGCAGATTTTTGTTTCAGAAAAAAAAGCGAGACTGACTAGGAGGCGGAATATCTGCTCCTCACGCTGGCTTGAAACTTGCTTTCAGAGAAAGCAAATAAATATATCAATAAATATACGGCAGCATGTGTAACGCATTACAGGAGAGAATATGAACTAGTGCTCACCAGACTGTCCTGCTTGATCCTGCATGTATCCCTCCACCATGAATGGAGTTTAAGACTGAAATCTTCTCTAAACTATCATAAACAGCGTCTCAGACACCAGACAGTATATTAATAATCACCTACAGTAATAACTTTCTGTGAGGGAGCTTTTAGAGGTGGACGTCTGGTTACATTCACCACCACTGTGAACAGTTCTGACTGTATCTAGAACAGAGAGCTTCACTCTGAATTAACTATTAAATATACATATATCTAATTTAACCAGCAGTAGCAATATATAATTTCTCTCTCTCTCTCTCTCTGTCTCTCTCTCCCTTTTACTCTCTCTCTCTCTCTCTCTGGATCACTGGTGCATGCAGTATGTGTTGATGGCTGGTCTCTGTATTCGGGATGGCGTGTGGTGTCAGAGTTAATTTCATACAGAGTGAAGAAGAGAGTCAGGTGGAAAAAAACTTAATCCCTGTAAACACACACTCAGACACACACACTCAGACACACACACACACTTACCTGGCGGTAGCCCACCATAATCATACGAACAAGCACAATGTTGATGCTGGTCCCCAGAGACTCGTCATGGTATATTTCATCTACCTGAGAAAGAAAGAAAAGATCAGACGTGTGCTCACAGGCAGAGCTCTGACATACAGCACTCTCACCCTGATTCACAGAGACCTTTTATCCTACAGCCAGACACCATCATTCTCCAGTGAAACACCAACATTCTACACCCAAACATCATCATTCTCCAACTAAACATCACCAGTCTCCCTAATATCAACTAAACACCATCATTCTCCAACCAAACATCACCAGTCTCCCTAATATCAACTAAACACCATCATTCTCCAACTAAACACCACCAGTCTCCCTAATATCAACTAAACACCATCATTCTCCAACCAAACATCACCAGTCTCCCTAATATCAACTAAACACCATCATTCTCCAACTAAACACCACCAGTCTCCCTAATATCAACTAAACACCATCATTCTCCAACCAAACATCACCAGTCTCCCTAATATCAACTAAACACCATCATTCTCCAACTAAACACCACCAGTCTCCCTAATATCAATTAAGCACTATCATTCTCCAACTAAACATCACCAGTCTTCCTGATATCAACTAAACACCATCATTCTCCAAATAAACACCACCAGTCTCCCTAATATCAACTAAACACAATCATTCTCCAACTAAACACCACCAGTCTTCCTGATATCAACTAAACACCATCATTCTCCAACTAAACATCACCAGTCTCCCTGATATCAACTAAACACCATCATTCTCCAACTAAACATCACCAGTCTCCCTGAAATCAACTAAACACTATCATTCTCCAACTAAACATCACCAGTCTTCCTGATATCAACTAAACACCATCATTCTCCAACTAAACATCACCAGTCTTCCTGATATCAACTAAACACCATCATTCTCCAACTAAACATCACCAGTCTCCCTGATATCAACTAAACACTATCATTCTCCAAGTAAACATCACCAGTCTCCCTGATATCAACTAAACACAATCATTCTCCAACTAAACACCACCAGTCTCCCTAATATCAACTAAACACCATCATTCTCCAACTAAACACCGCCAGTCTTCATGATATCAACTAAACACCAACAGTCTTTCTGATATCAACTAAACACCATCATTCTCCAACTAAACACCACCAGTCTCCCTAATATCAACTAAACACTATCATTCTCTAACTAAACACCACCAGTCTCCCTGATATCAACTAAACACCATCATTCTCCAACTAAACATCACCAGTCTTCCTAATATCAACTAAACACCATCATTCTCTAACTAAACACCACCATTCTCCCTGACATCAACTAAACACCATCATTCTCCAACTAAACATCACCAGTCTCCCTGATATCAACTAAACACTATCATTCTCCAACTAAACATCACCAGTCTTCCTAATATCAACTAAACACCATCATTCTCCAACTAAACATCACCAGTCTCCCTGATATCAACTAAACACCATCATTCTCCAACTAAACATCACCAGTCTCCCTAATATCAACTAAACACCATCATTCTCCAACTAAACACCGCCAGTCTTCATGATATCAACTAAACACCATCATTCTCCAACTAAACACCGCCAGTCTTCATGATATCAACTAAACACCAACAGTCTTTCTGATATCAACTAAACACCATCATTCTCCAACTAAACAGCACCAGTCTCCCTAATATCAACTAAACACCATCATTCTCTAACTAAACACCACCAGTCTCCCTAATATCAACTAAACACCATCATTCTCCAACTAAACACCGCCAGTCTTCATGATATCAACTAAACACCAACAGTCTTTCTGATATCAACTAAACACCATCATTCTCCAACTAAACAGCACCAGTCTCCCTAATATCAACTAAACACCATCATTCTCTAACTAAACACCACCAGTCTCCCTAATATCAACTAAACACCATCATTCTCCAACTAAACACCCCAAGTCTCCCTGATATCAACTAAACACCAACAGTCTTCCTGATATCAACTAAACACCATCATTCTCTAACTAAACACCACCAGTCTCCCTGATATCAACTAAACACCATCATTCTCCAACTAAACACCACCAGTCTCCCTAATATCAACTAAACACCATCATTCTCTAACTAAACACCACCAGTCTCCCTGATATCAACTAAACACCATCATTCTCTAACTAAACACCACCAGTCTCCCTGATATCAACTAAACACCATCATTCTCTAACTAAACACCATCAGTCTCCCTAATATCAACTAAACACCAACATTCCCCAACTAAACACCAGCATCTTCCCCAAATACTTTAATTCCCACCAAATACTCCCTAATACACAATCACTCTCACCAAAACATAAACGTTCTTCACCAAACACCATCACTCCCACCAATCGCACAGCCCGACACACGATTGGTTTGTTGGCGACTGTTGAGAATCCTGGATCATGTGTTATTATGGTTCTACATATTCATCCTGCTGTCTGAGGTAAACAAGCCAAACAGCGTTTCAGGGTTTCTGCACAGCTGTCTCAAAATGGATCACGGTCCAGTAATTCCTGCTCTGGTTGAGCTATGTTTAGGGCTTTATAGCCGTTCGGTAGAGCTGCCTTGCGGTTGCGAACAAAAGTACAAAGCAATGCTTACAAGAGTGGCAACAGGAAATACACAGCTGTCACACAACACAGACCAGCAGCTGTGTCATTTTACCAGAGAGAGAGAGAGAGAGAGAGAGAGAGAGAGAGAGAGAGAGAGAGAGAGAGAGAGAGAGAGAGAGAGAGAGAGAGGGAAAGTGAGAGAGAGAGAGAGAGAGAGACAGAGAGAGAGAGGGAGAGTGAGAGAGAGAGAGAGAGAGAGAGACAGAAAGAAATTGAGAGAGAGCGAGAAAGTGAGATGGAGGAGAGAGAGAGAGAGAGAGAGAGAGAGAGACAGAAAGAAAGTGAGAGAGAGCAAGAAAGTGAGATGGAGGAGAGAGAGAGAGAGAGAGAGAGAGAGAGAGAGAGAGAGAGAGTGAGTGAAAGAGAGAGAGAGAGAGAGAGAGAGAGAGAGAGAGAGGGAGAGAGAGGGAGAGTGAGAGAGAGACAGAGAGAGAGAGAGAGGGGGAGTGAGTGAAAGAGAGAGAGAGAGAGAGAGGGAGAGAGAGGGAGAGTGAGAGAGAGACAGAGAGAGAGAGGGGGGGGGGAGTGTGAGAGAGAGAGAGAGAGAGAGAGAGAGGGAGAGTGAGAGAGAGAGAGAGACAGATAGAGAGAGAGAGAAAGAGAGACAGACAGAGAGAGAGAAAGAATGCTAGCAGTTTTGGGGTGATGAGTCCAGACAGCTCCTGGTCTGATTTGTGTCAGAGTTTCAGAGCTGGAACTCAGCGTTCAGAGACAATAATGCATGAGCTATGTAAATAAACCCACTGCGGGCTCCCCAGAAAGGGACCACCTTTGGCACAGCAGGGTAGGGCTGAGTCACTGTATTACACTCCAACAAATACACTTACACAATTCTTGTAGCTTCATAATGTTCCACTAAGATCACATACACACATAGAATCTGTGCTCCCACATGCACGTACACAACTTCTCACACGCCTGAAATCTATTTCCACCACAAGTTCACTGTTTAAACAGAAACACTCTGCGTAATAGCTATTCAGCCCCTATCCAATACTCACTCTAGCCACCTAAACATTTCACTCCAGCCCCCTGAAAATCTCACTCCTGCCGCCTGAAAAACCTCACTCCTGCTGCCTGAAAATTTCACTCCTGCTGCCTGAAAAAATCTCACTCCAGCCGCCTAAACTTCTCACTCCTGCCACCTGAAAAAATCTCACTCCTGCTGCCTGAAAATGTTACTCTTGCTGCCTGAAAAAATCTCACTCCAGCCACCTAAACATCTCACACCAGCTGCCTAAACATCTCACTCCAGCAGCCTGAAACTTTCACTCCTGCCGCATGAAAAAATCTCACTCCTGCTGCCTGAAAATGTCACTCCTGCTGCCTGAAAAAATCTCACACTATCCGCCTGAAAAAATCTCACTCTAGCCATCTGAAAATCTCACTCCAGTCGCATTAAAATCTCACTCCAGCTGCCGTCTGAATCTGAGACAGTAGCTTCACAGAGAAGTTTCTGTTTCCTCATGTTTTTCCAGTTCTGCTCTGATACACATTCTCTCTCTTCCATGTGTTGAGAGCAGGTCAAGTGTTTCTGTTAGTGTGAGGTCAAAGACAATCAGAGATGAAACAGACTCAATAACGCAGCTCCTCCCAGCAGGCTTGCACGAGGCAAGTGCTCCGGCTTTGTTCTTCCTCTCCTCTCTCACTGCCTCAATACAGAATCAGGTTCAAAGAGCCACTCCACCAGGACATACACCACAACAGCAGAACATACCACAGGACATACACCTAGTCAGCAGAACACACCACAGGATATACACCTTCCCTCTTAGCAGAACACACCACAGGACATACACCTAGTCAGCAGAACACACCACAGGACATACACCTTCCCTCTTAGCAGAACACACCACAGGACATACACCTAGTCAGCAGAACACACCACAGGACATACACCTTCCCTCTTAGCAGAACACACCACAGGACATACACCTAGTCAGCAGAACACACCACAGGACATACACCTTCCCTCTTAGCAGAACACACCACAGGACATGCACCTTCCCTCTTAGCAGAACACACCACAGGACATACACCTAGTCAGCAGAACACACCACAGGACATACACCTTCCCTCTTAGCAGAACACACCGCAGGACATACACCTAGTCAGCAGAACACACTACAGGACATACACCTAGTCAGCAGAACACACTACAGGACATACACCTAGTCAGCAGAACACACCACAGGACATACACCTTCTCTCTTAGCAGAACACACCACAGGACATACACCTTCTCTCTTAGCAGAACACACCACAGGACATACACCTTCCCTCTTAGCAGAACACACCACAGGACATACACCTTCTCTCTTAGCAGAACACACCACAGGGCATACAACATTGCACTTCTAGTTTTAAGTGAGGTGCTACCTATAAATAATACACCTGTAAATATGATAAGGTATATCTGGCTGAGAAGCTGCAGGTTTTGCTTATGTGTAGAGTAATATTGAAGCCATTTTACTTGAATGCACAGCCAGCATAACCTAAAAGTTAATGGTGCCATTTTTTATCAGCCTGATGCCCATGAGGTTCAAAAAGCAGACACCAGCATCATCATCGCACATCACTATCAAAAACTTTCAAGGCTACATGGAAAACGGGACTCCTAACCACCTGAAAGACCCAATAGTCCCACAAAAACTGTCTCCATCAGATAAACAGCCCTTAAAGCTTTCATCTTTAAGAAAGAGAAGAACATCAAGTTCCACTCTGGCTTCAGATCTGAAATCTGAGGTGAGATCTGCACGGACCCAGCACGTAGTTAGGTGGTCCTGTGATTTACGTGATTATCTACAGCCTGCAGTGCAATTTTCCTTGATATGCTGCGAATAGTTATTATCATGAAACGACCTAATATGGAAATCAAGAACATCCCACAAATTACAATATAAAAACACACAGCTTTTCAGCAGAACACACCACAGGACATGCACCCTCTCAGCAGAACACACCACAGGACATGCACCCTCTCAGCAGAACACACCACAGGACATGCACCCTCTTTACAGAACATACTGCAGGACATACACCCTCCTATGAAACACACCCCATGACATGCACCCTCTCAGCAGAACACACCACAGAACATACACCCTCTCAGCAGAACATACCACAGGACATCCACCCTCTCAGCAGAACATACCACAGAACATACACCCTCTCAGCAGAACATACCACAGGACATCCACCCTCTCATCAGAACATACCACAGGACATACACCTTCTTAGCCGAACACAACACAATACATACAGCCTCTCTGCAGAACACGCCACAGGACATACACTCTCTCAGCGGAACATACCACAGGACATACAGAAACACTGTCTCATCAGAACACGCCACAGGACATACACCTTTTACCTGATTATCTACAGCAAGCAGTACAAATTTGTGGCACTTCTTATCCTTGATATGCTGAGCATAGTTATTATTATGAGATGATTCTATAACGTTTTCAACACAACTGAAGCTCCTGTGGCCTCTGAGGGGGCGACAGCACTGAAATGATGGTGTTTGTACTGATTTTGTATTTCAACATTTCTCATTTGTACATGACATTTTTTATCTACTCTTTCTTCTCATGCTGTGTCTAGCTCTCTGATGATATTCGCCCCCAAAAACATATATATATATATATATATATATATATATATATATATATATATATATATATATATTTACTGTGTTTGTGTGTCATCAAGTGTAGTGTGCAACCACCATAACATACCAATTTTAACCTGCCATAAAAGAATTCATTAACTATTTATGATTTCTGGCTGCTGCAGCCGTACCGCAGCAGAAACTGAAGCCTGTAAAGCTTTTCCTGTCCCTCTCTCTCTCTCTCTCTTTCCAACGCCCTGAGGCCAATATCTCTCCAACTTACAGGCAATCATGTGCAATATCTGCTTAAGACGTTGGCCAGCCTCCAGCGGCAGCAGGCATTGTGCAACAGCTGAGCCGGCGGATGGAAAAACTCAGTGACTGCTGTTGGGCCCCCAATTCTGGAGCCTCATGTGCAGGTAATGAGGCGCTAGGTTGGAATTTAAACAAAAATCTGCACAGCATCTACCTGCAGGGCCTTTATCACCATTAAGCAATCAACCAAATGAGTTTGCACCCTAAACCTGAAAGCATCAGCGTCTGTGGCTGCAATCTGAGCGCAGGTAAAAGAAAATATACAAAGAGAAGCCACAACATTAAAACCACCTCCTACAATTGAGCCCAGGCTCAATTAAGACCCAGCTACTATTCTGGGCCACTGCTCTGCACTTCTTCCACTGCCCACCACACCACCAGCCTTGCCATCAGGCCTCCCTATGCCAACCTTCTTGCCATCAGGCCCCTCTAAGTCAATGTTCTTGTTATCAGGCCTCCATATGCCAACTTTCTTGCCATCAGGTCTCCCTATGCCAACGTTCTTGTTATCAGGCGTCCCTAAACCAATGTTCTTGCCATCAGGCTTCTCTAAACCAATGTTCTTGCCATCAGGCCTCCTCATACCAACTTTCTTGCCATCAGGCCTCCTTATACCAACGTTTTTGCCATCAGGCCTCCCTAAACCAATGTTCTTGCCATCAGGCTTCTCTAAACCAATGTTCTTGCCATCAGGCCTCCTCATACCAACTTTCTTGCCATCAGGCCTCCTTATACCAACGTTTTTGCCATCAGGCCTCTCTAAACCAATGTTCTTGCCATCAGGCCCCTCTAAAACAAAGTTCTTGCCATCAGTCCTCTCTAAACCAATATTCTTGCCATCAGACATCCCTATGCCAACTTTCTTTCCATTAGGCCTCCTTATGCCAATTTTTTTTGTTATCAGGCCTCCTTATGCCAACTTTTCTTAATATCAGGCCTTCCTATGCCAATGTTCTTCCTATCAGGACTGCCTATACCAACGACTACAACTCACCGTCCAATTATTTATAGACTGCACAATCAGATCAGATCTCCCCTACATTTCATAAGTTGTTCATGCATACAGAATTCCCTCAACCACAGAGAACAAATACCAACAGAGACATAACTAAAGCACCACTGTTTTCATAAACAGCCCCTGCGGGTAATTACCCAGAGATGTTTTAATTAGCTCAGAACAACAGGTTAATTACACTCTCTCAGTAGAAAACATACAAATGTTCCTGGACAGTCCAGTAACAAAACATCTTAAAGCAACAGTCTAGTGGAAAATCACTTTTAATAACTCCAATTCCTTAAAGGATGGGATGCTGTGTAAATAAAGGTAAATGTAAATAAAAATAAAATGCAGTGATTTGTAAATCTTAGACCCATACTTTATTCACAGAACATCATAGAACACATGCCAGATGTTGAAAGTCATTTCACCGTTTCATCAAAATGATTAACTCCAAAAAATTTCTACCATCATAGATTACACCTACCATCATCAACCATCAACTCTTCTTTTAAACCCAGTCTGTGAACGTCTGGGACATGAGGAGACCACCTGTTGGGGTTCTGGAAGAGTTGGGTATGTTCTCTCATTCTTGTCTGATGTTGGATTCTAGCTGCTCGACACTTCTGGATCTTCTTTGCCAGACTGCTGGTTTCATGATGCTCCAAATGTTTTACCAGTGAAGGTCTGGACTGCAGGCGTCAGTTCAGCAAAGCCATGCTGTTGTGATGGATGCAGAATATACAAGACATATAAAAGGCCGTCCCTAAAAGAGACACGGTCTGGATGGAGCAGATGTTGTTCTAAAACCTCTGTATACTGTTCAGCATTGATAGAGCTTTTTCAGTGGGGTATGCTGCCCACGCCATAGACACTACTGTGACCCCAGACTAGACTGGGTGCTGGTAACAAGCTGGATGGTCCCTCTTTGTCCTCTTGAGTCCGCAGGACTAAATTTCAAATTTTGATTCATCACAGAACAGTGTTCCATTTCACCTCGTTTCGTTTTACATGAGCTCTGGCCCAGAGAAGTCGGCGGCGCTTCAGGAGCGTGTGGCTTCTTCTTTGTACGATGCAGCTTTAACTTGGGTTTATGGAGTGAACAGCAAACTGTGTTCACAGACAATGATTTCTGGAAGTGTTCCTGAGCCCATGCAGTGATGTCCAGCACAGAATCAGGCCTGTTTTTAATGTAGTGTCGTGTGAGGACCCTAAGATCATCCAGTATTGACCGTCATCCCTGTCCCTTGCGCACAGGGATTTCTCCAGATTCTATGAATCTTGTGAAGATATTATGTGCTGTATATGGTGGGATATTAAACGTCTTCACGATGAAACATCTTTTGGAAATTGGTCCACAACTTTTAGATGCAGATTGGTGAACCTCTGCCCAGCTTAGTTTCTGAGAGACTCTCTCGAATGCACTTTATATAACCAGTCATGCAACTTAGCAAGTACCACTTAATTTTCCAGCCTTTTGTTGTTCCTGTTCTTAATGAGTTAATCATTTTCATGAAATCATGAAATGTCTTACTTTCAACATCCGATATGTGTTCTACATTCTACTTTTTTGGAATTGGGGTTGCAGTTATTGAATAATTCATAATAGATACAGACCTTTCATTGTAGACACTTACTAATTCCCAGCAGTAATAAATAGTACATTTAGATTTATTTACAATATATTCTGATTGATCCATACTAGGTACTAAATGTATTCCGAGTAGGTACTGAATAATTCATAATAATTCATAATAATTACGGAGTCAGTTATAGAATTCACTCAGTAGCTGCTGGACAAGTGTTTAGATAAACGAATAATGATTTAACGATTAATAAAGATTAAGGATTACCGGTAAAGCTGCAGTTTATAGGTTTAACGCAAACACATATACACACTTCGTGACCCCAGATCACGAGCAGGTGACTGCGGTGAGCACTGCGCTGCTCAGGTTCATCTTAAGGTGCTGAGTGGCTCGTAAAATGTAAAGGGGTGAAGTATGTGTTTGTGTGCAGGCCAGCGCTCTGAGCCTCTCTCAGTAAGACAGCCAACACGCTGCCCTTATTTACACAGGCAGCTCTGAATTTATGAGGTGACAGAGTCCAGCAGCCGCTCAGGTAAACACATCACAGCCTGCTTTTGTCTTTAATTACAGTAAAGAACGCACAGCTCGCTGCACATCTGTGGCTAAAACACAAACTGGCTCACAGATTAAAGCGATACTTCAGCGACAAGCGTATTCTGAGTTCACTGCTTCGGCTACATCACCAATTAACATGATGCTAACTGCAAGCCTAAGGCACATACTTGCCTAAAAGCGTGTGGAGATATTTAGCATTCCTAAACATGATGATGTGGTTTCTGACACTGTCAGACTCACTGTTATACATAAATATGGACTAAGATATATTAGCATGAATTGTAGAGTCACATTATTATTATGAGCACCAGCTACTATCCTGAGTGACCGCCGTGAGCAGCACAGACAGCAGCTAGACGGACTGAGAGACTCAGTAAGGTCCTGGTAGGTGGTCACAGGAATCTGAAGTCATGCTGACTGCGGTGCATCCCACAGCTGCTGGAAGGAGCGTGGAGGAGGATCCATAGAGCCAACACCACCATCCAGGTGGTCCCACAGATGCTTAATTGAGTTTAACTCTGGGAATTAAGGGGTCCAGGGTAGTACTTGGAAGGTCTTCCAATCAGTGTGTAACATTTCTAGTTGTGTGACGTGTCGCATTGTCTTGCTGGAAGAACCCATCCGCCCCAGAAAAGACCATCATCATGTATGGTGAGCGTGATCTGCAAGGATGGATTCAGCCTCAAACTGGTGAAGAGTGTCTGCCACATGGACGAATGGGTTCCAAGAATATCACCGAAATTTCCCCCTAGACCGGAACGCTGCCACCACCATGTTGTGTTGCCGTCAAAAGTATACTTGACTGTGTAATTACCATTATTGTAAATATAGCAATGCTGTTTGGATTAATATTGAAAAGCATGATGGAACAGCCCCAGCTTGTTACTGTGGATTGACATTCCTCAGAGAACTTGAATGTTGACCTATATAACAGGGTTTATACTGGACCTTAACTAAGGATTTGGGACAACGTCATAAATAGAAATATACATATATATATATATATATATATATATATTGATTTCTTATAAAAACTAACTCACAGTGGGCACAAATGCTAAAGCCACAAAAAAATCAGAATCCAGATTTGTGCCAAACTGCACATCTTAAAGACTGTATAAACTGAGGAAAGGCTTTGGGAAAGTCCTGTTTGGACCAGCAGCCGGTTTTACTGGTGCTTTTTAATAATATATAGGCTATAAAAGGCTTACGTTTTTATATAAGTAAGACATAAATTGAATTCTTGGGGCAAAGTACACAACTCAAGGACTTTCCTTCAGTTTCCAGACCTTGAGTCTGTATTTAAAACCATAAAACTCCAGCAGCTGGTGCACGTGTGGCTATGCAGGTGTGAGAGTGTGGGGGAAAGCAGCTGGGAGCTGGACATCACTGGAAAATGGACAGGATTAAAGAAGTGCAGGTTTATAAAGGGAGTAGTATGTAGACTATAGGGGTAAAGGTGGAATTCTTTTGGGGCAGGAAGTAGCGTCTAGAGTAGAGCTGGGAATGTAGAGTAAAGGGTGTAGAAATTAAACAGTGTAGTGTCTAAGGTGAAAAATCTAGATGAAGATTGTGCGATGGGGTGTAGGATCTAGGGTTTAGGGTCTAGGGTGAAGATTGTGCGATGGGGTGTAGGATCTAGGGTTTAGGGTCTAGGCTGAAGATTGTGCGATAGGATCTAGGATGTAGAATGTAGGGTTAAGGGTCTACAGCGAAGGATGAACTATATGTTCGTAGAGTCTAGAATGTGTAACGTATGGGTTAGGGTGTAGGGTGAAGGATGTACATTGTGAGTGTAGAATGTAAGAGTCCTAGGATTAGGATCTAAAGTGAAGAATGTACTGTGGGGTCTAGAGTCTAGGATGTAGAGTAAACAATGTACCTATGTAGGTTTAGCGTCTATAGTCAAGAGCCCAAGGTAAAGCAAGACAGGGGTCAGTGTCTTGGGTGAAGAAATTAGGGTGAAGAATGAACTATATAGGTGTAGGTCTTGGGTTCAAAATCTAGGAGCTATGGTATAGGGTTGAGGGTAAAAGATGTACTATAGGGGAGTAGGACCTGTATTTTCATGCTGTATTCACCTGTATCTAACATGCTAAAGCTAAAGGCATGCCAGACTAAATTACAGATTTAGTTGCTGTTTGAAGAGAAATGAAGTAAACACAACCTCTGCAGTAATCCATTTTCATTACTTTCCACAAATGTTATAAGCTATATTTACTTCATCCATCCAGCCATTGTCTTTTGCTTTGTTGGAGCCAATCCCAGCGTCATTGGGCGAAAGCGAGGTACACCATGGACAGGTCGCCAGTCCATTACATGGCCAACACACACCCACGCACACACTCACACCTACGGGCAGTTTAGAGTGAGTGATCAACCTAACATGCATGTGTTTGGACTGTGGGAGTACCCGGAGGAAACCCACTCAAGCACGGGGAGAACATGCACACAGCCCAAACTGGGAATCCAAACTGGATCGTCTTGCTGTGAGGTCACAGTGCTGACCACTAAACCACCATGCTGCCTGTTTACTTCATAATTAATTAAATTAAAAACAGAACTGTGGCAACAGTAACAGCCAATATCTTCAGACAAAACCTCATGTTGTTTAAGTCATCAGATTTAATAGAATCAAATTAATGGAAGTCTATGTAATGTCCCTATAATTCACAGAAACAAACGTATGTGTGTGTGTGTGTGTGTGTGTGTAGAGGCTCAGTTCGCTGTGAAAATGGTAACTGTTACAGACTGAAACCACTGGATTTTCCACTTTAAGTAGATTAAGGTGGCAGGAGCTGGTGGAACCTGAGAATGAATGAACTAAAGAGAGAACTCTCTCTCTCTTTCTTTCTTTCTCACTCTCCCTCTCTCTCTCTCTTTGTCTCTCTCTCTCTCTCTAGTAATCCATCAGCAGAATCGTGAGGTTTGTAGTGTGGAACTTTTCACACAGTCCTGATTTAGTTTTAGTTTAACCCTGTTTAGACTGAAATTGACTTTGGTGATTTGCAGAACAGCCCACCTTCCAGTCTTTCAAAATTTGTCCTTTTCGATAGTTTTACTTTTCAAATAAAGAACCAGGTTTAGTAAACACAAGGCAGCTCTGTGTGAAGTATATTTATCACTGAAGTGAGGAGCAGTTTGGCCTAAATATAAAAAAAGTTATATAATCCTCCATTTTTTAAACAACATTGGCTCAAATGTGGCTTCAAACCTGAAGGGTCTGATGAGCGCTGACAGGACAACAAGTGGACACAATCGGGGGGTTGGGGCGGGGGGTGTCTGTATCCTCCATTGTAACTGTAACTGTAGACTTCAATGATGCTGAACTTACTATGTTCATGAGCGTGAGGACGTAGTTCTGCACATGCTCTTTGCCATGGAACCGCACCACAGAGTCATCCACGGCCAACAGGACCTCAATGTTGTAGTCGTCCTTCTTTGCGTGCCGACGTTTACGATCTGAATCTGACAGTTTCCGCTCCATTGTGTCCAGAGCATTCGGCAGGTCAGCAGTTCCAAAATCTGCCACTGCAACACAGACATAAACTATGAAACACTGTATTGTTGGAAATATTTGGAAATAGTTGAAATTTCTTTACTATTTGGTACTAATACATTAATATGCCTCTGTTTACAGACACAGCATCTGGGGACACAAGTCTCAAGTCAGGACAGATTAGTCCAATTCAATTCAGACAAGTCAGGTCAGGTCATAACCTAGTTCCCAGCCAAGAAAGGCAAGTCCCAAATCAAGTCCCAAGCCAAAAGAGGCAAGTCTAACCAAGTCTCAGTTGAAAAAAGGGAAGTCCAGTTCAAGTCCCAAATCAAATCTGAAGTCACATCCAAAATCAAGAAAGTCCATTCTAAGTCAAGTCTTAAGTCAAAACAGTCAAGTGACATCATATGCCAAGTCCTGAGTCAAGTCCCCATTCCAGACAAGTAAAGTTCAAACCAAGACATGTAAATCCTAAAGTCAACTCCAAAGCTATGAAAGAGTTCAAGTCCAAAGAAAGGCAAGTCCAAGTTAGGACCCAAGCCAAGAAAGGCAAGTCTAACTCAAGTCAAAAAGGCAAGTCTAAGTCAGGACCTAAGTCAAGAAAGGCAAGTTTTAAGTCAAAAGAGGCAGTTACCAAATCATGTCGCAAGGCAAGGAGTTAGGTTTAAGTCAAGTCACAAGTCAAACCAGGCAAGTCCCAAACCAAGATAAGCAAGTCTAAGTTGCAAGTCAAAAGAGGCACATAATGTCCTGTGTGACTTCACAATTAAAGGAAGGAAAGTCCTATATCAAGTCACCAATCCAGACAGTTAAAGCTTGAATCAAGACATGCTAATCCTAAATCAAATGCAGTCAAGCAAGTATAGCTTAAGCTTGAAGCAGAAACAGGCAAATTAAGGTCAACTCCCAAGCCAAGAAAGGCAAGCCTAAATTAAGTCATAAGTCAAGACCTGAGTCTTGAGTTAAACACCCCTATCCAGACAGGTACATTTCAAATTAAGCCCCAAGACATGGCATGCAAACTCAGTCCAAAGCTGGTACCAATTTAAGACAGGCAAACAAAGTCCTAAGCCACGTTTTTAAGAGGAAGAATGGAAAATAAGTTATTGTAAGGTTGTTGTTGTGCAGAAAAACAACCATTGGTTACATTTTTGCTAGTTCTGTTTTTTGACGTTAAAAGAACTGATTTGATGACATTTGAAGCTGTCGGTAGAGAATGTAGTTTATGTAGTTGCATACATATGTCCATAATTATGTGATCGTGTAGTACGTGTATTTAAAGCTTACGACATAGTGAGAACAGCTCAGCAAGTCAGAAGAGCTCACTTGTAAATGTCATTAACATTTTACCTTCATTCTGAGAACCTTTCGAAACACTTAAGCTGCATATGTTCATTTGTTGGTATCAAATTTAGAATTATTTGCGGAGGCCACTTCAAAGAATGCCAGCCTGTACTCCACATGTACAGTAGAATTACACGCAGGAAGCAGCACAGAATGTTCAACACAATCAATGATGGCCGTGAACGTTTTCTTGTTTTCTAGCCGCAGTTGTTTCCACTTGAAAAGCAGGCTGATAATTATTTAATGTAAGGAATCTACAGGCTCTAATCTCAATTGTTATGCTGCTGTGCATATAACAATATAATCTCATTGTTATATGCACAGCAGAAACAGACAGTTACACTGTACAATGAAATTCTTACTTTGAAATGAAATTCTTACTGTTCCTCCATTCACCAATAGATAAAGGTAACAAAAAGAAATAAAAAATATACAAAATATGTAAAGTATAATAATATATTATAAGTAAATAAAATTAAAGTTAAATAAAAAAAAAATAGAACAGAATTATGGCCTTAACAGGAAGGATGGCACCAAAACCACTGTCTAGAAACCAAGGAAAGAACAGACCGGTGGCTTATGAGTCAAGGACAGAACCAAACCATGGTCCGAAAAATGGACGGCTTAAAACCATTGTCTAAAAAACAATAATAAAACAGAACTGTGGCCTAGACATTGAAGACAGAACCAAACTACGGTGCAGACACTCATAATATAACAAAACCATAGCCTAAATGTCAAGGACAACACCAAACCACCAAACCATCATGCCCAGAAACTGAGGACAGAACCAAAACAAACAATTTGATAACTTGTTTACTGGTTCGGATTCAACCAAAAATGCTTCTAATTACTGAGAAAAATCTTCACTTCAACTTCTTCCAACAGAGCCCAGCTCACATCACCTTCAGCACAGGACAAGAGTCCCTCCACCGGCATAGCATTGTTCTTCATTAGATGATGAATAATAAACTCACTCAGCTCTTTTATGATGTACTGACTGCTCTGGTGTGGCTGACTGCGCTAGCCGAGTGGCGAGAGGAGAAAATATTTATACTCTGCTCAGTCTTGATGTAGGAAGAGGCTGTTTATCCAGCAATTACGACACACTAAACAGTGTCAACAGTAATTTCAGCTCTAACAGCTCCGGCCTCTGCAGCCGTGGGGAATGTGCCTGTGCCAGAAGTGCGCTATGGAACGGCAGACAGGGACTGTAGAAGAAAGAAAAGAAAAAAAGGTGGTGGATTTGCTGCAAGCTGGAAACTATAGCATTCCTCCATGATTGCAAGGAATTTGAGCCTCAGTACCGTAAACCATCCAGTGGCTGCCAGCCACGAGAGACAGTAGTGTACAGTAGGCTCTCCTGACCGCCCACCAAAATACCAGATACCAGATCCTGTAGTGTGAACTAGAGATCCATACCGGAGATTCCAGAGCAGAGAAGAAGCAGGAAAAGTCAATGATTAACACTGAAGCTCTTAGCCAGCTTCTGGATCTGCATGTGTACTGAATGCTGGGTCCATTTTAATAGCCTTCGAACTGAAGCCAGGATTATACTGGACTGCTGGACTTAAACGCCTGCTGTTCAATTTCAGTCAAAGAGGTTCTGCCAGAAAAACTCAGGACTGTACGAAGATCATTCCAATCCTGGATATGATTAAAGATGTGAAGGATACACTGATCTGGAACATAAGGAGTCTTTGGTATAGGCCTTGTCCTCAGTCCAGGTCTTGGAGCGTCAAGACCTCCAACTATCTTTATTCCGAATCTAAGGATGGAGCTTAGCAGTGGCCCAGAAGTCAAAAACAGAGCCCATCCATAGCCCAGAAAGTGAGGCCTGAACACGAGAGTGGCCCCCAAAAAGCCAAGGACAGAAGGGAACTGTGGCCCCAAAATCAGGGGCAGAAGCAAACCATGGCCTAGAAGCTGGGGATAGGACCAAGACAGTGGCCCACAAACTGAAGGTGAAATGGAGCTTTGGCCCAGAAACCATGGACAGAACCAAACCAAGACCAAAAAAACCGAAGACAGAATCAAACACAAGTTCAGAAATCAGGGACGGAACCAAACTGTGGCTCAGAAAACAAAGATGAAGCAGAACCATGGCCTAGAAGCAGAAACATCATGGTCCATTTATAATGGAAAAGAACCACGGGCCGTAACTGAGATTGGAATTGAATCGTGGCACAGGAATTAAGGACAGAACTGAATAGTGGCCCGGAAAAGTAAAACAGAGCCCAACCATGACCTGGAAAGTGAGGCCCGAACCAAAACATGTTTGACGTGGTGCAAAAAACTCCAGAGCAGTAACTTTACAGCAGAGGCCAAAAACTGTCTTTACTTTCAGTGTAAGTTAATGTAAAGAGGTTTCATACTAAGTAATTTTGGAAGATTTCTATTGGTCAGTTAATCAGGACATAAAGAGCAGCTGTCGTGTTTGTGAAGATATAAAGATATGTGCTTTTGTTGGGATAGTGACAATATACCACCACACAACAGTGAGCTAAGTCTCAAATGCCAGGCTGTATACACCTACAGAACTTCTTTATTCACTTCTTCTTTAAAATTCAAACAGAGTGACCTCAGAAGTCAGTGATCTGTGCATCGCTGCATCAGTGCGGACAATTAAACCCCTGCTGGCTGCCAGTGTGCTGCCATGTGCTGGTGCCATGTGGTTTTTGCATCGATGCTCTTACATAATTGCATAGCTTTTGGCTGTGATGGCCTAACGTTTCAGAGGGAAAACATTCATATCGCTCTTGGCACTCAGAGCCACATGGCAGTGCTGTTTGCTGGGTTTCAGCACCTAATGGGACACATTCCACCACAAAAACGGCATCTGTAGGATATTAAACTGGCATATGAGCCCGAACACAGAGTTTCTGTATGAATTTAATAACCACACAATGCATTTCTTTCCTTCATGTGTACATATTCAACACGTCCCTATAAATACAAACTACCACAGGTGTATAAAACCAGCACCTAGTCATGCAAACTGCTTCTACACACATTAGTGAAAGAATGGGTCGCTCTCAGGAGCTCAGTGAACTCCAGTGTGGTATCGTGATAGGATGCCACCTGTGCAACAATTCCAGTCGTGGAGTTTCCTTTCTACTAAATATTCCACAGTCGACTGTCAGTGGTGTTATAACAAAGTGGAAACTAATGGGAACGACAGCAACACAGCCATGAAATGGTAGCCATGTGCACAGAGGTCACTAACTTTCTGCAGAGTCAATCACTACAGACCTCCAAACTTCTTGTGGCCTTCAGATCAGCTCAAGAACAGAGCTGGAGAGCTTCATGGAATAGGTTTCTATGGCCGAGCAGCTGCGTCCAAGCCTTACATCACCAAGCACAATGCAGAGCGTCAGATGCAGTGGTGTAAAGCACCCCGCCACTGGACTCTAGAGCAGCGGAGATATGTTCACTGGATTGGCCAATCACGCTTGATGAGTATGGGTTCAGTAGAACAGTACTTGTCTGACTGCATTGTGCCGAGTGTAAAGTTTGGTGGAGGGGGGATTATGGTGAAGGTTGTTTTTCAGGATGTGGGCTCGGCCCCTTAGTTCCATTGAAAGGAACTCTTAATGCTTCAGCAGACCAAGAGATTCTGGACAATTTCATGCTCCCAACTTTGTGGGGACAGTTTGGAGACAGCCCCTTCCTGTTCCAACATGTTCCAACATGTGCACAAAGCAGCTCCATAAAGACATGGAGGAGCGAGTTTGGTGTGGAAGAACTTGACTGAGTCCTAACCTCAACCTGCATCAGCGTCCTGCATGTATCCCTCCACCATGAATGGAGTTTAAGAGTAAAATCTTCTCCAACCTAAAACTTCTCATAAACAGCGTCTCAGACATCAGACAGTGTATTTATAACCATCTACTGTAATAACTTTCTGTGAGGGAGCTTTTAGAGGTAGACGTCTGGTTCCATTAACCACCACGGTGAATAGTTCCACTCTCAGAGACTTACATTCCAACCATATAATCGTGCACAAATTCTGAAAAATTCCCCTGGAATTCCCCTTTGAACCGCACAGTCAGTAGGTGGTCTTAAGCGCATGTTTAACCACAGGCTTAGTAAATGAATGCGAATAAGTGTGATCGCAGACTGCAGTCACACTTAATGTCTGCTCACACATGAGCATCTGCCCCTCGGTGTGGATCGATTCCACAGGTGGGGTTCTTTCTACTGTAGCAGCGCGGTGAAAACCTCAGACTGCTTTTCAAGGCTGGAGCACCTCCCCCCAAACCTCCCGCCCCCCACGCCCGTCTGAGAGTTTTCATTCATGACCTTGATTTACTGCTGCATTAAAAATAAACCACGAGTCTGGATTTCACAGCTGGAGCCGGAGAAGGACCAAGAGCTGCAGGTTCACCACCACCATTCTTCTACTGTAGAACTGTCAGTGGAGCAGCTAGGAGCTTTCTCAAGCACTTCACACGTACACATCTCTCAGTTACCTCTACAGGAGAGAGCAAAAACCTTCTTCATTTTTAATGTAAATCAATGGAACCAGAATTATTTCCAAGCTATTTTGGAGCATTTATATATATATATATATATATATATATATATTTTTTTTTTTTTTTTTTTTTTTTTTTTTTTTTGGGGGGGACATAAGCTGATACTTTATCTGATCAATAAGAGTATGTTCACCAGCAAGAACGCCAGGTATCATTAAAACAGATGTAAATAATCATACATATAATATAAAGTAACATGAATAACTTATTGTGAGAGAAGTAGATCATATCTTGAGCTCCAGTTTGAAGAACAAAGTGTAGCTCCAGATTTCTCCTGGACGCCCCAGACATTGTATGAATGTATTCAGTTCCTTCAGCAGCAATCTTGATTTAGCTTAATGAAGTACTGAGCAGTCAAAGCAGGTATTAGATGAGAACTGTAAATAATACTGGTTTGTTTCCACAAGGAGACGCTTAGAAAGGGTTAAATAAATACACTGACGTATGTAAAAGCACTACTTACTGTATTAATATTGTTTAATATTTTTAATAATGTTTAATATTTCAGTAATAAAGTGTTTACTGAGTAAATAAAAGCTTCCTGTCAGGAAAAAAATATTTTTTTAAATATAATAATGTCCCCAAGCAACTAAAACTGTATATGATGATACGAGAAGCAATAAATTATTATTATTATTATTAGCTTCTCCTTGTGGAAGCAACCCAATATTATTACCAGTTCTCATCTAATACCTGCTTTGACTGCTCAGTACTTCATTAAGCTAAATCAAGATTACTGCTGAAGGAACTGAATACATTCATACAATGTCTGGGGCGTCCAGGAGAAATCTGGAACTACACTATGTTCTTCAAACTGGAGCTCAAGATATGATCTGCTTCTTTCACAATAAGATATTCATGTTACTTTGTATTGTATGTAATCATATCTGCTGTTCTATATATATATATATCCAAAGAAAAATATGTATCTAAATTTCTGGCCAATTTTCATTTGTCTACATCTTTGGAGTACGACACCAGCCCTTCATGTTGTCTGAAAATTTCATCATGAATGGACTTATATAAATGCTCCAAAATAGCTTGGAAAAAATTCTGGTTCCATTGACTTACATTAAAAGTGAAGAATGACTTTGCTCTCTCCTGTAAAGCTGCATGTAAAGGTGACTGGGAGATGTGTTTGTGTGAAGTGCTTGAGAAAGCTCTTAGCTGCTTCACTGACAGTTCCACAGTAGAAGAATGGTAGTGGTGGTGAACCTGCAGCTCTTTCACAATAAGATACTCATGTTACTTTGTATTGTATGTATGATTATTGAGTTGAGTTTTAACTGTAGTTAAACATCTCGGTGCATTTGGTAATTGACAGTTTGGCAGAATCGCTCAGTTACTCTGTATCTTATTAATGTGCATGAAAACAGAATCCTAGATGCACCAAACAGCACATTAACACCATCTCCTTGTATCTCCACAGTTGGGTACACTGTCCAGTGTAACAGCTCAACTGACCATATAGGAGCTACACTTACAGACTGTAGTTCATCTGATTCTCTGTATACTTTATTACTCTGTTCTTTAATGATCAGGACCCCCACAGGACCACCACTGTTCAGGTACTATTAGGGAGGTGGGTCATTCTCGGCTAAAAAACATTAATAGACAGTTATGAAGTAAGCAACTCATTCAGAGCAGGTTGGTGTGAAACGCTCTGTTCTATGGAAGCTTAGAGTCAGATCTGTTCACAGTGGTGGTTAATGGAACCAGGCGTCCACCTCTAAAAGCTCCTTCACAGAAAGTTATTACAGTAGATGGTTATAAAAACACTGTCTGATGTCTGAGATGCTGTTTATGATTTTTTTTTTGTTTTTTTTTGTTTGTTTACTTTACAAGCTACTTGATGCTTTACAAGAATTAAGGAATCAAATAGTATTAAATAATAATTCATATATACCACATACACTCATTACCTGGTGTTTGTCCCAGTAGAGTAGGTTAGGATCTATTTTTCCTAATCATTTTTTAACGTTCCATCTGCAGTTCTTACATAAGAGTAAGTTTTTCCATTCAATAACCTTCGTACACAATTTCAGGCCTATGTTTTTCTTGCTGGGGCATCCTGCTGCACTCAGACTTCCAGGGACCTGGGTTTCTGCAGGAGCTGTGGTGATGTTTTGGTCTGAGTGGAAGTTGGAGTGCATTAGGGTTCTGTGGTTTTTTCAGCAGATCTGTTCTCCAGCTGTTGAAATATAGCTTGCAAGCGCTCGTATAGCAATATATGAGGACAAAGCACCTGCCTCAGCTTCCAACACAGCCTCAACGGCAGGGAAAGGGCCATTCAACTTTAAACATGCTGTTCTCCTACTGGTCAATCTTTAACCATGCTGTTCTCCTACTGGTCAATCTTTAACCATGCTGTTCTCCTACTGGTCAATCTTTAACCATGCTGTTCTCTTACTGGTCGATCTTTAACCATGCTGTTCTCTTACTGGTCAATCTTTAACCATGCTGTTCTCCTATTAGTAGATTTTTAGCTGTGTTGCTCTCCATTTGATGGATTTTTTATCCATGCTGTTCTCCTATTGGTCGATCTTTAGCCATGCTGTTCTCCTATTGGTAGATTTTTAGCTGTGTTGTTCTCCTAATCATTGCTTTTTACACTATTGGTCAATATTTAGCCATGCTGTTTTAATACTGGTCCATTTTTTACGACGCAGTGCTTCTGTTGGTGTATATTTAGCTGTGTCTTTCTCCTATTGGTTGATTTTTAGCTATGGCGTTCTACAACTGTTGGATTTTTGGTAGATTTTCAGCCATGCCAGTCTATTATTGGCCGATTTTAAGCCAAGCTGTTCCCCTATTGGTTAACTTTCAGCCATGCTATTCTTCTATTGGTGAATTTTAAGTCATGTTAGAGTTCTGTTGGTGGATTTTTAGTTGTGTGATTCTCCTTTTGAGGGATTATTGCCATTCTGTTCTCATACTGGTTGATTTTTAGCTATGTCATTCATATATTAGTAGATTTTTGGCCATGCTGCTCTCCGATTGGTCAATTCTTAGCCATGCCATTCTCCTATTGTCAGATTCTTAACCATGCTGTTCTTACATTGGCAGATTTTTAGGGTCCTCCTATTAATTGCTTTTATCCACGCTTTTCTACTTTTAGTCACTATTTAGCCATGCCATTCTACTATTGGTCGATCTTTAGCCATGCTGTTCTTATACTGGTCTATTTTGACCTATGCAGTTCCTTTTAGCCATGTCGTTCTTATACTCGTTTGGCCATGCTGTTCTCCTATTGGTGAATTCTTAACCATGCTGTTCCCTTATTGGAGGATTTATTTCTCTGTAACCTGAATTTTTACTTTAACATCACAAAAGGCTTTTGAAAAAAAAGAAAAAAATACCTCCCCCAGAAAACCTGACTGACCACGTTCATGTTTTACTGGGCGCAGTAATCCCTCTGTTTACTGACCTTCATTATGGAGGTCCTCCTGGCTTTTCCCAGGTTCTCTTTTGATGGCAGATCTGCGGTAAACCACATGAACCCGACCTTTGACCTCAGTTTCCTGCTGGCCTTTCTCCAGTGGCTCGATGAAGAACTCTTCGCTATTGGTGCGAATCAGTCCAGCCTGGAAGAACACAGCACTGCATCAGTCACACGTGTACAACAGGTGTATGAAATCTGCCATGACAACAGCAGATATATTTAAATATCTAAATCAAACCAAATATGTTTCCCCTGTAACTCTGCTAGTGAGCAATGAGGACTTAAAGGGGAGGAGTGATGACCCCATGCTTACAATCATTTGAATCATTTGAATAATTTCCTAAAGAATAGCAGAGTCTAAAGTCTGAAGATAGTACTGTGCTGAGAGCTTCTCCTCCTTCAGAATCCAGTGTGTAAAAAAGGGCAAGTAATAACTGTGAAAGCTCCGACCGCTCAGACCGCCTGCAGAAAAGCTGTGAAGTTTAAATGGAGTTCGATCCCCCGGGTATAAATTAAGTTTCTGTGAATTAAGATTAGCCTTTGGCTGCCTCTATTACAATATTTGAGTCGTTATCACACACATGCAGGCTAATACAATGTTCTCCAGTTAACAAATAGTGACCTAACACCTCAAATAAATAGACCAGTTATCTTTAGCTGCCCTCAAACCACAATTAGGAGTCAAATCATACAATGGGTAATAGGGTATATGAAATCAGTCTGTAGGTGCGTCTGGTTCAAGTTTAAAGCTACGCGAGATAAGATTTCACTGGTAAAAGCTGAAGATGGTGGGTAGGTTGATAGGTAGGTAGGTGAGTAGGTGGGTAGGTGAGTAGGCGGGTAGATTGGTGAATAGGTTGGTGGGTAGGTGGATCGGAGGGCAAGTAGTTGGGTAAGTAGGAAGGTAATGAGGTGGGTAGATGGGTAAATCGGTCGGTAGGTAGGGGTTATGTAGGTGAGTAGATGGGTAAGTTGGTAGGTAGGTAGGGGTTAGGTAGGTAGGGGTTAGGTAGGTGGGTATGTAGGTAAGTAGGTGGGTAAGCAGGTAGGTAGGTAGGCAGGTAGGTAGGTAGGAGGGTAGGTAGGTGGATAGGTAGGTTGGTGGGTAGGTATGTAGGTGGGTAAGTAGATAGGCAGGTAGGTTGGTGGGTAGGTGAGTATGCAGGTAAGTAGAAGGTTAGGTAGGTACATAGGTAGGTGGGTAGGTAGGTGGGTAGATGGGTAAGTCGGTAGGTAGGTAGGGGTTAGGTAGGTGGGTATGTAGGTAAGTAGGTGGGTAGGCAGGTAGGTAGGTAGGAGGGTAGGTAGGTGGATAGGTAGGTAGGTGGGTAGGTATGTAGATGGGTAGGTAGGTGGGTAGATGGGTAAGTCGGTAGGAGGGTATGTAGGTAGGTGGGTAGGTTAGTGGGTAGGTAGGTGGGTAGATGGGTAAGTCGGTAGGTAGGTAGGAGGGTATGTAGGTAGGTGGGTAGGTTAGTGGGTATGTAGGTGGGTAGATGGATAAGTCGGTAGGTAGGTAGGAGGGTATGTAGGTAGGTGGGTAGGTTAGTGGGTAGGTAGGTGGGTAGGTAGGTGGGTAGATGGGTAAGTCAGTAGGTAGGTAGGAGGGTATGTAGGTAGGTGGGTAGGTTAGTGGGTAGGTAGGTGGGTAGGTAGGTGGGTAGATGGGTAAGTTGGTAGGTAGGTAGGAGGGTATGTAGGTAGGTGGGTAGGTTAGTGGGTAGGTAGGTGGGTAGATGGGTAAGTCAGTAGGTAGGTAGGAGGGTATGTAGGTAGGTGGGTAGGTTAGTGGGTAGGTAGGTGGGTAGGTAGGTGGGTAGATGGGTAAGTCGGTAGGTAGGTAGGAGGGTATGTAGGTAGGTGGGTAGGTTAGTGGGTAGGTAGGTGGGTAGGTAGGTGGGTAGATGGGTAAGTCGGTAGGTAGGTAGGAGGGTATGTAGGTAGGTGGGTAGGTTAGTGGGTAGGTAGGTGGGTAGGTAGGTGGGTAGATGGGTAAGTCGGTAGGTAGGTAGGAGGGTATGTAGGTAGGTGGGTAGGTTAGTGGGTAGGTAGGTGGATAGGTAGGTGGGTAGATGGATAAGTCGGTAGGTAGGTAGGAGGGTATGTAGGTAGGTGGGTAGGTTAGTGGGTAGGTAGGTGGGTAGGTAGGTGGGTAGATGGGTAAGTCGGTAGGTAGGTAGGAGGGTATGTAGGTAGGTGGGTAGGTTAGTGGGTAGGTAGGTGGGTAGATGGGTAAGTCGGTAGGTAGGTAGGAGGGTATGTAGGTAGGTAGGTAGGTGGGTAGGTATGTAGATGGGTAGGTAGGTGGGTAGATGGGTAAGTCGGTAGGAGGGTATGTAGGTAGGTGGGTAGGTTAGTGGGTAGGTAGGTGGGTAGATGGGTAAGTCGGTAGGTAGGTAGGAGGGTATGTAGGTAGGTGGGTAGGTTAGTGGGTATGTAGGTGGGTAGATGGATAAGTCGGTAGGTAGGTAGGAGGGTATGTAGGTAGGTGGGTAGGTTAGTGGGTAGGTAGGTGGATAGGTAGGTGGGTAGATGGGTAATTCGGTAGGTAGGTAGGAGGGTATGTAGGTAGGTGGGTAGGTTAGTGGGTAGGTAGGTGGGTAGATGGGTAAGTCGGTAGGTAGGTAGGAGGGTATGTAGGTAGGTAGGTGGGTAGGTATGTAGATGGGTAGGTAGGTGGGTAGATGGGTAAGTCGGTAGGTAGGAGGGTATGTAGGTAGGTGGGTAGGTTAGTGGGTAGGTAGGTGGGTAGATGGGTAAGTCGGTAGGTAGGTAGGAGGGTATGTAGGTAGGTAGGTAGGTGGGTAGGTATGTAGATGGGTAGGTAGGTGGGTAGATGGGTAAGTCGGTAGGTAGGTAGGAGGGTATGTAGGTAGGTGGGTAGGTTAGTGGGTAGGTTACGATACAGTGTATCGTCAGCAGCAGTAAATCAGATAACATGATCTCCAGAAGTCAGTTGAGCCAATATAGCCAGTGAACCGTATGTTCATAGACCACAGTGTCTATGAATGTAGGCCCGTATGTAGCAGGCAGTATAAATACACAAGGGCAGAGAAGGAACACCTGAGACGGGGAGGAGCCACAAACTAGGAACAAGTGAGAAGTGGGGAAAAAAGGGCGGAGGCAGAGAGGAGCCAAGAACCAAAACAAACAGAAGCACAAGATAAATGGCAAGATAAACAAAGGCAGACACAGTCAGGGAGAGAGGAGCAGGGCACGACCTGGCAGAAATCAGTTGTACGATTAGTGCTCCACCCACAATCACTTTGTTTCACAGCAGCTATTGTAGGTATGCAGTGATATAGTTTATGTATTATATATGCTGATATGTATAACTGGTCATGTGCATATCTGCAGATACATACAAACATATCATAAATAAACATCACATTTATTTCACATACAGTACAATGAATGAAATGCAGACAGTCTGGTGTAGTAACTCAGCATTCAGTACTTTAGATATTAAACTTTTACATCAAGCAAATGTCTACTATGTGCACCACTTTACTTAGTGGTGGTCACTGAAAAAAAGTAATACTTCTTAATAAGAGGTCATTCCACACCATTTAATACTTTACATTTCTAAAATCAATCATTTTAAAGATCTGATAAAGAATCTGGTGTGAGTGGATCAGACACAGCAGTGCTGCTGAAGCTGGACCCCAGTGTCTCTGCAGGACTGAGAACTGTTCACCAACCACAACTATTCAGACAACAGTGTCCTGTGGGCAGCGTCCTGTGTACACTGATGAAGAACTAGAGGAACACAAACTGTGCAGCAGCAGATGAGCTACTGTCTCTGACTTTACATCTACAAGGGGACCAGCAAGTAGTAGGAGTGTCTAATAGAGTGGACAGTGAGTGAACAGCAGCACTGTTGTGTCTAATCCACTCACACCAGCACAACACACACTAACACACCACCACCACATCAGTGTCACTGCAGAACTGAGAATGATCCACCTTTAAAATAGTCCCTGCTTCATGGTGGTCCTGTGGGGGGTCCTGATCATCAAAGAACAGAGTAACAAAGTATACAGAGAATCAGATGAACTAGTAGATGAACTGAAGTGTAGATACAAGGAGGTGAGTTTTTAATGTTATAGCTGATTGGGTATATATATATTGTCCAACCTCAGGTTTGGTGAAACCGCGCCTTTCCCTATTGTTCAAAATACCATCAAGCTATCATTTACGCCCAGAAGAAAACACCACAAGATGCATCCACAGGCCCTTGGCAGGAATGTAACACGTGTATTTTTAGTGATGTGGACTAAAATGGACCTGGTTTTGCCTCCAGCTGCCCAGAAAAGTCAGAAGAGCTTAGCTACCACACAAAGACCTCCAAAACAATCATCCAAAAAAACAGACCGTGACCACAGTCAACTGACCAAACTGGATATTCACAGGCCTGGATGTGTTGGGTGGGCAGAGCATTATGAATCTGACCAGGAAGAAGCTCCAGCAGCTTACTGTTACTGTACAGTAGGTTCAGTGTCCAGACTGTAGTGGCCTCAGCGACCTTCACGTCTGCATGGTGGCCTGTGGTAAACGCCCAGGGACACATTAGCCATACAAAGCTGGGTGGGCAAGTGGGCAGGTGGGTAAGTGGATTTACTGGATGCTAAATACAAATGCCAGTTCAGAATTGAGACCTATGCTGTATATACATCACCATGGATAAAAGTTTAATGACCTGCTGACAAAACAAAACACTCACACAATAAAATGACTCACAATAAGACTGAAGACACGAATTGATCCAGTTTTGAAAGCACAATCTGTTATACAAGCATAGCCCTAGTGTGTGTTCACTAGTGTGTATATGTGTGTATATGTGAGTGTTTCTTTGCCCCCTAGTGTCTGTGTGTTCACTAGTGTGTGTGTGTGTGTGTGTGTGTGTGTGTGTGTGTGTGTGTGGGTGTTTTACTGCCCCCTAGTGTCTGTGTGTTCGAAAGTGTGGATATGTAGGTATATGTGAGTGTTTCTTTGCCCCCTAGTGTGTGTGTTCACCAGTGTGTGTGTGTGTGTGTGTATGTGAGTGTTTCTGTGCCCTCTAGTGTGTGTGTTCACCAGTGTGTGTGTAATATAAACTCTCATTAATGAATGAGTGCTGCCATCGAAGCACTGATCATATCGCAGCTCACTCTCTAACGAGAAATGGCTTTACGGTTACCATTAAAGATGACTAATGGCCTGAAGGACCTTTAGATCCTATTAGGAAACCATAAAGTACAGTTAGCAGCCATCCCAAAACATCTGTTAACCCATTAGTCCAGCCTATCAGGAATAAACTCAGGACTCATTACAAAAGCACCAACAGAAACTCTCTGCTGCCTATGTGGCCGGATGTGATTCCATATGTGAGTCAGTCTCAGTCTTAAGTCCTCAGACATGATTTTCTGGTCAGGACATGAACCCACATGATTTTGAAGAACGTCTGATTGCATGAAGCTCGGCCAGGTTTGAGCTCATTAGATGAAAGATGACAGGAGACGTCCCGCTGACCTGAATCTGAAATGAAGCATACTTTTATTCTTTTTTAATGTCAGTCAGGTTTTGAGAGCTCAGGGCTGAGACTAACACTGTGGAGCAAAGTTTACTGATCTGCTGAGGAAACAAGACACTTTCAATCACAACCTCAACACCCCAGTTCCAAAAATGTTGGGACGAGATGTAAAAATGCTGATACAGTACAGAAAGCAGATATTTTTACATAAGGTTTGAACTGAAAACTTTTGTTATTAATAAGATCCACATTTTGAGTGGGAGACAGTTCTGGACTGCAGGTAGTTCAGGTCTGTTGTAACACATGTTACACATGTGTCGATCATGTTAAAATATTTTTGTAAATTTATTTTCTACATTATTTGAACACAACAGCTGCCGTTTACACTGTGTGAACGTTCCATGATGAATGGACTAATAGAAGTGCTCCAAAATAGCTTGGTTGGTTCCATTGACTTACCATGACAGTAGGGGACAGTAGTTTTGTCCTCTATTGTAAAGTTACTATTATTTTGGAGATACTTGTTTTTATTTGGACAGCGACGATATGTAGCTCCAGAAATATGTTCAGAAAAAAATAAATTAGTAATGTGTATTTTCTTTGGCTGGTGTTAGTTGAAGGAAAGAGACCACACTGGATTCAGAATGTTGGTTTTCTTTGGAGCGCTCAGTTCAGTTTCCAGTGTCTGGTTGCCAGTTCTGAGACGCTTTCACAGCTTAAATATTCCTTCCAGGCACATACCGACAGAACACGGGACACACATTTAATCTGTTCAGTGAAACACCCACATATACACTCATTAGTGAACACACACACTAGGGGGCAGTGAAACACCCACATATACACACACAAGTGAACACACACACTAGGGGGCAGTGAGACACCCACATATACACACACTAGTAAACACACACACACTAGAGGGCAGTGAAACACCCACACTAGTAAAGACACACACACTAGGGGGCAGTGAAACACCCACATTAGTAAACACACACACACTAGGGGGCAGTGAAACACTCACATACACCCACAATAGTAAACACACACACACTAGAGGGCAGTGAAACACCCACACTAGTAAACACACACACACTAGGGGGCAGTGAAACACCCACACTAGTAAACACACACACACTAAGGGGCAGTGAAACACTCACATACACCCACACTAGTAAACACACACACACACTAGGGGGCAGTGAAACACCCACACTAGTAAACACACACACACTAGGGGGCAGTGAAACACCCACACTAGTAAACACACACATACTAGGGGGCAGTGAAACACTCACATATACCCACACTAGTAAACACACACACACTAGAGGGCAGTGAAACACCCACACTAGTAAACACACATACACTAGGGGGCAGTGAAACACCCACATACACCCACACTACTAAACACACACATACTAGGGGGCAGTGAAACACCCACACTAGTAAACACACACACACTAGGGGGGCAGTGAAACACCCACATACACCCACAATAGTAAACACACACACACTAGGGGGCAGTGAAACACTCACATACACCCACACTAGTAAACACACACATGCTAGGGGGCAGTGAAACACTCACATACCCCCACACTAGTAAACACACACACACTAGAGGGCAGTGAAACACCCACACTAGTAAACACACACACACTAGGGGGCAGTGAAACACCCACATACACCCACACTAGTAAACACACACATACTAGGGGGCAGTGAAACACCCACACTAGTAAACACACACACACTAGGGGGCAGTGAAACACCCACATACACCCACACTAGTAAACACACACATACTAGGGGGCAGTGAAACACTCACATTCCCCTACACTAGTAAACATACACACACCAGAGGGCAGTGAAACACCCACACTAGTGAACACACACACACTAGGGGGCAGTGAAACACCCACATACACCCACACTAGTAAACACACACACACTAGGAGGCAGTGAAACACCCACATACACTAGTGAACACACACACTAGCAGCAATGAACACCCACATACATACACTAGTGAACACGAACACTAGGGGTAATGAAACACCCACATACACACACACTAGTAAACACACTCTGGGGTGGTGAAATACCCACAAACACACACTAGGGGGCAGTGAAACACTCACATACGGACACACTAGTGAAGACACACACTAGGGGCAGTGAATCACCCACATACACACACACACTAATCAACACACACTCTAGTGGGCAGTGAAATGACCACACACATACACACTAGTGTGCACACAAGGGGGCAGTAAAACACCCACATACACACATACTAGGGGGCAGTAAAATGACCACACATATACACACATACATACTAGTGTGCACACACGAGGGGGCAGTAAAACACTCACATACTCACATACTAGGGGGCAGTGAAATGACCACACATACACACATACAAGTGAATACACACAATAGGGGGCAATTAAATACCCCCATACACACACACTAGTGAACACACATTATAGGGGGCAGTGAAACACCCACATACGCACACACACTATTGAACACACAAACACTAGGGGGCAGTGAAACTACCACACACATGCACACACACACTAGTGAGTACACACACTATAGGACAGTCAAACACCCAAATACACACACACTAGCCCTATCCACAATAGCCGGGGGAGCAGTTGGGGGGTTGGTTATCTTGTTTAATGCCAATTGAGTCATGCCCTGTTGGTTCAGGGGATTTGAACCAGCGACCTTTCTGGTCACAAGACTGGTTCCCTGACCTCCAGCCCCCGGACTGCCCCTGCTGTAGATATAACATTAGACATAATGTGTCTGTGTCGTCTTTACTGCTGCAGCTGCTGAACTTGAACCCACTGACTCTGTGTCGTTGCTAAAGCCACGTTCTGTGTTTATAGAGCAGCAGAGTGGTCAGCTTTCTGCTTAATCTGCTTGTGAAAGAAAGAACTGCAGGTTTTCTTCTGCAATGTGGTGTGAACCGGAGAAATAAGCAGGAGGTAAAGCTTGAAGACATCAAGCTTCTCAGAACTTCGTCAATTTGGCAAAGACAGAGCAACATCCCTTAATTCTGTTTCTAAGCCCCACCCCTTTCCTTCCCGTCATCCTGTAGGCTAAAGGTCTTGCCGAGATACAGTGAAGGTCTCGAGAGCTGGAGAGAAAATGCATTGCATGAGTGTAAATGCAAGGAGGTGTACTTAAGGGCGTGCTTAGTGAGCTTAATAATAATTAATAAGAGAAATAAAAAATAGAAAAGTGCATTTCCTGAAGGAAACGACAAATATAGGGGTGCTGGTCAGTATGTCTGTGTTTGGGGATCTGCTCTGAGTGAGTACAGGCAGTTTGGAGGCTGCAGGCTGAATGAAACCATGAAGTTTGGGTGCATCTGAAAATGAATGGGACTCTATGGGGAAAAAAGAGGGATGAAAAAACGACAAACAGACGAGTGTGGGTCAAACCAACACTGCAGTGGTGGTCGGGGATCTGCCCTGAGCCAGCTCATGCGAAACGGTGTCTGTCGGTTGAGTAGAAGTTCAGTAGATGGTTGTGCACTTTTCCATCCTATTCATTCTCTATGGGAAAAAATTCCAGAAGGAATCTGTTGTTTTCTGGAATCCGTGCATGCCATCAAAAAGCTGTACACAAGCTTGACTCACACAATCAGACCAGACAATCTGGAGTTGGAACTGTGTTGATATTTAGAGAACTAGTTACGCGGTAAATATCTGTCAGAAAGCAAAACACGAATTACGAAACATAATGCATAAACATAATTATAGAATTATAGAAATTAAGTAATAATTAATCATTTTATTTTTTATAAATATAGTCAAAAGAAGTTGGGGCCTGTTCCAGCTGCTGGCTGTTTACACTTTTATTCTGACTTCAATCAGCCAGCAGCTCTGTCCATGGTTATAACACTGACATTAAATCAATGTTCTATTTAAGCCCAACGCCACAGGAAGCCAAATCCTCAGGGCATGAGTTCAAACTGCGAGACCACAACCTGCCGATCGCGTTCCATTTCTACTTTCCACACAGTCATGTAGAGCATGGCATTAAGTACAGAGCATCAACTGACTGATTTTATTACTCTTAAATTGGATAATTATTATTTTTTTATTTATTTATTTTATTAATATTATATTTTTGCATCTATGGTTGCTGTACAGGTTTATCTACGCTATGAATGCAGATATTCCTCGACGTACTCAGAGTTTAAGTAAAGGCTGACTCGCTGGTTGAATGAGTGATCCAGACAGACACGAAGCCCTGGCTAATAAATCAAATACAAACCTTCTTTAAGCTCAAACACAGCCTAAATTCCACATACCAGCACCACTGGCTTTGATGTTGTATATGTACATGATTTAAAGGCTCCTCCCACCATGTGCTGCTCCTGTGGGTTTCACAGCAGCAGGTCAGGAGATCGATTTCAGAAACTGTCTTTGTCGTTCAGACAGTTCAGACAGATTGAAACGTGTGGTGTTAGATTGTTTAATGACGTATGTTTTACTGGTGGCTGATTCAGTGACACCTGACAGTTAACTTATCATGTGACTGTAATGCTGCTCTGGCACATGAAAATACACTGTTAAAGTCCACCAACAGGAGAACAACATGGATAAAAGTCCACCAATAGAAGAACAGCATGGATGAAAGTCCATTAACAGGAGAACAGAAGGGATAAAAATCCACCAACAGGAAAAGAGTATGGAAAAAAAAATCCACGAATAGGTGAGCAGCATGACTAAAATCCACCAATAGGAGGGGAGCATGACTAAAACTCCCCCAATAGGAGAGTAGCATGACTAAAACTCCACCAATAGGAGAACAGCTTGTCCTCCAATAGGAAATTAGCATGGATAAAAACCCATCAACCAGAAAACAGCATGGCCAAAAAAAGCCACCAAAAGGAGAGGAGCATGAGTAAAAATCCATCAACAGCAGAGCAGAACAACATGGATAAAAGTCCACCAATAGGAGAACAACATGGCTAAAAACCCACCAATAGGAGAACAGCATGGATAAAAAACCCAACAACCGGAAAACAGCATGGCAAAAAATCCACCAATAGGAGAGGAGCATGACTAACAATCCACCAATAGGAGAACAAAATAGATAAAGGCCACCTATAGGAGAACAACACGGCAAAAAAACAACCAATAGGAGAATAACATGGATAAAAATCCACCAATAAGAGAACAGAAGGTCTAAAAATCCACCAACAGGAGAACAGAAGGTCTAAAAATCCACCAATAGGAGAGCAGCAGGGCAATACCGAACTACGACTGCACCGTGTAGCTCCAGCTTAGATCACCATAAGACCCTGTGCAGGTTCTGGCTGCTGTGCTGAGAGCTTTAAAGCGTTTGGTAAATAGGCGGTGGATAAAGAAAGGCTGTCCGGACAGCCGAGAGGAGCACAGGGCTTTATTGTCCTTCCACAGCACAACATGCAATTTGAGGGAGGCGGTTTTGTCAGCCTGTAATTTGCAGTCAAAAACAGAGGCTTGTGTTTGAAGTGAGCCACTGCAGCGTCCGAGCACCATTCAGGCTATTTGATCCGTTAGAGCACTTTTATTTCTCCAATATAGTCCAAATATATGACACGTACATCACCGACACACTGAACGTCCACTGTAACGCATGAGGATAGAAGGTGTCCAGAGCATCTGGTGTGCTCAGTGGTCAGCTGCGGTCAGGAAATGAGTGCAATAGCCACAAGTTTACAGGGTGAGCGTAGAGCGTTTAGAGAGTGGAGTGAGAAATGCTTTCGGAATGTGATTATACTTTCCTCCATAGTGCCAGGATGCCAATACTTTTTTTAAAGGGCCAATGTGCAATGTTTGTGGTGGGCTCGGGGGGCCAATAAGTGTATGTTCACCCGTAAGAACACCAGATATCAGCTCCAGTGTATCAGCTCCACTCACCATATAGGAGCTAAACACCTCAGTGTCACTGCTGGACTGAGAATCGTCCACCAACCAAAACTACAGTGTCCTGTGGGCGGCGTCCTGTGTCCACTGATGAAGAACTAGAGGAACACAAACTGTGCAGCAGCAGATGAGCTACTGTCTACACCATCTACAAGGTGGATCAGCAAGTAGTAGGAGTGTCTAATAGAGTGGACAGTGAGTGGATACAGTGTTTAAACACTCCAGCAGCACTGCTGTGTCTGATCCACTCACACCAGCACAACACACACTACAACACCACCACCACGTAAGTGTCACTGCAGTGCTGAGAATGACTCACCACCCAATTAGTACCTGCTTAATGTATTATCTCCATCCAATATCTGCCACTATATTAGATCAGGTGCTGAAAACTTCAGAGCAAAGACTTGTAGACCAATGCAACCAGATCCATCAAAGCTCCCACAGAAACCCATCTGGAACATCTGAGAACATCAGAGCACACAGTGGAACCTTTAGCATTTTAGAGCAACCCTGAGATTGCAGCTCTCACAGACAGACTCAGCCAATCAGAACTCACAGGATGTGCAGCTGCTATATGGTGCAGCGCTGGGGGTCTCAGTGGGCTGTTACTGTGCGACTCTGCATCTGTGTAATTGTTGGGAATCCAAATAGCAGGCAGTCTGAGTGCACATTGTCAATATTCGCTGCTCCCAGCTCTGCCGACGCATCATCACTACTGATTTCACATACACACACATACTAAAGCACAATGTCTACCCCCCACCCCACCATCACCGAGCTCACACCCACCCCTCCAAACCCCAGACAGAGATGGAGGCACGTCTGTGGAGCGCAGCTGCTGCCTTCAGTCCCAGCACTGCAGATTCCTGCTCCATTGTGCTCCCATACGCTGCTGCTTTCAACACCACCCCGGATTGTCTTGCTGTGAGGTGACAGTGCGGACCACTACACCACCATGCAGTCTGCAGTTTCTCCTGCAGGGCCACCTTAGTGCTCATGGTTTAGAGATGGAGCAGCCAAGTGAACCCCCACCAGCAGGATCTATGTGTATTTATTTTTTGTTAAGTGTGCGATTTTTATTTTTCTTTATAGACATGTTTAATTTTTTTGGAGGACGGCGGGGTCGGTGCACCTATGAAAACCTGCTGACCGCTGTCGATAATTCACTCACATCCTCAGAATTCAATTTAATTCAAGTTTTTTTACAACAATGTTGTCACAAAGCAGCTTTACAGAAGTTTTAAAAACAGACAGTTACAACATATATCCCCCAGTGAGCAAGCCAGAGGCAACAGTGGCAAGAAAAACTCCCTCAGACTGGAGGAAAAAACCTTGGGAGGAACCAGACTCACAAGGGAAGACCCATCCTCCTCTGTTGAAACAGTATTTATAGTTTAATAAACTAAACACCAAAGAAAAGAGTCTCTGTTTGAAATCTGGATGGCAAAGCTTTAGAAGCTGCACAGGTAGAGGCAGTCTCTATATAAAGTTATGAGCTGAAACAGTCCCATCCTATCTCAATGCTGTGCATCTGGATGGCACAGTGATGTAACTGAGGGTGTAGCAGTTGACACAAATGGACAGGAGAGCTGGCTGGTGATGGGTGGGGAGGAGGCCCTGATGGTCAGTCCTCCAACAGCGGTCAACAGACATGAGGACAGTTATTATATCAGGGGAGTAAAGAGAGAAAGTTAGTTTGGCTCAGGAGTATGTCTGTAGAGAATATGAAAGTAAACAGATTAAACATTTCAGAGTGTGGCTGGTGACTCCGGCAGACTCCGGCAGATCTTTACCATAAACCTCTGTGTTCATGAACCTTCAGATCTCCTTTTGGTGAAGATTAATCACCAAAAGCTAAACTTCACCAAGTTTTGATTGAGTTCTCTTTGAATTCTCTTTCAACTCATTACATTTATCTACTCGGGGAAGGGAGCCGAAGAACAACCTACATATTCATCAGGGTGGTCAGGAAAACAACAAGACCCCCAAATCTTATTCAATGACTATTTGCCACACCTCCGCACCATCCTAATAATAACTAGTGTTGATATAATCAATATAATTAACCACGCATTGACATTTTACTTGCCTGTGTTTACAGAAAAAGGTCGCTAGCCTTGTTAACTTTTGATAAAGTGGCTTCTTTAAAGAATTTAGAAGTAACTACTCGTTTTTAACACACAGAGGAATTTGACCTCTATATTTAACCCATTCGTGCAGTAAAACACCCACAAACACAAACACAGACACACTAGTGAACACAAACACACATTAGTGAACACAAACACTAGGAGCAGTGAAATACCCAAATACACACACACACACACAGACACTAGTGAACACACACTAGGGGGTAGTGTTCCCAGATACACACACACTAGGGGGCTGTGAAACACCGACATACACACACGTACACTAGTGAACACACACACTAGGGGGCAATGAAACACCCACAAACACACACACTAGTAAACACACATACTAGAGGCAATGAAATACCCACATATACACACAATAGTGAACATACACAGTAGGGGGCACTAAAATGCTTACATACACACACTAGTAATCACACACACACACAAGGGGCAGTGTAACACCCACATACACACATTTACTAGTGAACACACACACCAGGTGGCAGTAGAACACCCACATACAAACACACAGACACACACATACTAGTGAATACACACACTAGGGGGCAGTGAGCACCTATTCACAGTACCCAGGGAGCAGTTGGTGTAGGTGGAGCAAGTTGTGGGCTGAAGGTCAGGGAACCGGCTTTGTTCGATCCCCTGGACCAACAGAACCTAACCCCCTAATTGCTCCCCAGGTAGTGTGGATAGGGCTGCTCACCGCTATAGTACTGGGCAAAACAACACACAACATAAAAGAACAGCTGAGATAACATAGTAGGCTTTAACGTCTTTCCTTAATGCACAGATCTTCTCCTGATGTTCTCTTAAATGTGTGAGAGATCTATTTCACATCTATTGTTAGGCGCCAGTTTCTGAGTTTCTTAAGAACGCTGTCAGCAACCTTCACACCAAGTGCAGATGGCATCGCTAGTAACTAACACACTACCCTTGTCACACTGAGCTCACACAGAGTTCCTGGGGTTACTGGAACATCTCCTGTGGGGTTGAAGATAGTGGTATCCAGTTGAGTGCAATATACAAATGAATATGGTGATGCATTATGGGACATTATGGGACTACACGTAACAATGGAAAACAATCAACACCTGAAAAGAGCTTCTTTAAGTGAAGGACGTGAAGAGCTCCTCATGCGCCCCAAGCCAGTGAAGGGTGATGTCATGCCCCAGGCTCTCGGAACATGTGCTGAGGGTGATCGAGTGACTTGAGCTCAGCACAGCTGCGAAAATCGCCAGGATTCGTCCGTGGCACGTTTCACGCTTGGACTGAACCTGATACGCTCACGATTTGTCGCAGAGGAGACGCCGCTGGCGGCTCGCTGACTAAAATACTCCTGCGTCCAGCTGACGGCACAGCTGACATCCGTCACCCAAAGCCTTGGCTCCGAGGCTAATCTCAGCAAAACACTCGCCCGTCAGCAGGGACGGAACACCACGCTCAGAAACTCCCTGCAGCTCAGACAGGCCAAGTTCAGTACCGCGGGCCGGGGCCGAGCGACTGCGAGACAGAGACCAGAGGGGCTGCCACAGTGACGTTTAGTCGATGCTGACATTAGCTGTCAGCACCAGTGAAAATACCGGAACCACCCATTACTAAAAAAATGAATTCCTGAGAGATTTGGACAAGTCCAGACAGGGAGTGGGCGCCGGTTTCTGAGGTTCTCCAGTACGCTGTCAAGAACCTTCACACCAAGTGCAGACAGCATCACTAGGAACTAACACACTACCCTCGTCATACTGAGCTCACACAGAGCTCCTGGGGTTACTGGAACATCTTCTGTGGGGTTGAAGATAGTGGTATCCGGTTGAGTTCAGTACAGTCCAGTTAGATCAGGGGTGTTTAATTAGAGTTCAGTACAGTCCAGTTAGATCAGGGGTGTTTAATTAGAGTTTAGTACAGTCCAGTTAGATCAGGGGTGTTTAATTAGAGTTCAGTACAGTCCAGTTAGATCAGGGGTGTTTAATTAGAGTTCAGTACAGTCCAGTTAGATCAGGGGTGTTTAATTAGAGTTCAGTACAGTCCAGTTAGATCAGGGGTGTTTAATTAGAGTTCAGTACGGTCCAGTTAGATCAGCAGTGTTTAATTAGAGTCCAGTACAGTCCAGTTAGATCAGGGGTGTTTATTAGAGTCCAGTACAGTCCAGTTAGATCAGGGGTGTTTAATTAGAGTTCAGTATAGTCCAGTTAGATCAGGGGTGTTTAATTAGAGTTCAGTAAGATCCAGTTAGATCAGGGGTGTTTATTAGAGTTCAGTACGGTCCAGTTAGATCAGGGGTATTTAATTAGAGTCCAGTAAGGTCCAGTTAGAGGAGATCTCCTCAGGCCGGTCCGGACTGTCATCATTTCTAACTTGTTTTATGACTCAGTGGCGTATCCTGTATATTTAAGTTATCTAGTATCAGCATCTTATACCATCAGCAACTGAAAGACTGTTTAAATGCTGAACTGAATTGATTATTTATAAACTTCTAATAAATGTTTTTTACTCACTTCAATAAAAACAAGAGCTACAAAAAAGCAGAACACATTTGAAAAAAAGAGCTTCTTCTTGTTTATTTATAGAGGCAGTAAATAAAGCAGCGTCTTCTCCCTAACTCAGTTTCGCTTTTCACAACTCTTTTTATTCTCTGACTCGCTATATTCTCTTACTCGCTTTACTCCATGTCTCACTTTATTCTGCGACACTCCAACACTTTATTCTCTGACTCATTTTATTCTCAGACTCTCCATTACTGCCTCAACAGTTGCTCTTCACCTCCATATCTCTTTATTAAAGCACATTAGTCTTTCTCTGACTTGCTTTACTCTCCGACTTGCTTTACTTTCCGCTTTATTCTCTGACTCATTTTATTCTCCAATTCACTTTACTGCCTGACTCTCCATTCCTACTTCAACAGTTGCTCTTCACCTCCACTCCTCTTTATTAGAGCATGCTAGTCTTTCTCGACGTTCTTTACGTTTATCGCTTTATTCTCCTCTCTTCAAAAGTCGCAGAAACAAAAAAAACAAAAACAAAAAATCCAGGTCTCCCAGTGAGCAAGCAGAGGAAAAGCTCCCTCAGGGCAAGAGGAAGAACCTCGAGAGGTACCCGACTCAACAGGGGAACCCGTCATCCTATGGTCCACAAGCATAGAGAAGTGCATTTCCAGAAGGAAACGCAGGATGGTTGCGCATAAACGACAAATAGAGGAGTGCAGGTCAGTATGTCTGTGGATTAGTGGTTGGAGAAGGGCAGTTTGGAGGCTGTAGGTTGAACCAAACCATAAGGTTTGGGTTCGACTTAAAACAAATGGGATCCTATGGGAGCAATGAGGAATGAATAACTGACAAATAGACGAGTGCAGGTCAGTATGTCTGTGGATTAGAGGTTGGGGATCTTCTCTGAGTGAGTACAAGCAGTTTGGAGGCTGTAAGTTAAATGAAACCATGATGTTTGGGGGTGACTGAAAATGAATGGGACTCTATGGGGAAAAAAGAGGGATGGAAAAAAAAAGACAAACAGACGAGTGGGGGTTGAACCAACACTACAGTTGTGGTCGGGGGTCTGCCCTGAGTCAGTGTATGTAAAACGGAGTCTGTCTGTCGAGCAGAAATTCAGTAGATTGGTGTGCACTTTTCCATCCTGTTCATTCTCTATGGGAACAAATTCTGAAAGGATTCTGTTGTTTTCTAGAATCAGCGTAGCCAATCAAAAAGCTGTACACAAGTCTGAATCACACAATCATACCAGACAATCTGGAGCTGGAGTCCATATTTCAATAAACAACCAGTCATGTCAGTCTTGAATAACTGAATTAACCTGCAAACTGGAATATTTTGTGGTGTATCTTGTGTCTAGAACACCTAGGTGGAGCTGATGGCAGACCCCCAGGTCTGGGAACCCCTAAGATATGAGAAATCTAATCATCTACAGTTGAAGCCACTGAGGAGTCTCTGAAAAGGACAAACAAGTCCAACCAGCATCCATGCAGACTATCTTGAAATGTTCAAGTTAACATTTATTTAGTTTCAGTCTAATTGTCTCTGCACTGGCAGAGGCGGTGGTGTGGGGGGGCTCTGCTTAGTGAACTGCTTAGAGAGGAATCCTTGTTTGGAATTGTCTTAACTTAACAGCAACTGCCGCACTCGTCGCTCAGCAGGAGCCATGACCCAGTTAAACTCCGTCCCAGCCCGGCCCCAATTTTTCTTATTATCTGCTGTGGGACCCAAGGGTGCAGCAGCAAACACTCTCGACAAACCTCTGTCATGATTAGCTCAGGGAGGAGGAGGAGGAGGAGGGGAGGAAAAGCAGGAGGAGGGGGAAGACTGAAAGGGAAGCACTCCCAAGCTCCCAGGCCCCACAGGCCAGGACGTGTTGACGTTGGCCCCGGCTCAGCGAAACACATGGCTGGAGATCTCCTCAGCGTCAGCTTCGCTTCCTTTCCAGAGACGCTGCCTCATTTTCACATTCTCTCTCACGCATGACCTAATGGGCTCAGCAGGGACACACGTCTTCTGGAGGACGTTCTTTCAAATGCTGCGTGGGCCAGAGGAGGACGCAGTCTCATCTGCGTGAGAGAAGCCAAGGAGGGAGGATGCCGTCCTTCTCGAGGGATATCAGAATGGCTTTCGAATGCTGATGATTACAGACACCCATCTCGAGTTCGCTGGGAAATCATTCACACAAAAATTAAATTGCGGAGTCCCACAAGGCTCAGCCTTAGGGCCTTCGCTGTTCTCTTTGCACGTTAGCTCAACATAATGTCATTAGAATTTACTGAATTATGCTGGTGACGAGCAATTTTGGATAACTCTACTGAAAGTCAGTAATCAAACCACCTTTTGGACTTTAGACTGATCTTTTTGTTTAATTATGTTATATAGCATGTTATATAATTATGTTTATAGCATTAAGACTGGTGTGGACTAATGAGATGGTTACAGTTTCTTTTTCCATCTATTATGCAGCTAAATGAGAACTGTGTACGCTAATTATGTTTATTTAATTTGATTAAAACTAATAAATGAGCATTCTACTTTGTACGTACCAAAACACTTAACATACATCATACAGTACATAACAATACCTATACTCTAACAGTGCTTCTTAGTGCTTCACAGTGATTTTCAGACTTTGGAATATAGGTCCCCAGGTATGGACTAAAACTTGTGTTTCGGTAGTGACATAAAAACGCGTGATAGCATGATAAACCAAATCTTTCAACCTCATTTAAAAAGAAATTAGAAAGTTATTCTAGAAGGACTCTAATCAGTTACATTCAGTGAGGCATATATATATGCAAACCTTTTTTTTTGGTTCTATATTTGAACTTGTTTTACTATCCATTGTGGACCAGATGAGGACGGGTTCACCTGTTTGGGTCTGGTTCATATATATATATATATATATATATATATATATATATATATATATATATATATATATATATATATATATATATATATATATATATATATATATATTATACAAGTCAGATAATTCTTTACAATTAATAATTATTCTTTTTACTACAACTCTTTACAATAAACTCAGTTCTGTTCTATTCCTCATGTAAACACAGTCTCAGAGCGACACAAACAAACTGCTTCATGTGTTTGTTACAGCAAAGTTGATGACTGTAATGGTCAGAGTTGATCACTGTAAGGGTCAGAGTTGATCACTGTAATAGTCAGAGTTGATCACTGTAAGGGTCAGAGTTGATTACTGTAATAGTCAGAGTTAATCACTGTAAAAGTCAGAGTTGATCACTGTAAGGGTCAGAGTTGATCACTGTAATGGTCAGAGTTGATCACTGTAATAGCCAGAGTTGATCACTGTAATAGTCAGAGTTGATCACTGTAAGGGTCAGAGTTGATCACTGTAATAGTCAGAGTTGATCACTGTAAAAGTCAGAGTTGATCACTGTAAGGGTCAGAGTTGATCACTGTGATGGTCAGAGTTGATCACTGTAAGGGTCAGAGTTGATCACTGTAATAGTCAGAGTTGATCACTGTAAAAGTCAGAGTTGATCACTGTGATGGTCAGAGTTGATCACTGTGATGGTCAGAGTTGATCGCTTTGATGGTCAGAGTTGATCACTGTAATAGTCAGAGTTGATCGCTGTGATGGTCAGAGTTGATCACTGTAATGGTCAGAGTTGATCGCTGTAATGGTCAGAGTTGATCGCTGTGATGTTCAGAGTTGAACGCTGTGATGGTCAGAGTTGATCACTGTAATGGTCAGAGGTGATCACTGTGATGGTCAGAGTTGATCGCTGTGATGGTCAGAGTTGATCGCTGTGATGGTCAGAGTTGATCACTGTGATGGTCAGAGTTGATCACTGTAATGGTCACAGTTGATAGCTGTGATGGTCAGAGTTGATCACTGTTATGGTCACAGTTGATCACTGTAATGGTCTCTTACTGGAGTTCCTAAGATCAGATTAGTCCTGTTTTAAAAGAGCTGCACTGACTACCTGACTGACTTTAAACATCTGTAGCTCTAAATAATCTAGAACCTGCTACATGACAGAACGTCTCTCTGTTTATGTTCCAGCTGCTGACCTTAGATCTGCAGATAGTGACCTTCTGTAAAAACACCTTCAGTAACATACAGAGAAGCTGGAGAGACTCATTTAGTTTGGACTAGTGTGGTCAATTGCCCATATAGGGTGTGATCACAACACAAGCCGGGATGTCAAACTATGTGTACAAGTTCTGGTTTTCCTCACAAACACTCTATGGGCGTTTATCAGTTCTGCCTCACTCGTGACCCAATGTGTGGGAAGTGGCCGCTTTATAGAAGGACGTTCTGTCCAACACTGAGGATTACCGCGACAGCACTAATCTCCTCAGAGAAGAAGTCGTCCTTCTTCAGCCACGCTGGTCATTTTCCCTGCAATTTACAATCACGCCGCTCAGTGGTTTCCTACTCCTACCTCTGAACTGTACAGTGTTTTCCTTGCTGTGCCACACCCACTTTAGCCAGCCACACAGAGTGTTCACTTTTGTCTCTCTTATGGAAGTCTCTTTATTCTTATGAAACATCTGGAACCCCTGCCAGTCCTCTTTCAACCCTACTTAATTGATTTTGGACAAGAGAATAAGGACATCCTCCCTATAACTACTGACGGCACCACTGTTTAAAGAGTTATCAGCTATACGTATCTTGGCACGGTAACTGAAGTTGTGTTTTGATCAAAATCCAAACAGGATCCTCAAGAAATGTCAGCAGAGGCTGTTTTTTGAGAAAACTGAGTAGGTTTCAGGTGTGTTCAAAGCTTATGACCTTATTCTGTAGGTGTTTTATCAAATCAGCTGGTTCGAAAACGTAATAAAAATCTTCTCAGCAAGCATCCTTATTACAGCTATATCAGAAGTACACCTCGAATAAAGCTGAGTTAATTATTGCATCTGATGATCATCCTTTGAAGGAAGATTTCCAACTTCTTCCATCTGGTTTACGCTACAGACTTCCGAAGATACGCTGCCAGAGATTTGAGGCGCCATTGAATATACACACAAGCACCCATGTAACAATAGCTAAACACAACACTGTCCAAAGAAAAACTCTTCTACTTTATTACACTGTTCTTCAATGTTCAGGACCCCCACAGAGCAGTGCTGCTGGAGTGTTTAAACACTGTGTCCACTCACTGTCCACTCTATTAAACACTCCTACCACACTGGTCCACCTTGCAGCAAACTGCTGCACGCTTTGTGTTCCTTTAGTTCTTCAGGACGTGTGGACACAGGACGCCACCCACAGGACACTGTTGTCTGGATAGTTTTGGTTGGTGGACGTTTCTCAGTCCAGCATCGACACTAAGGTGTTTAAACACTCCAGCAGCAGCACTGCTGTGTCTGATCCCCTCACACCAGCACAACACACACTAACTCACCACCGCCACCACCACGTTAGGGTCACTGCAGTGCTGACAATGACCCACTACCCAAATCAAAGTCAAAGTGAACTTTATTGTCATTCAGACTTTACAACTGAGTGCACAGCTGAACGAGATTGCGTTTCTCCAAACTCCAATGTGCAGATATATAAAAACACAAGACATACAAATAAATAACAACATGACAGTGCAGTGGAGAATATAGAAAGAGTGTGTGTGATAAATAGTGAGATATACTCTAAATAGAGAGATATACTGTAAAACTTTGCAGACGTATTGTACTTAAAGGCAATATATTTATATTGCACAGTTCTGACAAAATATTGCACACTAACAATGTAAACATAAGACTATAAATTTAAACATTTTAAAGTGTAAGAGTGCTTAGGTTTAGACAGAAACAATGAGTCTATTGCACAAAATTAGCAGCATTAAGTGGAGAACCACCTGAGTATGAAGTAGGTATATGTTCAGGAGTATCAGATCTGATGAGTCTGCTCATCAGGAAGTGTTGAGCAGTCTGATGGCTTGTGGAAAGAAACTTTTGCTCAGTCTGGAAGTCCTGCACCGCATGCTGTGGTAGCGTTTTCCAGAGGACAGCAGTCTGAACAGTCCGTGAGTTGGGTGGGTGGGATCTCTGACAATCTTGGTGGCTCTGCTGTGGGTACAGATCTTGTACAGGTGGAAGTGAGGACCTGATGATGCGCTCTGCTGTCCTCACCACTCTCTGGAGTGATTTCTGTTCGGCGATGGTGCAGCTGCTGTACCAGACCGTGAGGCTGCTGGTCAGGATACTCTCTATTGTTCCTCTGTAGAATGTAGTGGGGATATGAGGCGGAAGGTTAGCTCTTCTCATCCTTCGTAGGAAGTGAAGGCGCTGTTGTGCTTTCTTGACCAGGGAGGAGGTGTGTGTGATCCATGTCAGGTCGTCTGCGATGTGCACCCCCAGAAACTTGGTGCTTTTCACAAACTCCACAGTTTTGCCATGGATTGTGAGCGGTGTGTGAACTGTGTGTTTCCTACTGAAGTAAACAGTCATTTCTTTTGTCTTGTTGAAATTCAGTGACAGGTTGTTGCTGTCGCACCAGGCAACGAGTTGCTTCACCTCCTCTCTGTAGGTGGAGTCATCATCGTTACTGATGAGGCCCACTACTGTAGTGTCATCTGCAAACCTGATGATGTGGTTTGAGTTGTACTTGGCACAGCAGTCGTGGGTCAACAAAGTGAACAACAGAGGGCTCAACACGCATCCTTGGGGAAATAGTACCTGCTCTATGGTGGTCATGTGGGGGTGGGTCCTGGCCATTGAAAACAGAGTAACAAAGCTACTGAAGCCAAATTGATGAGTTGAGTTGAGTTGAGAGCAGCCCCCATGCCACCAACCAGTGAGCTCCCTTACATCAGACGCGCAATCAAAAGACAAGATTTCTAGATTTCGGTATCCCCTTTCAGACAAACTTCACCAAGTTCTCCACCCAAACCTGCCACTCTTTGTCCTTTCTAGCAAAAGCAGAATCGAGCTGTGCTCTGCTTGCTGACCTCAACTTGACCACCTGAGGTAAAGTACAGACAGCGTCAACCTCAGGCCTTTCAGAGCCGCACCACTCTTCGTTTGTGTGCTTATCCTGTTCTAACGGACCCCGAGTGACCAGCTGAACTGAAAAACAACATAAAAGGCGTAGGCTAGCACAACTCCAGCAGCACTGCTCTGTGGTGGTCCTGTGGGGGACCTGATCTTTAAAGGACAGAGTAATAAAGTGTACAGAGTATCAGATGAACTACAGTCTGTAAGTGTAGCTCCTATATGGTCAGTGGAGCTGATACACTGGACAGTGTGTCTTCAAATAATGTAAACAATCAAGTGTTTTTCTTTGGACAGTGATGGTGTTTAGCTATTGTCGGACAGGTGATTGTGCATATATTGCATGGTGCCTTGGAAATGGTGCACCATACTCACTCTCGGAAACTCTCGGTCAAGGTTTTCAAACAACAGTCCTGGTAAGCCGCAGGACTACACAGTTTATGACTTCGGTTTAACTCAACGCTTCATTAGCCAAATGGAGGAGATCTGAGAACAAACAGATCCAGTTTTATGGCCCTCCAGGATTTTGTTTTATGTCCCTGTTGTTCTCTATGCCAAACAAAAGAGAGGGACATAAAAATCACGAGAGCAGCACTTACACCGGTCAGCCATAACATTAAACCACCCCTTATATCCACACATACACCGTCCAGTTTATCAGCTCCATTTACAATACAGGTGGGTCATTCTCACCACTTCAGTGACACTCAGTAGCGCTGGTGTGAGCGGATCAGACACAGCAGTGCTGCTGCTGGAGTGTTTAAACACCTCAGTGTCACTGCTGGACTGAGAATCGTCCACCAACCAAAACTATCCAGACAACAGTGTCCTGTGGGCGGCGTCCTGTGTCCACTGATGAAGAACTAGAGGAACACAAACTGTGCAGCAGCAGATGAGCTACTGTCTCTGACTTTACATCTACAAGGTGGACCAGCAAGTAGTAGAAGTGTCTAATAGAGAGGGCAGTGAGTGGACACAGTGTTTAAACACTCCAGCAGCACTGCTGTGTCTGATCCACTCACACCAGCACAACACACACCATGTCAGTGTCACTGCAGCGCTGAGAATGATCCACCTCCCTAATAGTGCCTGCTCTGTGGTGGTCCTGTGGTGGTCCTGATCATTAAAGAACAGAGTAATAAAGTGTACAGAGAATCAGATCAACTACAGTCTGTAAGTGTAGTTCCTGTATGGTCAGTGAAGCTGATACACTGGACAGTGAGTGGGGATACAGGGAGGTGGTTTGAATGTTATGACTGACCGATGTATGTGTGCTTCTTGTCACTACAGCTGACCAGCTCTCTGATCTGTTCATCAATATCTCTGTGTATGTGTTCCTGGGATACAGCAGAGTGGGGGTGGGTGGGTGGGTGATGGGAATCAATATGAGCATAGTTAGTATGAGGACACACACGAGCAGAGATTAACCCCTTATTTCTCAGACATGGAGATCTGAGTAGGGCTTTTGGGGCGTATCGGTACCACAGTTCCCTTTTCAGTACCGACACCAACATGTGATTTTCAGGTATCTGCTGATTCTAAGTACTGATACTGACACACCATCCAACCTAAATGCTCAATGGAGGCCTAGGAATGCAGATATTTGAATTTTGATGAAAGTACTGTACCTTCCTGTAGTGTATTACAGTCAGTCAGAATGAAAGTCGCCCCCTACGCTTCCTGTAGTGTATTACAGTCTGTCAGAATGACCGTCGCCCCCTACGCTTACTGTAGTGTATTACAGTCTGTCAGAATGACTGTCTTTCTATGTTCCTGTAGTGTATTATCACATTCAATATGCAAAATATCTTCATCCAGCTTTAAAGACCAGCTTTCATGCTCTACACACTGAGATTGGTTAATATTTATCATGCATTACTTGCAGATGACAACTGGTATGAGCTCATGTTTGTCCTTTGCATTTATTTGTATTTATTAGCAAATATTTCTGACCAGCATGTCAAGCAGGAGACTAACTGAGCTTTGTTCAGTTAAGCGGGTCAAATGTTATTTACTTAATATTCTTCATGATTTGCTGCAATAATTAAATCGAAATGAGCTACTCATTTATTACAAACCAGTTAAACCGGTCGCCGCAGCAGCAGAGCAACATCAAAAAATTCCCCTTCTTTATAAAACAGAGACAAATATCTGTTGACAGAAGCGCAATCAAAAAATAGTTTTATACCACAGAAAAAAATGTTCTCCATGTGGAACATGGAATGTCTATGGGGTGAATCGGGTTCACATTCCAAATCAATTCCTGATCATATCCAGTCTGAATAAAGTGGCGGTAGTTTTTGGTTAACACTATGAGACTGTCTCATCCCCTAATATCTCTTATTCCAGTGTATAGGAGTGTTTATTGAGACTATTTATGGACTAATATTTCCTGCTCTAGTATAGGAGTGTTTATTGTGGTTGTTTATGAACTAATATCTCCTATTCTAGTATATAGGAGTGTTTACTGAAGGTATGTATGGACTAATATATCCTATTCTAGTATATAGGAGTGTTTACTGAAGGTATGTATGGACTAATATATCCTATTCTAGTGTATAGGAGTGTTTACTGAAGGTATTTATGGACTAATATCTCCTATTCTGGTGTATAGAAGTGTTTATTGAGGGTGTTTATGGACTAATATCTCCTATTGTAGTGTATAGTGGTGTTTATTGAGGGTGTTCATGGACTAATATCTCCTATTCTAGCGTATAGGAGTGTTTATTGAGGGTGTTTATGGACTAATGTCTCCTATTCTAGTGTATAGGAGTGTTTATTGAAGGTATTTATGGACTAATATCTCCTATTCTAGTGTATGAGTGTTTATTGAAGGTATTTATGGACTAATATCTCCTATTCTAGTATATAGGAGTGTTAATGGACAAATATATTTGGTTCATCTCCTAAATTTGAATATAGAGTGACAATAATTTTTACAACAAGACCACACAGAAGTCCTAAAAGGCCTTAATATAGGGCTGACAGGGTTCCTCCGTTCAGGACTCAGATTTTGTTGCCGTCATTCATCACCAAGCCAGCGATCGACGTCAGCATCAAAAGACAAATACAAGTTTCCACCTGAATGACCTGCTATTACAGCAAAGCAGAGGTGGGATTTCTTGTGTCATGTTATTTTGCAGACATGATTGTCTTTCTATTTCAGCCCTGTTGTATCCTCTGCGACGGCAGCCGGTGTGATGAAAGCTGAGTTTATGAGAGATGTGACAGACATTTGGATGAGCACTCCAGCCTCCCTGCCAGCGTCCGCCTTTCAGGAAAGCACAGGGTATTTATTACACTACAGCACCGCGAACCAAGTCCCAGTTACATACAGACTGAAGTCAGGACTGAATGTGAGCTGTTTCTAATCTCAGTCCTGTTTGGAAGGGATTAGTTCTACATGTGGAGGGGGGTAATGTACTGTTACCTCAGGACGTCTGTGAGGTTTACAATTGATTTGCATGGTACATGAAATATCTGTGGTTGGTAAAGTTAAGTGGGTTACATTGCTGCCCTCTACGCTGTAGACTGGAGCTCAATTTCTCACCTGGGTAACCAACATATACTATACCTATACATATATATAAGTCCCTGAGGAAGACTCCCTTCACCTACCTGTGTACAGGTAAACTGTAGCACTACCTTCATCTACCTGTGTACAGGTAAACTGTAACACTACCTTCACCTACCAGTGTACAGGTAAACTGTAACACTACCTTCACCTACCAGCGTACAGGTCAACTATAACACTACCTTCACCTACCTGTGTACAGGTAAACTGTAACACTACCTTCACCTACCTGTGTACAGGTCAACTGTAACACTACCTTCACCTACCTGTGTACAGGTAAACTGTAACACTACCTTCACCTACCTGTGTACAGGTAAACTGTAACACTACCTTCACCTACCTGTGTACAGGTAAACTGTAACACTACCTTCACCTACCAGTGTACAGGTAAACTGTAGCACTACCTTCACCTACCTGTGTACAGGTAAACTGTAGCACTACCTTCACCTACCTGTGTACAGGTAAATTGCCATGTAGGTCACTTTGGATTATTTGGTGGATGATTCTCAGCACTGTAGTAACACTGACATGGTAGTGTGTGTTGTGCTGGTGTGAGTGGATCAGACACAGCAGTGTGGTTGGAGCCAGCGGCGTCCTGTGGGCAGCATCCTGTGTCCTCACTGATGAAGAACTAGAGGAACACAAACTGTGCAGCAGCAGATGAGTTACTGTCTCTGACTTTACATCTACAAGGTGGACCAGCAAGTAGTAGGAGTGTCTAATAGAGTGAACAGTGAGTGGACACAGTGTTTAAACACTCCAGCAGCACTTCTGAGTCAGATCCACTCATACTAACACACCACCACTGAGTATGAATATGACCCACCTCCCTAATAGTACCTGCCCTGTGGGGGATCATTAAAGAACAGAGTTATAAAGTATACAGAGAATCAGTTGAACTACAGTCTGTAAGTGTAGCTCCTAAATGGTCCTATATTAATGAAGTACTGAGCAGGTATTAGGTGAGAACTGTAAATAATACTGGGTTGTTTTCACAAGGAGAAGCTTGGAAAGGGTTAAATAAACACACTGATGTATGTAAAAGCACTACTTACTCTATTAATACTGTTTAATATTTACATAATAAAATGTTTACTGAGCTTTTGTAAACATAATATTGACTGAAACTTGTGCACAGTGCTGTATAAGTCCCTGTGTGGGGTTGGTTTATTGTTAAAGCCAACAGAAAGAGAAATGAGTGCTGACGGATGCACGGTACACTGTTAAGCGTGCTATAAATAACGATTAGGCTTGAGTTCCGCACGTGTATTAATACTGACTTAGTCTCGTTCTTGGCCGGTCGGCGGAGCGACTGTCACATACTTCCCAGCTCTGCTGAAGGTAACATTTCCGGAGGTCGGTGATAAATCAGTCACTCCTACTGCCACATGGCAGCGAACGCCACAGCCAGACAGGCGGGCTTTCACTCCTGGACTCTCCTCGCTGAACCGAAGGCGGCTGCGCTGTGAAAAAAGCGTAATCTGATCTCGGCCCGGCTCTCAGGCTGCAGCTTTCTCTCTGGCTATTTTCACTTTAACCCTTAGGAGTCTAGAGTTACCGCTGTGGCTTTGCTGTATTACATCATTTCATCCACAGCGTGTTACATAGTTAAACACAATCAACATACACCGAATTCTACAACACAGTTCTACAGTATTCTGGGCCACAAATCCACCATCTGTCTAATTGAGATGGAGGTGTTTAAACAGAGTCTTTATCTCGGTGTCTCACCGTTTGCTGACATTCTGCCCATTTGCAGCTGGAGTCAGGAGTTAACAGCAACTCCTAAGGGGTTAAAGAGCACGTCAGAGTGGAGAACTGGTGTTTTATTGCCACGAAACCTCTCTTTTCCTGCACAAACACATGCAGCATCCCTCCGGCCCACCGCTGCCATGACTGCACCATTGTCCCCGTGGCCCAAGCCGAGATGGCCCAGGAGAGTAATCGATGTCTCTTTAATGAATGACGCCTTTGTGTGTGCGTACGTGTTCGCCGAACAGTGCTGCTTTATGCGGCCTGGCGCGGAAATCTCTATCACTGATGGAGCCCTGAATCGCTCTTTAGAAGAAAGAAGAAGAACAAAAAACAAGGTAAAGCTATTTTTAGCATCAAAACATAGACAAAAACGCAGCCCCGGCTTCAGAAGTTTGAAAACAAACAACACAGCATTATGAAGCATGTTTTTGTTTAGGATGAGAGCCTTAAACATCAAAAGTGAGAAACTGTAACAGAAAAGGAGTAAAAACGTGTCACACAGAACAAACACAAACTAACAGAAACACACACCGTGTGGAGTTTTAATCGGGCCTGAAACTTTGGTCTCCACCTGAAAGCAGCCTAAGAATTTTCAGTCCAAGTCTAAACTGAACTGCTGCCTTTTTAGCACAAACCTCAAAGAAATTCTGCTTAAACCTGAGCGAACACCCAAACCTGGTCCAATGCCTGCAGAATTGGGTCCTAACCTTACCTAACCCACATCAGCAGATTTGCAGTATGACTCAGACCCAATTCTGGCCAAGCTATGTCCCATTCCAACTCAACCCACATCAGCAGATTAGCAGTGTGAACCAAACCCAATTCTCACCAAATTCTGCCCCAACACGACCCAACTCACGTCAGCTAATTTTGAGTCCAATCAGACCAGATCCTGGTCAAATTCTGTCCCTACCCAACTTTCATCATGGCATTCCAAACTCAACCTGATCCCAATAAAAATTCTGCCCGACATGACCCAACCCACACCTGAACTTTGTCCGATCTCAACAAAATTCTTTTTCAATCCAACTCACATCGTTGTATTTTGACTTAGAACCTGATTCCAGCAAAGTTTTGTCCCAAGAGTTCATATGGAGATTCACTGAGGGGTTCAGACAAAGGTTTCAGTGATTTTCAATCAGTGATTTAACCCGGTGTTCAGTCATGGGTGCAGGTGGGTTCAGTCAGGACTTTAGACAGGGCCTCAGTCAAGGGTTCAAGCAGGGATTGAGACTGAGGCTCAGACAGAGGTTGAAACAGTTCAGACAGGGGTTCAGTCAAAGGTTCAATCAGCAAATCAATAAAGGGTTTAGTCTGGGGTTCAGCCAGCAAATCAGTCAGAGGTTTAGTTAGTGATTAAACTCAGGGTTCAGTCAGAGCTCAGACAGGTTCTCAGTCAGGGGTTCAGACAGGACCAATTAGGGTCTCAGACAGGGGTTCAGACAGGTGTTCAGTCAAGGGTTCAGACAGGGGTTCAGACAGGTGTTCAGTCAAGGGTTCAGACAGGGGTTCAGTCAGGTGTTCAGTCAAGGGTTCTGACAGGGGTTGAGTCAAGGGTTCAGACAGGGGTTCAGACAGAGGTTCAGACAGGACCAATTAGGGTCTCAGACAGGGGTTCAGTCAAGGGTTCAGTCAGGGGTTCAGTCTGGGGTTCAGTCTGGGGTTCAGTCAGGGGTTCAGACAGGGGTTCAGACAGGGGTTTGAGTTCACATATTAGATAACACAATTGATCAGGACGTTTCTCATAAGAAAACTTGACTGAACCCTGTTGGCAAGTCATGTGTAGCAGCACCTTTCTACCTCTGTGCTGACATTTAATCTCTGACCACTGTGACTGAATTTGGGACAATAAAACCCTTAGAATCCTAACGTCAGCTAGCTAGAAACTTCATCTCAATCACTCTATTAACCCCATAGAGCTACAGAGCCATCAGGAGAGTTTAATCCTTATAACAAAGTAATGTAGCACCCACTGCACTTTTTTGTTGTACATCAGACAAATCTCCTCCTCCCTGATATTATCCTCTCCTTCTCCTGTCACTCTGAAGCAAGGTTGAGTCCAACTTACCTAATACCAACAAAAACAGCCATATGTCCATAATGATGTCCACAGTTATGGTTTCTGAAATCAATTTAAGATTATCTCACGTCCTCAAGTTAACTAAACAGAGGCTCAACCGCAACCCCAGTCTTAAATATCCCAGTACATATTATTCCAGCTCAACAACCATCTAGTCTATAGGCAGACATTGGCTCCATTATAAATCAGCGTTTATATACTGTCCTCTGGTTTCCTGCAGCGCCCTCTAAAGGTCAAGTGTGTTGACTGTTTGAAATCATCGATCCAAGTGACTCACATTTGCTCTTTTCCAAATGTGCCGGTTGAGTCACAACAGTTGACATTCCAATAAACACAAGCGTCCACTAAAGCAGCAAAGCTGGCCATCGCCATGTAAACAGAACAACAATAACATTGTCCAGGACTGTTGACATTGCAACTAGAATACTGTCAAATCTCCCAATACTACACACATACCAGACACATTCAGACGGGCATTGTTCATGTCACTTTGGTCATACAGGTGACCGGCCAAGAGAAAAAAAAGAGAAATAAGTGAAGGACCCAGTCCCAGGGTTGAACTGAGCATAGTTTTGAGCTGTGAAATGACAATTCTTTATTAAAGACTAGTTTGTGCCTCTGAATTAAGCCAATAATGCTGACAAAAGTCATTAATCCTCATGTTAAAAAATGATCTAAAAGAAACAGAGTGCTATTTAAATGAAAATAGACTTGCCAAACAACATTGAACAAAGAAATGTGTATAACTGCAAGAAATAATTGTTTCCTGAAGATTTCCCAAGTGCCACTGATATTATGAAATTGGGTAGATAATCTCCAGTCTGAAGTTTCTCCAACAGGGGGCGCAATCAGCATGCAAGCCATTCAAATTAGTATTAGCAACTATTTGCCACTTGTGCTTGCACACAGCAGAATTGGACCTGGGGTGAAACATTCACATATACACACCAGTGAACATACACTAGGGGGCAGAGGGTTGGGCAGCCCTATCCACGGCGCCCGGGGAGCACTTGGGGGTTAGGCACCTTGCTCAAGGGCACTTTACTCATGGCCTGTTGGTCCAGGGGTTCAAACCGGCGATCTTCTGGTCACATGACCAGATCCATAAACTTCAGCCCACGACTGCCATGTCATTTATATGAAAAGGATATATATATATATATATATATATATATATATATATATATATATATATATATACACAGATTGCCATTCACATAAATACAGTCAAATGTCCCTCACAGCAAACAGAAGAACATAGACTCGAAGCATACAATCATGCACTGCTGCACTGCTGCCATGCACGACTGGTCTAAAGTGCTTAACTGTTCATTTTCTCCAAATTATTACTACACGGATTGCAGTAAAAGCAATTAAGCAAGCAAAAATGCAGCTGGTCAGTGCTGTTCAGGGTCATGTACTTAGAAAAGTGTACTGCTGTCATCATATCGTACCACTTCTTATTATTGCTAATTATTACAGAATTACAAGCTAAATACAAGATTTCAGCACTAAACACATGATATTTTGTGGGTAACTAATCCATTCATCCATCATCTTCCTCTTTATCCCGCTAGTCAGGGTCACGGGGGGCTAAAGCCAATCCCAGTGTCATCGGGCTAAGGTGGGGTACACTATGGACAGGTCTAACCACTACACTACCATACTAACCACTACACCAACATGCTGACCACTACACCACCATACTAACTACTACACCACCGTACTAACCACTACACCACCATACTAACCACTACACCACCATACTAACCACTACACCACCGTACTAACCACTACACCACCATACTAACCACTACACCACCGTACTAACCACTACACCACCATACTAACCACTACACCATCATACTAACCACTACACGACCGCACTAACCACTACACCATCATACTAACCACTACACCACCGTACTAACCACTACACCACCATAATAACCACTACACCACCGTACTAACCACTACACCACCATAATAACCACTACACCACCATACTAACCACTACACCACCGTACTAACCACTACACCACCATACTAACCACTACACTACCGTGCTAACCACTACACCACTTTACTAACCACTACACCACCATACTAACATCTACACCACCGCACTAACCACTACACCACCATACTAACCACTACACCACCATGCTAACCACTACACCACCGTACCAACCACTACACCACCATGCTAACCACTACACCACCGTACCAACCACTACACCACCATGCTAACCACTACACCACCGTACTAACCACTACACCACCATACTAACCACTACACCACCGTACTAACCACTACACCACCGTACTAACCACTACACCACTGTGCTGACCACTGCACCACCATACTAACTACTACACCACCGTACTAACCACTACACCACCATACTAACCACTACACCACCGTACTAACCACTACACCACCATACTAACCACTACACCACCATACTAACCACTACACCACCGTACTAACCACTACACCGCCGTACTAACCACTACACCACCGTGCTGACCACTGCACCACCGTACTGACTACTACACCACCGTACTAACTACTACACCACCGTACTAACCACTACACCACCGTACTAACCACTACACGACCGTACTAACTACTACACCACCGTACTAACCACTACACCACCGTACTAACCACTACACCACCATAATAACCACTACACCACCATACTAACCACTACACCACCGTACTAACCACTACACCACCGTACTAACCACTACACCACCGTACTAACCACTACACCACCGTGCTGACCACTGCACCACCGTACTAACTACTACACCACCATACTAACCACTACACCACCGTACTAACTACTACACCACCGTACTAACCACTACACCACCGTACTAACTACTACACCACCGTACTAACTACTACACCACCGTACTAACCACTACACCACCATACTAACCACTACACCACCGTACTAACCACTACACCACCGTACTAACCACTACACCACCGTGCTGACCACTGCACCACCGTACTAACTACTACACCACCATACTAACCACTACACCACCGTACTAACCACTACACCACCGTACTAACCACTACACCACCGTACTAACCACTACACCACCTTACTAACCACTACACCACCGTACTAACTACTACACCACCGTACTAACTACTACACCACCGTACTAACCACTACACGACCGCACTAACTACTACACCACCGTACTAACCACTACACCACCGTACTAACTACTACAGCACCGTACTAACCACTACACCACCGTACTAACCACTACACCACCATACTAACCACTACACCACCGTACTAACCACTACACCACCGTACTAACCACTACACCACCATACTAACCACTACACCACCATACTAACTACTACACCACCGTACTAACCACTACACCACCGTACTAACCACTACACCACCATACTAACCACTACACCACCATACTAACCACTACACCTCCATACTAACCACTACACCACCATACTAACCACTACACCACCGTAATAACCACTACACCACCGTACTAACCACTACACCACCATACTAACCACTACACCACCATACTAACCACTACACCACTATGCTGTTGGGTAACTACTATTAAAAAGAAAAGAAAATCTCTTTTGACTTAAAGATCAGCTAGAAGACATCTGCATGCAACTTTAATATCTCTATGTCTCAATTAGAATAAAATATGTTGATTAGGAAGAGAAAAGGGGATTCAGTTGGCTGTGGGCAGGTTTGGGGGACACAGGTGCAAAAGAAACTAAACCAATTTAGACCACTGGTCAGCAGAACTGCACCCCTGGAATCAGCTCAACACACAACAGTACAAGAATACATGTGCTGCTGCTGCGGCTGCTTGAGACATTAAGAAGAAAATTGATTCGTGGGCAGGCCTTTGAACCTGGATGCCCCACCCACTTCTTCTATTTCTTTGGGACCCTGAGATCTACATACAGATGCCCAAACATCATTAGCAGCACTGCAACACGGGTGGACACCGTTACCTACCAGGCCGTCGCAGTTGCTGATGGCCACCGATGCGTTGGGCATGTCCGTCACATCTCCAGTAAACACGCAGTCTCCGCGGATCCGCACCCTGGCCTTCTCCTCAAAGTCCTCGTGCCACTCCAGGTGGGCTCCAGGGGCCACTAGCCTGTTATTGGCCTTCAGCCGCAGGTGCAGCTCCCTACCGAACACGGTGACGTTAAAAAACACCTGCTGTGTGTCTCTCTGTCTCTCTCTCTCTGGGACGCTGCGGGCGAAGCGTTTACTTTTTCCAGAAGAGGCGGCTGAGCTGGTGGAGAGCACGTGCGAGACATAGCGGCCGCGAGAGTCAGTGCTGAACGGAACGATCAGGCCGTATTCGCTCAGTTTTCCTGAGAGGTCGGCTGCTGGACAGAAACACAGGACAAGCACCAGGTCAGAGACTGAGTACACAACTCCAGTGACTGAATGCAAACAGCAGTTAATTAATGAAGACATTCCGAGTTTGACAGTTAAGTTAATTAATAAATACAGTCTGTGTACAATAGTTAATGAATACAGTCTAATAGTTAAGTTAATGAATACAGTCTAATAGTTAAGTTAATGAATACAGTGTAATAGTTGTGTTAATTAATGAATGCAGTCTAATAGTTAATGAATACAGTGTAATAGTTAAGTTAATGAATACAGTGTAATAGTTGAGTTAATGAATACAGTCTAATAGTTAAGTTAATGAATACAGTGTAATAGTTAAGTTAATGAATACAGTGTAATAGTTAATAAATACAGTCTAATAGTTAAGTTAATGAATACAGTGTAATAGTTGAGTTAATGAATACAGTGTAATAGTTGTGTTAATTAATGAATGCAGTCTAATAGTTAATGAATACAGTCTAATAGTTAAGTTAATGAATACAGTGTAATAGTTGAGTTAATGAATACAGTCTAATAGTTAAGTTAATGAATACAGTGTAATAGTTGTGTTAATTAATGAATGCAGTCTAATAGTTAAGTTAATCAATACAGTGTAATAGTTGAGTTAATGAATACAGTCTAATAGTTAAGTTAATGAATACAGTCTAATAGTTGAGTTAATGAGTACAGTCTAATAGTTGAGTTAATTTATGAATACAGTCTAATAGTTGAGCTACTTTATGAATACAGTGTAATAGTTGAGTTAATGAATACAGTCTAATAGTTGAGTTAATTTATGAATACAGTGTAATAGTTGAGTTAATGAATACAGTGTAATAGTTGAGTTAATGAATACAGTCTAATAGTTGAGTTAATTTATGAATACAGTGTAATAGTGGAGTTAATGAGTACAGTCTAATAGTTGAGTTAATTAATGAATACAGTCTAATAGTTGAGTTAATTTGTGAATACAGTCTAATAGTTAAGTTAATTAATGAATGCAGTTTGATAGTTGAGTTCAATAGTTGAGTTCATTAATGAATCTAATACTTTAGTCTAATAGTTGAGTTAATGAATACAGTCTAATAGTTGAGTTAATTAATGCAGTCTAATAGTTGAGTTAATGAATGCAGTCTAATAGTTGAGTTAATGAATACAGTCTAATAGTTAAGTTAATGAATACAGTGTAATAGTTGTGTTAATTAATGAATGCAGTCTAATAGTTAATGAATACAGTCTAATAGTTAAGTTAATGAATACAGTCTAAAAGTTGAGTTAATGAATACAGTCTAATAGTTGAGTTAATGAATACAGTCTAATAGTTGAGTTAATGAATACAGTCTAAAAGTTGAGTTAATGAATACATTCTAATAGTTGAGTTAATGAATACAGTCTAATAGTTGAGTTAATGAATACAGTCTAAAAGTTGAGTTAATGAATACAGTCTAATAGTTGAGTTAATGAATACAGTCTAATAGTTGAGTCAATGAATACAGTCTAATAGTTGAGTTAATGAATGCAGTTTAATAGTTGAGTTAATGAATACAGTCTAATAGTTGAGTTAATGAATACAGTCTAATAGTTGAGTTAATGAATACAGTCTAAAAGTTGAGTTAATGAATACATTCTAATAGTTGAGTTAATGAATACAGTCTAATAGTTGAGTTAATGAATACAGTCTAAAAGTTGAGTTAATGAATACAGTCTAATAGTTGAGTTAATGAATACAGTCTAATAGTTGAGTCAATGAATACAGTCTAATAGTTGAGTTAATGAATGCAGTTTAATAGTTGGGTTAATTAATGAATACAGTCAAATAGTTGAGTTAACGAATAAATACAGTCTAATAGTTAATTAATGAATCTAATACTTTAGTCTAATAGTTGAGTTAATGAATACAGTCTAAAGGTTGAGTTAATAAATGCAGTCTAATAGTTGAGTTAATGAATACAGTCTAATAGTTGAGTTAATGTATACAGTCTAATAGTTGAGTTAATGAATACAGTCTAAAAGTTCAGTTAATACATGCAGTCTAATAGTTGAGTTAATGAATACAGTCTAATAGTTGAGTTAATGTATACAGTCTAATAGTTGAGTTAATGAATACAGTCTAAAAGTTGAGTTAATAAATGCAGTCTAATAGTTGAGTTAATGAATACAGTCTAATAGTTGAGTTAATGAGTACAGTCTAATAGTCGAGTTAATGAATGCAGTTTAATAGTTGAGTTAATTAATGAATACAGTCAAATAGTTGAGTTAATGAATAAATACAGTCTAATAGTTAATTAATGAATCTAATAGTTTACTTTAATAGTTGAGTTAATTAATGAATCTAATAGTTTAGTCTAATAGTTGAGTTAATGAATACAGTCAAATAGTTGAGTTAATGAATAAATACAGTCTAATAGTTAATTAATGAATCTAATAGTTTACTTTAATAGTTGAGTTAATTAATGAATCTAATAGTTTAGTCTAATAGTTGAGTTAATGAATACAGTCAAATAGTTGAGTTAATGAATAAATACAGTCTAATAGTATATTAATCAATCTAACAGTTTACTTTAATAGTTAAGTTAATTAATTAATCTAATAGTTTAGTCTAATAGTTGAGTTAATGAATACAGTCTAATAGTTGAGTTAATGAATACAGTCTAATAGTTGAGTTAATGAACACAGTCTAATAGTTGAGTTAATTAATGATTACAGTCTAATAGTTAATGAATGAATTTAATAGTTTAGTCTAATAGTTGAGTTAATTAATGAATACAGTCTAATAGTTAATTAATGAATCTAATAGTTTAGTCTAATAGTGGAGTTACTGAATGCAGTGTGTTTGCTCCAGTCTGAGTGAGGTTCAGAAGCTTGCTGCTGGTTATGTTCAGTAACTGATTCTCTGCAGCTGCTCTGAATCAAACTTGCTCAAACTTCTCCTAAACCTCTCTGCAGCGCCGCGTGTCCCGCGCGCTGATCCCCGCGAGCGCAGCGGACGGAGACCGGGCCGTGTCCGCGGTAACCCCGCCGGTTTTAACGTTTCCCAGAACTCACAAAAAAGCGCTGTACGGCTTACCGTGCGAGAGAGCCGCGCGCCGGTCCGCCAGCAGCAGCGCGCCGATGGTGCAGTAGAGCAGCAGAGAAGCGGAATCCATGACGAGCCGAGCAGCCGAGAACTTCCCAAACACTAACTTTCCTCTTCCTCAGCGCGAGCCTGGCGAACTCCCGGCGGCCTCGGATCATGGGGAAAGCTGGCGCGTGCGTGTGCGTGTGTGCGTGCGGGGTGAGCGGGACAGACTCAGCATTACTCACACACACACACACACACACACACACACACACACACACACACACACACACACTCACATACATAAACACACACACGCGCACTGCTACTGGACTGCGAGTGGACGAGAGAGAGAGAGAGAGAGAGAGAGAGAGAGAGAGAGAGTTGTAGTAAAAGAGAAAGCTGCAGTGGTAGAGAGAAAGAGAGAGAGAGAAAGAAAGAGAGAGTTGTAGTAAAAGAGAGAGTGAGAGTTTAAGTGGTAGAGAGAGATATATATAAAAAGCTGTAGTGGCAGAGAGAGAGAGAAAGTTGTAGTGGTAGAAAGAGAGTTCTAGTGGTAGAGAGAGAGAGAGAGAGTTGTGGTAGAGAGAGAGTTGTAGTGGTAGCGAGAGAGAGAGTTGTGGTGGTAGAGAGAGAGGGAGTTGTGGTAGAGAGAGAGAGTTGTGGTGGTAGAGAGAGAGTAAGTTGTGGTAGAGAGAGAGTTGAGGTAGAGAGAGTGAGTGTTGTGGTGGTAGAGAGAGAGAGAGTTGTGGTGGTAGAGAGAGAGAGAGTTGTGGTGGTAGAGAGAGAGAGTTGTGGTGGTAGAGAGAGAGAGTTGTGGTGGTAGAGAGAGAGAGTTGTGTTGGTAGAGAGAGAGAGTTGTGTTGGTAGAGAGAGAGAGTGTTGTGGTGGTAGAGAGAGAGAGTTGTGGTGGAGATAGAGAGTTGTGGTGGTAGAGATAGAGAGTTGTGGTGGTAGAGAGAGTTGTGGTGGTAGAGAGAGTTGTGGTGGTAGAGAGAGTTGTGGTGGTAGAGAGAGAGTGTTGTGGTGGTAGAGAGAGAGAGTGTTGTGGTGGTAGAGAGAGAGAGTGTTGTGGTGGTACAGAGAGAGAGAGTGTTGTGGTGGTAGAGATAGAGAGTTGTGGTGGTAGAGAGAGAGAGAGTGTTGTGGTGGTAGAGAGAGAGAGTTGTGGTAGAGAGAGAGTGTTGTGGTGGTAGAGAGAGAGTGTTGTGGTGGAAGAGAGAGAGTGTTGTGGTGGTACAGAGAGAGAGAGAGTGTTGTGGTGGTAGAGATAGAGAGTTGTGGTGGTAGAGAGAGAGTGTGTGTTGTGGTGTTGGAGAGAGAGTTGTGGTGGTAGAGATAGAGTTGTGGTGGTAGAGAGAAATAGAGTGTTGTGGTGGTAGAGAGAGAGTGTTGTGGTGGTAGAGAGAGATAGAGTGTTGTGGTGGTAGAGAGAGAGTGTTGTGGTGGTAGAGAGAGAGAGTTGTGGTGATAGAGAGAGAGAGAGTTGTGGTGGTAGAGAGAGAGTAAGTTGTGGTAGAGAGAGAGGGAGTTGTGGTGGTAGAGAGAGAGAGTTGTGGTGGTAGATTGAGAGATGTGGTGGTAGAGAGAGAGAGTTGTGTTGGTAGAGAGTGAGAGAGTTGTGGTAGGGAGAGAGAGAGAGTTGTGGTAGAGAGAGATGTGGTGGTAGAGAGAGATGTGGTGGTTAGAGAGAGAGATGTGGTGGTAGAGAGAGAGTTGTGGTGGTGGTAGAGAGAGAGAGATGTGGTGGTAGAGAGAAAGAGAGTTGTGGTGGTAGAGATAGAGAGTTGTGGTGGTAGATAGAGAGTAAGTTGTGGTAGAGAGAGAGAGAGTTGTGGTAGAGAGAGAGAGAGTTGTGGTGGTAGAGAGAGAGAGTTGTGGTGGTAGAGAGAGAGAGAGATGTGGTGGTAGAGAGAGAGAGAGTTGTGGTGATAGAGAGAGAGAGAGAGTTGTGGTGATAGAAAGAGAGATGTGGTGGTAGAGAGAGAGTTGTGGTGGTAGAGAGATAAAGAGTTGTGGTGGTAGAGAGAGAGAGAGATGTGGTGGTAGAGAGAGAGAGAGAGAGTTGTGGTGATAGAGAGAGAGAGAGAGAGTTGTGGTGATAGAAAGAGAGATGTGGTGGTAGAGAGAGAGAGTTGTGGTGGTAGAGAGAGAGAGTTGTGGTGGTAGAGAGAGAGAGAGATGTGGTGGTAGAGAGAGAGAGAGTTGTGGTGATAGAGAGAGAGAGAGAGAGTTGTGGTGATAGAAAGAGAGATGTGGTGGTAGAGAGAGAGAGTTGTGGTGGTAGAGAGAGAAAGAGTTGTGGTGGTAGAGAGAGATGTGGTGGTAGAGAGAGAGATGTGGTGGTAGAGAGAGAGTTGTGGTGGTGGTAGAGAGAGAGAGATGTGGTGGTAGAGAGAGAGATGTGGTGGTAGAGAGAGAGAGATGTGGTGGTAGAGAGAGAGAGTTGTGGTGGTAGAGAGAGAGAGTTGTGGTGGTAGAGAGATAGAGAGTTGTGGTGGTGGTAGAGAGATAGAGAGTTGTGGTGGTGGTAGAGAGATAGAGTTGTGGTGGTAGAGATAGAGAGTTGTGGTGGTGGTAGAGAGATAGAGAGTTGTGGTGGTGGTAGAGAGAGAGAGAGTTGTGGTGGTGGTAGAGAGAGAGAGAGTTGTGGTGGTGGTAGAGAGAGAGAGAGTTGTGGTAGAGAGAGAGAGTTGTGGTGGTAGAGAGAAAGAGAGTTGTGGTGGTAGAGATAGAGAGTTGTGGTGGTAGATAGAGAGTAAGTTGTGGTAGAGAGAGAGAGAGTTGTGGTAGAGAGAGAGAGATGTGGTGGTAGAGAGAGAGATGTGGTGGTAGAGAGAGAGATGTGGTGGTAGAGAGAGAGTTGTGGTGGTAGAGAGAGAAAGAGTTGTGGTGGTAGAGAGAGAGATGTGGTGGTAGAGAGAGAGATGTGGTGGTAGAGAGAGAGTTGTGGTGGTGGTAGAGAGAGAGAGATGTGGTGGTGGAGAGAGATGTGGTGGTAGAGAGAGAGAGTTGTGGTGGTAGAGATAGAGAGTTGTGGTGGTAGAGAGAGAGAGAGAGTTGTGGTGATAGAAAGAGAGATGTGGTGGTAGAGAGAGAGAGTTGTGGTGGTAGAGAGAGAAAGAGTTGTGGTGGTAGAGAGAGATGTGGTGGTAGAGAGAGAGATGTGGTGGTAGAGAGAGAGTTGTGGTGGTGGTAGAGAGAGAGAGATGTGGTGTTAGGAGAGAGGAGAGTGTGGTGAGTAGAGAGAGAGGATGTGGTGGTAGAGAGAGAGAGTTGTGGTGGTAGAGATAGAGAGTTGTGGTGGTGGTAGAGAGATAGAGAGTTGTGGTGGTGGTAGAGAGATAGAGAGTTGTGGTGGTAGAGAGAGAGATGTGGTGGTAGAGAGAGAGAGAGAGTTGTGGTGGTAGAGAGAGAGAGTTGTGGTGGAGAGAGAGAGTGATGGGTGGTAGAGAGAGAGAGAGTTGTGGTAGAGAGAGAGAGTTGTGGTGGTAGAGAGAGAGATGTGGTGGTAGAGAGAGAGATGTGGTGGTAGAGAGAGAGTTGTGGTTGTAGAGAGAGAGATGTGGTGGTAGAGAGAGAGATGTGGTGGTAGAGAGAGAGTTGTGGTGGTAGAGAGAGAGAGTTGTGGTGGTGGTAGAGAGAGAGAGTTGTGGTGGTGGTAGAGAGGGAGAGATGTGGTGGTGGATAGAGAGAGAGATGTGGTGGTAGAGAGAGATGTGGTGGTAGAGAAAGAGATGTGGTGGTGATAGAGAGAGAGATGTGGTGGTAGAGAGAGAGAGGTGGTGGTAGAGAGAGAGAGAGATGTGGTGGTAGAGAAAGAGATGTGGTGGTGATAGAGAGAGAGGTGTGGTGGTAGAGAGAGAGAGGTGGTGGTAGAGAGAAAGAGAGATGTGATGGTAGAGAGAGAGAGAGAGATGTGGTGGTAGAGAAAGAGATGTGGTGGTGATAGAGAGAGAGGTGTGGTGGTAGAGAGAGAGAGGTGGTGGTAGAGAGAAAGAGAGATGTGGTGGTAGAGAGAGAGAGAGAGATGTGATGGTAGAGAGAGAGAGAGATGTGGTGGTAGAGAGAGAGGGTCGTGGCGGTAGAGGGAGGGAAGGAGGAAGAGTTGTGGTGGTAGAGAGAGAGATGTGGTGGTAGAGAGAGAGATGTGGTGGTAGAGAGAGAGTTGTGGTGGTGGTAGAGAGAGAGAGATGTGGTGGTGGAGAGAGATGTGGTGGTAGAGAGAGAGAGTTGTGGTGGTAGAGATAGAGAGTTGTGGTGGTAGAGAGAGAGAGAGAGTTGTGGTGATAGAAAGAGAGATATGGTGGTAGAGAGAGAGAGTTGTGGTGGTAGAGAGAGAAGAGTTGTGGTGGTAGAGAGAGATGTGGTGGTAGAGAGAGAGATGTGGTGGTAGAGAGAGAGTTGTGGTGGTGGTAGAGAGAGAGAGATGTGGTGTTAGAGAGAGAGAGATGTGGTGGTAGAGAGAGAGAGATGTGGTGGTAGAGAGAGAGAGTTGTGGTGGTAGAGATAGAGAGTTGTGGTGGTGGTAGAGATAGAGAGTTGTGGTGGTGGTAGAGAGATAGAGAGTTGTGGTGGTAGAGAGAGAGATGTGGTGGTAGAGAGAGAGAGAGAGTTGTGGTGGTAGAGAGAGAGAGAGTTGTGGTGGAGAGAGAGAGAGATGTGGTGGTAGTGAGAGAGAGAGTTGTGGTAGAGAGAGAGAGTTGTGGTGGTAGAGAGAGAGATGTGGTGGTAGAGAGAGAGATGTGGTGGTAGAGAGAGAGTTGTGGTTGTAGAGAGAGAGATGTGGTGGTAGAGAGAGAGATGTGGTGGTAGAGAGAGAGTTGTGGTGGTAGAGAGAGAGAGTTGTGGTGGTGGTAGAGAGAGAGAGTTGTGGTGGTGGTAGAGAGAGAGAGTTGTGGTGGTGTGGTAGAGAGGGAGAGATGTGGTGGTGGATAGAGAGAGAGATGTGGTGGTAGAGAGAGATGTGGTGGTAGAGAAAGAGATGTGGTGGTGATAGAGAGAGAGATGTGGTGGTAGAGAGAGAGAGGTGGTGGTAGAGAGAGAGAGAGATGTGGTGGTAGAGAAAGAGATGTGGTGGTGATAGAGAGAGAGGTGTGGTGGTAGAGAGAGAGAGGTGGTGGTAGAGAGAAAGAGAGATGTGATGGTAGAGAGAGAGAGAGAGATGTGGTGGTAGAGAAAGAGATGTGGTGGTGATAGAGAGAGAGGTGTGGTGGTAGAGAGAGAGAGGTGGTGGTAGAGAGAAAGAGAGATGTGGTGGTAGAGAGAGAGAGAGAGATGTGATGGTAGAGAGAGAGAGAGATGTGGTGGTAGAGAGAGAGAGTCGTGGCGGTAGAGGGAGGGAAGGAGGGAGAGTTGTGGTGGTAGAGATAGAGATGTGGTGGTAGAGAGAGAGAGTTGTGGTGGTGGTAGAGAGAGAGGGATGTGGTGGTAGAGAGAGAGTTGTGGTGGTGGTAGAGAGAGAGAGATGTGGTGGTAGAGAGAGAGTAAGTTGTGGTAGAGAGAGAGAGTTGTGGTGGTAGAGAGAGAGAGATGTGGTGGTAGAGAGAGAGAGAGTGTTGTGGTGGTAGAGATAGAGAGTTGTGGTGGTAGAGAGAGCTAGAGAGTTGTGGTGGTAGAGATAGAGAGTTGTGGTGATAGAAAGAGAGTTGTGGTGATAGAAAGAGAGATGTGGTGGTAGAGAGAGAGAGTTGTGGTGGTAGAGAGAGAGAGAGTTGTGGTGGTAGAGAGAGAGATGTGGTGGTAGAGAGAGAGATGTGGTGGTGGTAGAGAGAGAGATGTGGTGGTGGTAGAGAGAGAGAGATGTGGTGGTGGAGAGAGAGAGTTGTGGTGATAGAGAGAGAGATGTGGTGGTAGAGAGAGATGTGGTGGTAGAGAAAGAGATGTGGTGGTGATAGAGAGAGAGATGTGGTGGTAGAGAGAGAGAGGTGGTGATAGAGAGAGAGATGTGGTGGTAGAGAGAAAGAGAGATGTGATGGTAGAGAGAGAGAGAGATGTGGTGGTAGAGAAAGAGATGTGGTGGTGATAGAGAGAGAGGTGTGGTGGTAGAGAGAGAGAGGTGGTGGTAGAGAGAAAGAGAGATGTGGTGGTAGAGAGAGAGATGTGATGGTAGAGAGAGAGAGAGAGATGTGGTGGTAGAGAGAGAGAGTTGTGGTGATAGAGAGAGAGAGAGTTGTGGTGGTAGTGAGAGATATGTGGTGGTAGAGAGAGAGAGTTGTGGTGGTAGAGAGAGAGAGTTGTGGTGGTAGAGAGAGAGTGTTGTGGTGGTAGAGAGAGAGAGAGATGTGGTGGTAGAGAGAGAGAGTCGTGGCGGTAGAGGGAGGGAAGGAGGGAGAGTTGTGGTGGTAGAGAGAGAGAGATGTGGTGATAGAGAGAGAGAGAAAGAGAGATGTGGTGGTAGAGAGAGAGAGTTGTGGTGATAGAGAGAGAGAGAGTTGTGGTGGTAGTGAGAGATATGTGGTGGTAGAGAGAGAGTTGTGGTGGTAGAGAGAGAGTGTTGTGGTGGTAGAGAGAGAGATGTGGTAGAGAGAGAGAGTTGTGGTGGTAGAGAGAGAGAGTTGTGGTGGTAGAGAGAGAGAGTTGTGGTGGTAGAGAGAGAGAGTTGTGGTGGTAGAGAGAGAGTTGTGGTGGTAGAGAGAGAGAAAGTTGTGATAGAGAGAGAGAGAGTTGTGGTAAAAGAGAGAGAGAGTTGTGGTGATAGAGAGAGAGAGTTGTGGTGGTAGAGAGAGAGAGAGAGTTGTGATAGAGAGAGAGAGAGTTGTGGTGGTAGAGAGAGAGAGAGAGTGTTGTGGTGGTAGACATAGAGTGTTGTGGTGGTAGAGAGAGAGTGTTGTGGTGGTAGAGAGAGAGAGAGAGTTGTGATAGAGAGAGAGAGTTGTGGTGGTAGAGAGAGAGAGAGAGAGAGTGTTGTGGTGGTAGACATAGAGTGTTGTGGTGGTAGAGAGAGAGTGTTGTGGTGGTAGAGAGAGAGAGAGAGTTGTGATAGAGAGAGAGAGAGTTGTGGTGGTAGAGAGAGAGAGAGTGTTGTGGTGGTAGAGAGAGAGAGAGTTGTGATAGAGAGAGAGAGAGTTGTGGTGATAGAGAGAGAGAGTTGTGGTGGTAGAGAGAGAGATGTGGTGGTAGAGAGAGAGAGAGAGTTGTGTTGGTAGAGAGAGAGAGAGTTGTGGTAGGGAGAGAGATTTGTGTTGGTAGAGAGAGAGTGTTGTGGTGGTGGAGATAGAGAGAGTGTTGTGGTGGTAGAGAGAGAGAGAGAGTTGTGGTGGTAGAGAGAGAGATGTGGTGGTAGAGAGAGAGAGAGTTGTGGTGATAGAGAGAGAGAGTTGTGGTGATGGAAAGAGAGATGTGGTGGTAGAGAGAGAGTTGTGGTGGTAGAGAGAGAGAGAGTTGTGGTGGTAGAGAGAGAAAGAGATGTGGTGGTAGAGAGAGAGATGTGGTGGTAGAGAGAGAGATGTAGTGGTAGAGAGAGAGTTGTGGTGGTGGTAGAGAGAGAGATGTGGTGGTAGAGAGAGATGTGGTGGTAGAGAGAGAGATGTGGTGGTAGAGAGAGAGATGTGGTGGTAGAGAGAGAGATGTAGTGGTAGAGAGAGAGTTGTGGTGGTGGTAGAGAGAGAGATGTGGTGGTAGAGAGAGATGTGGTGGTAGAGAGAGAGAGTTGTGGTGGTAGAGAGAGAGAGAGTTGTGGTGGTGGTAGAGAGAGAGAGAGTTGTGGTGGTAGAGATAGAGAGTTGTGGTGGTAGAGAGAGAGTAAGTTGTGGTAGAGAGAGAGTTGTGGTGGTTGAGAGAAAGAGAGTTGTGGTGGTAGAGAGAGAGTAAGTTGTGGTAGAGAGAGAGAGAGTTGTGGTGGTAGAGAGAGAGTAAGTTGTGGTAGAGAGAGAGAGAGTTGTGGTGGTAGAGAGAGAGAGAGAGAGTTGTGGTGGTAGAGAGAGAGAGAGAGTTGTGGTGGTAGAGAGAGAGATGTGGTGGTAGAGAGAGAGAGATGTGGTGGTAGAGAGAGAGATGTGGTGGTAGAGAGAGAGATGGTGGTGGTAGAGAGAGAGAGTTGTGGTAGATAGAAAGAGAGATGTGGTGGTAGAGAGAGAGAGAGATGTGGTGGTAGAGAGAGAGATGTGGTGGTAGAGAGAGAGATGTAGTGGTAGAGAGAGAGTTGTGGTGGTGGTAGAGAGAGAGTTGTGGTGGTGGTAGAGAGAGAGATGTGGTGGTAGAGAGAGATGTGGTGGTAGAGAGAGATGTGGTGGTAGAGAGAGAGATGTGGTGGTAGAGAGAGAGATGTGGTGGTAGAGAGAGAGATGTGAGTGGTAGAGAGAGAGTTGTGGGTGGTGGTAGAGAGAGAGATGTGGTGGTTAGAGAGAGAGATGTGGTGGTAGAGAGAGAGAGTTGTGGTGGTAAGAGAGAGAGAGAGTCTGTGGTGGTGGTAGAGAGAGGAGAGAGAGTTGTGGTGGTAGAGATAGAGAGTTGTGGTGGTAGAGAGAGAGTAAGTTGTGGTAGAGAGAGAGTTGTGGTGGTTGAGAGAAAGAGAGTTGTGGTGGTAGAGAGAGAGTAAGTTGTGGTAGAGAGAGAGAGAGTTGTGGTGGTAGAGAGAGAGTAAGTTGTGGTAGAGAGAGAGAGAGTTGTGGTGGTAGAGAGAGAGAGAGAGAGTTGTGGTGGTAGAGAGAGAGAGAGAGAGTTGTGGTGGTAGAGAGAGAGATGTGGTGGTAGAGAGAGAGAGATGTGGTGGTAGAGAGAGAGATGTGGTGGTAGAGAGAGAGATGTGGTGGTAGAGAGAGAGAGATGTGGTAGAGAGAGAGATGTGGTGGTAGAGAGAGAGTTGTGGTGGTAGAGAGAGAGAGTTGTGATGGTGGTAGAGAGAGAGAGATGTGGTGGTAGAGAGAGAGAGTTGTGGTGGTAGAGAGAGAGAGTTGTGGTGGTAGAGAGAGAGAGTTGTGATGGTGGTAGAGAGAGAGAGTTGTGGTGGTAGAGAGAGAGAGTTGTGGTGGTGGTAGAGAGAGAGATGTGGTGGTAGAGAGAGAGAGTTGTGGTGGTAGAGAGAGAGAGTTGTGGTGGTAGAGAGAGAGAGTTGTGGTGGTGGTAGAGAGAGAGAGATGTGGTGGTAGAGAGAGAGTAAGTTGTGGTAGAGAGAGAGAGTTGTGGTAGAGAGAGAGAGATGTGGTGGTAGAGAGAGAGAGAGTGTTGTGGTGGTAGAGATAGAGAGTTGTGGTGGTAGAGAGAGAGAGTGTTGTGGTGGTAGAGAGAGAGTGTTGTGGTGGTAGAGAGAGAGATGTGGTGGTAGAGAGAGAGAGAGTGTTGTGGTGGTAGAGATAGAGAGTTGTGGTGGTAGAGAGAGAGAGTGTTGTGGTGGTAGAGAGAGAGAGTGTTGTGGTGGTAGACATAGAGTGTTGTGGTGGTAGAGAGAGAGAGTGTTGTGGTGGTAGACATAGAGTGTTGTGGTGGTAGAGAGAGAGAGATGTGGTGGTAGAGGGAGAGAGGGAGGGAGGGAGAGTTGTGATGGTAGAGAGAGAGAGAGAGATGTGGTGGTAGAGAGAGAGAGAGAGAGAGATGTGGTGGTAGAGAGAGAGAGTCGTGGCGGTAAAGGGAGGGAGGGAGGGAGGGAGAGTTGTGGAGAGTTATGTAAATTCACATCAGTGCAAGTGGTCCTGGAAGTTATGAGAGCACAGAATGTGAGTCAACACTAGTGCCTCCTGCTGGACCCAAATTCACAGCCTTATTGATCTTATTAAACACCTAACTTCCACGAACTGACCACAGTCACACTGGCCAAGTGCAGCTCTGTGGTCAGTAACTGTCCTCTGATGAAAGAGTAGTGGAAGTTCTGTACACCAGTGAGGTGGGCCTGCAAGAGAGGGTTTCCTGATGAAGTGGCTGGGAAAGATATGAAGGAGGATCTCAGACTCAGCAGAACGTCTCTTTGTCTACATGTCTCTTTGTCCATGTTCATGGCTTCGGTTTGTGTTTGAGTCACTGTTTGAGTCTAATTCACAGCCTTTAAATACCACGACGACTTCACTGTCTGTGTTTAGAAGTGGATCTAGGTCAGTTTACCCTTATACGTCCCGGCTAGCTGTGTTTTTATCCCCATTTCCTGGGTGACTCATTCCTCTTTGGCTGAAGTCATGGCTGCGTGGATGTTTGAGGGGTTAAATCAGCTGCTACCACCTGCGGAGAGAGATCTGGGGGTTTAGCTTAGATTAGTGGAGAAAAGCTCTGAGCTAATGTCTCGATCTTCAGGAGACAGAAGAGTCAAACCTCCTGCACTGTTCCGCTGTCAGGACTGGATTTTATATATATATAAAGTTTAGAGTTAGAGTTATTATTGCCAGGATTTTATATTCTACATTAAGGCGTCTCAGATTTTTCCTTGAATTGTTCTGTTCCACCTTAAATGTTGCAGCAGTTACATTCTAGTGTCTTAGGTTCTTGTTCAGATTACCCCATTCCACCTTAAATGCTGCAGCATTTGGGCTGCATTCAGACACCTCAGCTACTTGTTCAAGTATTTCTGTTCCACCTTAAATAGTGTACCAATAGCAAATGCAAACAAGAAACTGAGGTACCAGAATGTAACTGCTGCAACATTTAAGGTGGAACATGGAAATGAAAACAAGAAGCTGAGATGCTGGAATGTAACTGCTGCACTATTTAAGGTGGAATAGAAAAAGTTAAACTAGAAGCTGGCCAATGAGAAGTTGACTTCAGACACACAGACTGTAGCTGGACATTACCTTAAAAAATAAACTTCATCCACTCAAGTGCAGCCGACAAGTCCTGTCATTGGCTCTTCTTAGCACCTTCTGGTGATCCTGAAGCTGTGGGTGGAGCTACATAGGTGGGGGCAGTAATATTCTAATGAGTCCCCACTTGACTTAAGAAGTGGAGCAGCTTCCGTTCCACAAAACACTGACTGGGTGGTCTTCAGACTTCCCAAATGTATGAACACAAGGGTTTTTAATTACATGTGACCTTTAAGATTAAAGCGGAAATCATGTTTCAACAGTGTCCAGCGCTGACCTCTTTGGAGTCCAGCTCATCTGAAATGCTCAGTGGATTTGTGGTCTCACGAGTCGACCTATCGGATAATTTATGGAAATAAAAGACATCGCGTCTCTGGGACAACAAAGAAACGGACCACCCAGATTCATCGCTGTCCAAAGAAAAGAAGAATGTATCTTTAAACTGGCAACTTTACAGAAGAGCCCAAAAACCTCTAATTTTAATGGAAATCAATGGAAGCAGAACTTTCTCCAAGCTATTTTCGAGCATTTCTATTGGTCCATTCATCATAGGCAGCTGCTGTGTTTAAATAATGCAGAAAAATAAAAATGACCCACAATGAACATACATGTTTTTCTTTGGACAGCGACGAAATGCAGCATCTGTCATGAGGTTTTTGGGGGTTGGGTGTTAGCGGGTAACCTGCTTATCCATGAAAGCTCCATGCTGCCTTCTAGACGCCGTCTTCTTCGGAGAGGTTCATAATTATTTAAACATGACCAGCACAGAGAAACGCTCTGCAGGTCTTACAGCACAGAAGGCAGGTGGACACACCGTAGTTACATCACATGGTTTGCTTAACATTCACATAAGAACTTAAACGTTCTTACATAATTAATTAATAGACTATAGAGATGTCGGTACGGTGCTGTAGTGGTCAGCAAGGCAGTGTAGTGGTCAGTATTGTGGTGTAATGGTTAGTATGGTGGTGTAGTGGTTAGTATGGTGGTGTAGTGGTTAGTATGGTGGTGTAGCGGTCAGCACGGTGGTGTAGTGGTTAGTATGGTGGTGTAGCAGTCAGCACGGTGGTGTAGTGGTTAGTATGGTGGTGTAGCAGTCAGCACGGTGGTGTAGTGGTTAGTATGATGATGTAGTGGTTAGTATGGTGGTGTAGTGGTCATTACGGTGGTGTAGCGGTCAGCACAGTGGTGTAGTCGTTAGTACAGTGGTGTAGTCGTTAGTACGGTGGTGTAGTGGTTAGTACGGTGGTGTAGTGGTTAGTATAGTGGTGTAGTGGTTAGTACGGTGGTGTAGTGGTTAGTACGGTGTTGTAGTAATTAGCACAATGGTGTAGCGGTCAGCACGGTGGTGTAGTGGTTAGTACGGTGGTGTAGTGGTTAGTACGGTGGTGTAGTGGTTAGTATGGTGGTGTAGTGGTTAGTACGGTGGTGTAGTGGTTAGTATGGTGGTGTAGTGGTTAGTATGGTGGTGTAGTGGTTAGTATGGTGGTGTAGTCGTTAGTATGGTGGTGTAGTGGTTAGTACGGTGGTGTAGTGGTTAGTATGGTGGTGTAGTGGTTTAGTATGGTGGTGTAGTGGTTTAGTATGGTGGTGTAGTGGTTTAGTATGGTGGTGTAGTGCTTAGTATGGTGGTGTAGTGGTTAGTACGGTGGTGTAGTGGTTAGTACAGTGGTGTAGTGGTTAGTACGGTGGTGTAGTGGTTTAGTATGGTGGTGTAGTGGTTAGTATGGTGGTGTAGTGGTTAGTATGGTGGTGTAGCGGTCAGCACAGTGGTGTAGTGGTTAGTACAGTGGTGTAGGTCGTTAGTATGGTGGTTGTAGTGGTTAGTACGTGGTGTAGTGGTTAGTATGGTGGTGTAGAGGTTAGTACAGTGGTGTAGTGGTTAGTACGGGGTGTAGTGGTTAGTACGGTGGTTGTAGTGGTCAGTACGGTGGTGTAGTGGTTAGTACAGTGGTGTAGTGGTTAGTCCAGTGGTGTAGTGGTTAGTATGGTGGTTGTAGCGGTTCAGCACAGTGGTGTAGTGGTTAGTACAGTGGTTGTAGTGGTTAGTATGGTGGTGTGGTAGGGTTAGTACGGTGGTGTAGTCGTTAGTATGGTGGTGTAGTCGTTAGTATGGTGGTGTAGTGGTTAGTACGGTGGTGTAGTGGTTAGTACGGTGGTGTAGTGGTTAGTACAGTGGTGTAGTGGTTTAGTACAGTGGTGTAGTGGTTTAGTATGGTGGTGTAGTGGTTAGTATGGTGGTGTAGTGGTTTAGTATGGTGGTGTAGTGGTTTAGTATGGTGGTGTAGTGGTTAGTACGGTGGTGTAGTGGTTAGTACGGTGGTGTAGTGGTTAGTACGGTGTTGTAGTCGTTAGTATGGTGGTGTAGTGGTTAGTATGGTGGTGTAGTGGTTAATACGGTGGTGTAGAGGTTAGTACGGTGGTGTAGTGGTCAGTACGATGGTGTAGTGGTCAGTACGGTGGTGTAGTGGTCAGTACGGTGGTGTAGTGGTTAGTACGGTGGTGTAGTGGTTAGTATGGTGGTGTAGTGGTTTAGTATGGTGGTGTAGTGGTTAGTACGGTGGTGTAGTGGTTAGTACGGTGGTGTAGTGGTTAGTATGGTGGTGTAGTGGTTTAGTATGGTGGTGTAGTGGTTAGTACGGTGGTGTAGTGGTTAGTATGGTGGTGTAGTGGTTAGTATGGTGGTTTAGTGGTTTAGTACGGTGGTGTAGTGGTTAGTACGGTGGTGTAGTGGTTAGTACGGTGGTGTAGTCGTTAGTATGGTGGTGTAGTGGTTAGTATGGTGGTGTAGTGGTTAGTACGGTGGTGTAGTGGTTAGTATGGTGGTGTAGTGGTTAGTACGGTGGTGTAGTCGTTAGTATGGTGGTGTAGTGGTTAGTACGGTGGTGTAGTGGTTAGTACGGTGGTGTAGTGGTTAGTATGGCGGTGTAGTGGTTTAGTAAGGTGGTGTAGTGGTTAGTACGGTGGTGTAGTGGTTAGTATGGTGGTGTAGTGGTTAGTACGGTGGTGTAGTGGTTAGTATGGTGGTGTAGTGGTTAGTACGGTGGTGTAGTGGTTAGTATGGTGGTGTTGTGGTTAGTACGGTGGTGTAGTGGTTAGTACGGTGGTGTAGTGGTTAGTACGGCGGTGTATTGGTTTAGTATGGTGGTGTAGTGGTTAGTACGGTGGTGTAGTGGTTAGTATGGTGGTGTAGTCGTTAGTACGGTGGTGTAGTGGTTAGTATGGTGGTGTAGTGGTCAGTACGGTGGTGTAGTGGTTAGTACGTCCTTGAGTGGGATCCTCTGGGTACTCTGGTTTCCTCCCACAGTCCAAACACAGACATGTTAAGTTGATCGCTCACTCTAAACTGCCCATGGATGGACTATAGAGATATATAGAATATATCTTTAGAATATATATTATAGAGTATTATAGAATTTAATGAACATGACTGTCCAAAGAACAACAACTTGCATCTAAGCGAGTGGATCTAAACTCCCTCATAAGTCATGGAAACTAACCCGAGTATTATGAGGTGGGCTGAGCCCGAATCTGTTTTGGATGCAGCTTTTCCTTTCACAGTCGTGCACGACCTCATCCCACGACACACCAAGGACTCATTAACACACCAAATAAAAAAAAACAAACATTTTTCTCTCTTGGCTGCTGATATGAATGGACTGGGCTTAAACGCTCCTCCTCACAGATACTCTGTTGATCCCTGCTGATGTACGAGTATGTAAGTGGAAGTATATCCGGAAGTACTAAATACCATTTTACATATTTCTTACTACGTAGTGCCAATATTACTGCTAAGCTGACCTTCCATCCAAAAATCCAGTCCACTCTTCAAGGCTAGAGTTCACATTGCCAGGATTTTATGGGTCCCAGTGCAAATAAAAACATCCAAATTACTTTCAGTGAATAAAAAAAGAGAACTGCTTGTTTGCCTGCTATTCTTGAGTCTCAAACGAGTTCACGTCCACTAGCAGCATGTGAAAGAGGCAGTAATGTTATATATTTTAAAAAATGTGAATTTACCCGTTCCACCTTAAGTGGTGCAGCAATTACATTCTACGTTCGAACTTACACCTAGTTACACATGATATTGTGCAGCAGCATAGCTACATTCAGGCGCCTCAGCTTCTTCTTCAAATTTCTGTGCTCCACCTTAAATAATGCAGAATTTTCTCTACATTGGGTTTTTCAGCTTTTAGTTTGAATTGTCCTGTTCCACCTTAAATGGTGCACCAGTTATAATACATTCAGGGGTCTTAGCATCTTTGTCAAATTTTCCCATTTCACCTTAAACGGTGCAGCAGTTAGATTCTGGTGCCTCAGTTTCTTGTTTTAATTTTCCTGTTCCACCTTAAATCAAGCAGCAGTTGTGCTACATTCAGATGTCTTTGCGTCTTAGCAGTATAGCCTGTCTGGAAGGAGCTTCTGAATGAAGTGTTAAGCTGTTCACGCTACATTCACTTTTCCAGAGTGGAGAGTGTCACAGTTTATCTGTTCGATGAAGCCCGGATACCAGCTGCAGTTCTGGCTCCTGAAAGCTGGATGGAGGTGAGGAGTCTGTGCTGCACTAGTTTAGACCATACTAGGAGAGAAAGATACAAACAGAACATCACAGTAGATGTTAGACATGATGCTGATGTGATGAAGAGAGGTTTGAACTGAACTAAAAAATGAGCTGCTATCGAGCAGCAGATATAAGAAATGCCTTCCAGACGGCCTTCTACTCAAGAACTACCTTCTTCCCCAGATGCCCTTCTACTCAAGAACTATCTTCTCCTCCAGACGCCCTTCTACTCAAGAACTACCTTCTCCTCGAGACACCCTTCTACTCAAGAACTACCTTCTCCTCCAGACACCCTTCTACTCAAGAACGACCCTTCTACTTAAGAACTACCTTCTCCTCCAGACACCCTTCTACTCAAGAACGACCCTTCTACTCAAGAACTACTTTCTCCTCCAGACACCTTTTACTCAAGAACTACCTTCTCCCCCAGACGCCCTTCTACTCAAGAACTACCTTCTTCTCCAGACGCCCTTCTACTCAAGAACTACCTTCTCCCCCAGACCCCCTTCTACTCAAGAACTACCTTCTCCCCAGACCCCCTTCTACTCAAGAACTATCTTCTCCTCGAGACACCCTTCTACTCAAGAACTACCTTCTCCTCCAGACACCCTTCTACTCAAGAACTACCTTCTCCTCCAGACACCTTCTACTCAAGAACTACTTTCTCCTCCAGACACCTTTTACTCAAGAACTACTGTCTCCTCCAGATGTCCTTCTTTCTACTCAAGAACTACCTTATCCTCCAGACGCTCTTCTACTCAAGAACTACCTTCTCTTCAAGACACGCTTCTTCTCAAGAAATACCTTCTCCTCCAGACGACCCTCTACTCAAGAATTACTTTCTCCCCAGACAACCTTCCACTCAAGAACTCCTTGCTTCCTTCAGAAATCTGTCTAATCAAGAACTACCTTCTCACCCAGATGTCCTTCTACTCAAGAATTACCTTCTCCTCCAGACGAACTTCTACTCAAGAACGACCGTCTCCTCCAGATGAACTTCTACTCAAAAACTAGCTTGTCCTCAAGATGTTGGCTTTGTACTTTGTGTGCAGCAAAGCTGCATCTCCACCTAAATCCAGATTCCAGCTGCAGTTCTAGCTCCTGAAAGTTGTAATTGTGGAAGCTCCGTCAGAGTGTGTCCATTTCTCGTAGATGTTCTGCTTTTCTTCTTACACAATGCAGCAATGTAGAATAATTGGCACAGTGGAGATCAGATATATGACATGATTGAAAGGGGACCAAGGACAGAGCCTTAGGAAACAGGGCTGATGAATGATGTAGGAAGGAAATAACAGCACTTACGAGTCAGAGATAATAGACATATAATCGGCGATGTTGAAGGTAATAGAAGCACAGGCCTCCCGCGCTGACGGTGCTGTGATTAAGGCTGATGGTCTCAGGAATATGGTGTATTTTCTCTCTCTGTGAGCTCGCTCCAGTTTCCGGACCCCCGCTCTGCAATACAGTACAAGAGACAAAGAGCTCGTCTCCTCCATTAGCAGTAATCGATGGGGCGGACATAGACACATGCGTTGGTCGAACTCCGCTCTGTTGAAAAATAGATTAAAACCAGACTCATAATTGCAGCTCTGCAGAGAAGTGCGGGAAGTGCCGGGACTGTTTACCACCTGAAACCTTTTGACGGCTATGTTACGCTAGGCCGGTTGTGCCCCCCCGCAGCTTTAACAACCTACAGCTTTATCAATTCATCAATCAACGTTTATTCATACAACACTTTTTACTATTAGTAAAGCAGCTATACAGACAAACAGCTTAGGAAAAAGAGGAAATAAAGAGAAGTATGGTTTGAAAAAAAAAGAGTCCATGCATAACATAAACGTGAGAAAGGGTATCCAGGTCCAGGCTCCCTAGAGCAAGCTCAAGGTGACAGTGGGAGGAAAAACTCCCTTCATAAAAGGAACAAACCTTGAGAGGAACCCAGGCTCAAGGGAAGAACCCATCCTACTCTGGTTGACCCTGGATAGAGAGAGAGTGACCATGCTCCTCTGGCTGACCCCCGGATAGAGAGAGAAGGACGGAGCTAATGAGAACATGTTTCATAAATATTCTAATCAGGAGGTAGTGATGTGGAATTTGAACCTTCTTATAAGTTCTCTGTCAGAGTGAGAGAGGGTTCAGATGTTGGTGGCTCTTCTGTAGTAATTTAGACATTCAGGCTGATGAGGAGAGCATCCTCAGGTTGATCAGCCAGTTGGGGCAGAGCTCAGGTGACTTTTAGCAGCTCTGGTGATTTATATTAAGCAACCTTTCAGGGAAAATGAACACATCCACTAAAGATCATTGCACTTTTCCATCAAATCCCAATTAACCTCACAGCAGAGAATAATACATTTATTTTAGTTTTAAAATAATTATGTGCACCTCAGTTGGAGCATCTGCAGTGCATTTTCTGGACATGCAGTGGGCATCCAAAAACTTCGCCTCCAGACATCCTTCTGCTCACAACATGTTTGTTGGCGGTTGGTGGACCTCAATACCGAGGAGCTCCACAACATCTGTGGTTTGATTTTCTTTTACTGTCCTGTGGATTAACCAGTAACCCTTTCTCCTCCACACGCCATTTTACTCATGATCTAATTTCTACTCCAGACTTCCTTCTACTCAGGAACTAGCTTCTACTCAAGAAATACATTCTCCTCCACATGTCTCTTTTCTCCAGAACTATATTCTCCTCAAGAACTGCCTTCTCCTCCAGTGGTCCTTCTACTCAAGAACTGCATTCTCCTCAAGAACTAGCTTCTCCTCCAGACATCCATCTTCTCCAGAACTACCTTCTATTCCAGACGCCTGTCTATTCAGAAACATCTTCTTCTTTAGCTGTAAGACACCATTCTACTCAGACATCCTTCTAAACCACAGACATTCTGAAAGAATGTGATAGCGCCCCCATCTGCAGTTCACAATACAATAACGCACTGATATGATGTTATTCGCAAACAACCTCTGTGGTCGTATAGTGAGATCTCATTGTTTTGAAGTAAATGTTTCCGAAAGTCTGAACATTAGTGTGGAACATGAAGAACCGTCACTACCAAAACACGAACAATTTTTCTTTTAATGAAGATCATGATGATTTTATTTGTGTACATATTTATGTATTAAAGTCAGCTCAAAAAGAAGGTCCGACTTTATGTTTAGGTCCCGAATGATCTCAAATTTAACATCATACCGACGAAGATCTGCTGACAGTAGTAGATAATTCATGCACATCCTCAGAAGACTTGACCTTGACCAAGTTTTGTCTTGAGTTCTCTTTGAATTTTCTTGCAATCATCAGATACATCCCCTCAGGGAAGGGGGCCAAAGTGCAACTCATGCTACCACCAAGATGTTCTTCCGCATGGTACATGCAATGACTCATTTGCACCAGAGAGGTCTCCAAATCCTCAAAAACATACCTGGTGTAGCTTTAAAGAGGCTAATAGACATGAGCTGTCGTCAAAGGCCTCAGTGTACAGCTATACAAGCAGCCACAGACAGTTTGGCTATATAAGCAGAACCCAGGCCCAAAGAGTGTTTGCTACATGGGAATTTGGCCACAGATCACAGCTATGTAATGACCCCTTTGCTAGAAAACTTCATCACCGGTCACCGTAGTGCTACTCTTGGCTGGATAGTTTTGTGTGAAGTAACGATCCTGTGGTCAGAAACTGACCAGTGATGAATGGAGTAGAGAGGGGCTGATAAACTGTCCAGCAACAGTCTGTTATTGTACTCAGCTCCTCAGATGTTTGGAGGCGGCCAGATTTTCAGAATGTTTCTAACACAAACTGACTTGTGTTTTTTGCTGTTTGTAATAACTTACCACGTAACCTATAAAGCTGTTTAGTCCGTGTCATTTTTCTTGGTGAGAACTGTCAAGCTGAAGGAGAAAATATGCTGTGAGTAGGAGGGGGCCTAGGACTGAACTCTGAGGCACACCCTGAGTAACAGGGAATGGCTGCCAAAAGCCCTACCTTGGGAATAAATTCAAAGGCCACAGGATTGTACCCCATTGTTGTGATGTCAGCACACAAACCTTTGGGCCTAAAGAGTGTTAAGGCGCTTTTAACAATAATAAGGAATGTCCCTTACCCCTCATGATCCCATTGTTTTGAAATAAATGCTTCCCAAAGTCTGAAAATCACTGTGGAACATGAAGAACTGTCAAAAATGAAGAATATGATGATTTTATGTGTGTACAGCTGTTCAAAGCTGTGTCTGGTGGTCATGTACTGTGTCTGGTGGTCATGTACTGTTGTTTATAAGATCTTCTTAAAATAAATCATTGAATTTAAGCCTCAAATGATCTCAAAAGCAAAACTTGTACTGATGAAGATGTGCTGACAGTAGTACATAATTTACTTACATGCTCAGAAGACACAACCATCACCAAGTTTTGACTGAGTTCTCTTTGAATTCTCTTGCACTTACGACCTCAGGTTCACCACCTCAGGTAAGAGGGCCAAAGTACAACCCATGCTACACAGGAGGGAACAAGCCTTGTGACTGGAAGGTTGCCGGTTCTATACCCTGAACCGACAAGAGACAAATGATGTGCGTTTGAACAAGACCCCCAACCCCCAATAGCTCTCTGGGTACTGTGGATAGGGCTGCTCACCACTCTGGGCAAGTGTGCTCACTAACATTTACTAATACATTCGCTAACACTATCAAATCCTTTCAGCACAGTACCTGACCTCACTTACATGTAATCAATCCTCACAGCAATGTAAAACATCAGTACCTGACCTCACTAACACTCAATCAAACCCTTACAGCAATGTTCAACATCAGTACCTGACCTCACTAACACTCAATCAAATACTCACAGCAATGTTCAACATCAATACCTGACCCTACTTACACTCAATCAAATCCTCACAGCAATGTTCAACATTAGTACCTTACATTGCTTTTTATTTTTGTGAACAATTGTTTTATTTATTTTGGTAAATTATTATTTTCACAGTTTAACAATATAATATAACAGCATACAACCTTCTCCCCTCCTCTTCTCCCTTTTGCCTTAACCCCTCCCTCCCCTTCCCCAGGTGTGTTGAAGGATCATTGTGCACCAACATTCAGGACAGTACACTAAGAAAAACAGAATAAAGCATATCCTCACCAAGGCAAACTGAAAAGACATGAAAAGCTTATAATTAACAGTAAACAACACAGTCATTCAACCAAAACTGTACAGTGTGCAGCATTAGAAAGAGGATAATAAAGCCTCCATAGCCTTGAGCGCATCCCTCCAGGCATTGATAGTTTTTGATTTGGGGCCATGCATACGGGCAACCGACAACTCCATTAAAATGATATCAAGCGTTGACAAAATCCACTGACGTCTTGGGACATGATGTGGAATTCCACCGACTGACCAGCAGTTTTGTTGCCGCTGTTTGAGCACAAAGTAACAGCCTCTTTTGCTGCATTGAGATTACAAGTGAAGAGAAATCATTCAAAAGAAAAACAGGTGCAGAGCATGGAATATTATGGTCCAGTACAGCCGTGAGATCCATAGAAATTTGATTTCAAAGATTCTGAACTTGTTCACAATACCAAAAATAATGGAGAAAAGTGCCAAGCTCCCCTGAGGAGCACAAGTTAACAATCCGAGATTGGGCTAAACGCATATGAAACCGTCTTACTGGAGTCAAATAAAATCTATGTAAAGATTTCCAATGTATTATTTGGTGATTAGGATTCTTTGAAGATAAACTGGTAATTTCCCACACATAATTCTCAAAGAATTCTGGATCCTCCAAAACGAGGTCTTACCTTGCTAATACTCAATCAAATCCTCACAACAATGTTCAACATTAGTACCTGACCTTACTAATACTCAATCAAATTCTCACAGCAATGTTCAACATTAGTACCTGCCCTTGCTAATACTCAATCAAATTCTCACAGCAATGGTTAACATTAGTACCTGACCTTACTAATACTCAATCAAATTCTCACAGCAATGTTCAACATTAGTACCTGCTCTTGCTAATACTCAATCAAATTCTCACAGCAATGTTCAACATTAGTACCTGACCTTATTAATACTCAATCAAATTCTCACAGCAATGTTCAACATTAGTACCTGCCCTTGCTAATACTCAATCAAATTCTCACAGCAATGGTTAACATTAGTACCTGACCTTACTAATACTCAATCAAATTCTCACAGCAATGTTCAACATTAGTACCTGCTCTTGCTAATACTCAATCAAATCCTCACAGCAATGTTCAACATTAGTACCTGCCCTTATTAATACTCAATCAAATTCTCACAGCAATGTTCAACATTAGTCCCTGCTCTTGCTAATACTCAATCAAATTCTCACAGCAATGTTCAACATTAGTACCTGACCTTGCTAATACTCAATCAAATCCTCACAGCAATGTTCAACATCAATACCTGACCTCACTAATAATCAAATCCTCACAGCAGTGTTCAACATCAGTACCTGACCTTGCTAATACTCAATCAAATCCTCACAGCAATGTTCAACATTAATACCTAACCTCACTAATAATCAAATCCTCACAGCAATGTTCAACATCAGTACCTGATCTCACTAATACTCAATCAAACCCTCACAGCAATGTTCAACATCAGTACCTGACCTCACTAACACTCAATCAAATACTCACAGCAATGTTCAACATCAATACCTCACCTTGCTAATACTCAATCAAATCCTCATAGCAATGTTTCTCTAACTAGTCTAAGTGCATTACCTTTACAGAGCATCTGTAGTCTTGGTTTAACTCGGTTCCACTCTGGGAATTATGGAATTTAAGATCCATAGCTGCCGCTGTGGCCGAGGATAGATTCCTGTGGGTGGTATTAATGGGGCGTAAAACAATAAACTAATTGGTTCAAGTTCACTGGAATGTGTGTGTTAATACTCTTTCTTCTGTTTTTCTTTCTTATTCTTCCTTCTCCCTGTACATCTGCTGCCACTTCATTTTACATGGTAGTCTTTATTTCCTCATTTATTTCCCCAAATTCTACACTACACAGACAAAAAGTATTGGGACACACCTGTTAATCATTGAGTTTCATTCACTCCCATTGCTGCAGGTGTATATAGTCAAGCAGCTAACCATGCAGTCTGTCTTTACACACACTAGTGAAAGAGTAAAATTCCAGTGTGGTCGGTAGAATCCACCATTACTGTAAGTCAGTTATCAAATATCTTCCCTCCTAGATTTTCACCATCAGGTGTGAGAGTTTTAATGAACAGTGTTTCAATAAAAAAAGTGGTTTGGAATCATAGTAACTCAGTCATGAAGTGTCAGAGCAGGTAAAGTTACAGAATGAGGACTCTGAGCATAGTGTGTAAAAGTCTCCAACACTCTGCTGCCCAATAACTGCAGAGTTCAAACCTCTTCTGGCTTTAACATCAGCACTAGCACTGTGGAGCTTCATGTGCGAGCAGCTGCACATCACCAAGCCTCACATCCACCACTGGACCAATCATGCTTGTTTGATGGACAAGTCTGGGTTTGGAGAACACCAGCTGATCGTTACCTGTCTGACTGTACAGTTTGGTGGAGGAGGGATGATGATGGGGGTGTTTTTCAGGTGGTGGGTTCCAGTGAAGACCAAAACATTTTGGAGGCTTCCAACTTTGTGGGAGCAGTTTGGGGAAGAACCTTCTGTGTTCCAGCATGACTGACTGTGTTCCAGTGACCAAACAGCTCCATACAGGCTGGTTGGGTGAGTTTTGGTGTGGAGGAAGTCGACCGGCCCTCGTAGAGTCCTGACCTCAACCCCATCAACACCTTGGGAATGAACTAGAACGGAGATCGTGAGCCATCAGCGTCTCACAAATGCTTTTCTGGGTGACCGGACAAAAATTCCCACCAACTCACTCGGAAATCTTGTAGGAAGCTTCCTGGAAGAAGGAAGCTGGTATAGCTGCAAATGCAGACCAACTTCATATTAATGTCTATGGATTTAGAATGGACTGGCGTCCTGTCCATGGTGTACCCCTCCTTCACCCGATGACGCTGGGATTGGCTCCAGCCCCTCCATGACCCCGACAAGCCCGATAAAGCAGAAGATGGATTGATGGATTTAAAATGAGCCTTAAAAGCTTATTTAGATTAACGTGTAGATGTCCCACCACTTTTGTCCATGTTAAAGTGTATATTCTGTATTTACTCTAATAGAACTGCAGTGGACGGACCCTCTATCAGCAGAGGAAGTGAAAAGTCTTATTTTGGACTAAATTGCTTTGAAGAACGTTTGTTTTTATGGATGTTTATTAAAAGTAATAGTTGGTGACCTGTACCGTGGTTTGTATCTGTCTGTTCTGTTTGGTGCTCAGGAGGAACCGTAGGCTGAGAGTTTCATGGTGAAACTGGTTCTCTGTGATTTTGACAGTAACGGACTCGAACGTGAACTTTGTCTCGGCTGAAGGAAACGTTTTCAGCTGAAGTTGCTCGGCGGTGCCTCCGGCTGTTTCAGCTCTGAATGCAGGGCTTTGTGTGGCGGCGTCTCTGCGTCCGTCTGAAGCGTCAGCTTGAATTTCAGCTCAGTTGGGATATTTCAGGATCTGGACAGCATTTCAAAGGCAAGCGCCGTCCGGCAGGACTTATCTACACTCAGCAACCTGATAGCACTGTAATCACACTACCCCACTCCACTATACACTACACCAGACACGCAGCGGGCCACAACTTTATAATAATAGTAATAATAATAATCACACTCTACTATACACTACAGCATACACACAGCACTCCACAACTCTGAACATTACACACACACATAATAATAATAATAATAATAATAATAATAATAATAATAATAATAATAATAATAATAATCACACTCTACTATACACTACACCAGACACGCAGTGGGCCACAACTTTATAATAATAGTAATAATAATAATCACACTCTACTATACACTACAGCATACACACAGCACTCCACAACTCTGAACATCACACACACACATAATAATAATAATAATAATAATAATAATAATAATAATAATAATAATAATAATAATAATAATAATAATAATAATAATAATCACACTCTACTATACACTGCACCAGACACGCAGCGGGCCACAACTTTATAATAATAGTAATAATAATAATTACACTCTACTATACACTACACCAGACACACAACACTCCACAACTCTGAACATCACACACACACATAATAATAATAATAATAATAATAATAATAATAATAATAATAATAATAATAATAATAATAATAATCACACTCTACTATACACTGCACCAGACACGCAGCGGGCCACAACTTTATAATAATAGTAATAATAATAATTACACTCCACTATACACTACACCAGACACACAGCGCTCCACAACTCTGAACATCACACACACATAATAATAATAATAACAACAGTAATAATAATAACAATCACACTCTACTATACAATAAGCAGATACACAGTGCTCCACACCTCTAAACATCACACATATAATAATAATAATAATAATAATAATAATAATAATAATAGTGATAATAATAATCACACTCTACTATACACTAAGCAGAGACACAGCGCTCCACAACTCTAAACATCACACACATAATCATAATAATAATAATAATAAAACTCTACTACACAGGATACACACAGCACTTCACAACACTAAACATCACACACATAATAATAATAATAATAATAATAATAATAATAATAATAATAATCACACCGCCCCATTCTACTATACACTAAGCAGAGACACAGCGCTCCACAACTCTAAACATCACACACATAATAATAATAATAATAATAAGAAGAAGAAGAAGAAGAAGAAGAAGAATCAAACTCTACTACAAAGGATACACACAGCACTCCACAACACTGAACATTACACACATAATAATAATAATAATAATAATAATAATAATAATAATAATAATAATAATAATAATAATCACATTTTACTATACACTACAGCATACACACAGTGGGCCACAACTCTCAACACCACACACATAATAATAATAATAATAATAATAATAATAATAATAATAATAATAATAATAATAATAATAATAATAATAATCACACAGCCCCTCTCCACTATACACTACAGAAGACACACAGCAGGCTATAACTCTGAACATCACACGCACATAAGATTGATTCTAAATTATTTTAAAAGAGAAATGCTGGGACTGTGTTGTCCCCTGAACAGCTAGTATGATTAGTATGATGAGCGCTGATTTGGTGTTGAGGTTCTGATACTTTATGTTCCTCACCTGTGTCCATCTCTCTGACCTCAGCTGGCCAGACTCTCTCTGCTTGTTCCACTTAGAGACACAGAGACACATCTGGATCCTCTCAACACTGTTTATCCCACATACTCAGGTTCACCTTTCGCGCTGACGGTGGTGAACAGATCACATGGACCAGACTGCGGTCAGTCAGATGACCGATTTGCTTACGTGACAGTTTTTCAAATTAAAGAACTTTTAGTTAAACAGGAATATATAGACTACTGAACACAAACCTAATATACACATCTGCTATGAATCATTCAGTATATATAATGGATTCAGTATCTACTATGAAATATTCATTAAGTACTATATATATTATTCAGTATATATAATAGATTCAGTATCTACTGTGAAATATTCAGTATATACTATTAATTATTCAGTAAGGACTATACTTCATTCATTTTATATAACGGATTCAGTACCTGAATCCAGTGAGACTGAACTGTCAACCCACATACAGACACTTAAAGGGTTAAAATGTGCAGCATTTCAGCTGAAGTTCAGTGACTCAGTGACCACCGGTCATCTGGTCATCTCCCCCTGGAGCAGTACACAGCCGTTTGGATGTTTAATGAGCTGGATGGAAAGAAAAGACATGGTAGGACATTGAAGTGGTACCTGCAGTGGAAGAACCCTTCATTTAGTTCAGCCTCTTGTCCAAACCAGAACCCAGAGGTGTGTCATCACGGAGCACAGCTCCACAGTTTACCTGATCAAGGCCTCACTTAGTAGAGGCTAATCAGGTGTGGTTAAAGGGGAAAACCACCACATATTAAAACATTCTGTGTAAACAAAGAGATTCAGAGTAGGTTTGGTGTGGAATGGTTCAGATGTTGTTTACAGGGGTGGTGATGGTGTTCACAGTGGTGGTGATGGTGTTTACAGTGGTGACGATGTTTAAAGTAGTGGTGATAGTGATGTTTACAGTGGTGGTGATGGTGATGTTTACAGTGCTGGTGCTGGTGTTTACAGTGCTGGTGTTTACAGTGCTAGTGATGGTGTTTACAGTGCTGGTGATGTTTACAGTGGTGGTGATGGTGTTTACAGTGCTAGTGATGGTGTTTACAGTGCTGGTGATGTTTACAGTGGTGGTGATGGTGTTTACAGTGATGGTGATGATGTTTACAGTGGGGATGGTGATGTTTACAGTGCTAGTGATGGTGTTTACAGTGATGGGGATGATGTTTACAGTGGTGATGGTGATGTTTACAGTGCTAGTAATGGTGTTTACAGTGGTGGTGATGTTTACAGTGGTGGTGGTGTTTACAGTGGTGGTGATGGTGTTTACAGTGGTGGTGATGGTGTTTACAGTGATGGTGATGATGTTTATAGTGCTAGTAATGGTGTTTACAGTGGTGGTGGTGTTTACAGTGGTTATGATGTTTACAGTGGTGATGGTGATGTTTACAGTGGTGGTGATGGTGTTTACAGTGATGGTGATGATGTTTACAGTGGTGATGGTGATGTTTACAGTGTTAGTGATGGTATTTACAGTAGTGGTGATGTTTACAGTGGTGGTGATGTTTACAGTGACGGTGGTGTTTACAGTGGTGGTGATGTTTACAGTGACGGTGGTGTTTACAGTGGTGATGATGGGAAACAGGGGTCTCCATGTCTACAACACAAATATGAACATTTGAACATGCCAATGGTCGTTTACATGGTGTGAAAATTTTATAATGAATGGACCAATAAAAGTGTTCTAAAATATCTTCTAGTTCCATTGACTTGCATTGAAAGTAAAGTAGGTTATTGTCCTCCCCTGTAAAGAAAAAAAGAGTTTTGGAGATACTTGTTTTTCATTGGACAGCGACGATATGAACCTACATGTGTCTTCTGAGTGTATGAGGAATCTTTTGGGACAACACCTTAACGAAGTTGTCTTATGTTTATTTTTAGCCACGTATACACTGATCAGCTTTAACATTCAGTTCACCTTCTAGTAGGAGTGTCTTAGTAAGAGTGGACAGTGAGAGAACACAGTAGCACTGGATTTAAGGTGGCTGTGGATTTAAGGTAGTAATTGATTTAAGAAATAAATTCAAATTTAACTGCCACAAGTGATGTCACAATGTAAATCACTCACATAGACACTTATAGCACAAGATTTAGGGTGGCAGTGGGTTTAAAGTAGGATTAGATTACAGGTAGCACTGGATTTAAAGTGGCAGTTGATTTAAGACATCAGGATTTATGGTTGCAATAGATTTAAGTTAGCAGGGAATTTAAGGTAGCATTGTATTTAAGGTACTACAGCTTTTAAGATTTAATCATTATAAGGGGGCTTTTTTAACTTTCTGTTTCTAGTTATATTTTATATTTTAATATAATTCCAGCTTTCCTGGGTGTGTAAAATAAACACTCAAGTTTAATATCATACAAACATCTTTAATACTTTACTCTCCGAGACTTTAACTTGTTTAGATGATCTACTAAGATGATCTACATGAATGAAGTGAGAGGTCCTGTAGGATTCAGGCCCTTCAAGTTAGTCTGTACAGACACTGAATGCACACCAGTGTCCATATGGGTGTAATTACTTGGCTGTTCTGTGTTCCCCTCTTCCGTGTGTGTGTGTTGAGCTGCATGCATTCACCACACACACACACACACACCCAACCATGCAATGACATCACAGAAAATGCCCCCCTCCGGGGGGGTAATATGAGTAATGCTGAGCTCCAGACCACTTTTCCATAGTCAGAACGCATCAGAGCCCGCAGCCAACCCAACAGCAGGACACCGGCCAAAACATGCAGAAGTGGTTAAAGCGAAAGTTTGAGGTAGAAAAAAAAATCCCCCCAGTTGCCCCCTTCCCCCGAACCTAAATGCAGTTGATCAGCCTAAACATGCTTTATTCTTAGCTCTGAAGCTGCAAGACTGATATAGCAATTAATAGAAGCACATGTTTACCAGCAAATCATTAAGAACCGTGTGTAGTTGTTAAGTAATGTATATGTATATGTTTAAGCTTAGTGATTCTAAGTCAGAGCTGTTCACAGTGGTGGTGAATGGAACCAGACGTCCACCTCTAAAAGCTCCCTCACAGAAAGTTATTAGAGTAGATGTTATAAATACACTGTCTGATGTCTGAGATGCTGTTTATGATAGGTTAGAGAAGATTTTAGTCTTAATCTCCATTCATGGTGGAGGGATACATGCAGGATGCTGTGAGGTTAAAATAGTCCCCAAAGAAAACCTAGTATTTTCAGATTCTCCAGATTTTACCATCAACATCCACATAAACTCAGAAGACACGAGTAGCTGCACTGGTGGGTTTGATAGTAAAAACAATGTGTATATTTGTGTTGTAGACATGGAGACCCCTAGTTCCATTAACATAATTAGCAAGTGCTAAAGGAATCAACCAATCACTGACTGTGAATATGAACTGTAGCCTAAGTAGGTTCAGGTGGGTGTTAGGAATGAAAAACAGGGGCGGCAGCGCTACATCAGCACTCTTTACTAAAAAGACTCACTGTAACACTGATACAAACTCATACACACACCTTAGAGTCACATTATTATGATATTTATGAGATAATATACAGAGTGACCACCATGTGCAGCACTGACAGCAGCTAGGTGGTCACAGGTATCTGTAATCATGCTGACTGCAGTGCATCCCACAGCTGCTGGAGGGAGCATGGAGGAGGATCCATAGAGCCAACACCACCATCCAGGAGGGCCTACAGACGTTCAACTTGGTTCAGCTCTGGCGAATTAGGGGTCCAGGGAAGTACTTGGAGGTCTCTTCCAACCAGTGTAGAACATTTCTAGTCGTGTGACGTGTTGCATTATCTTGCTGGAAGATCGCATCTGCCCCAGAGAAGACAATCAGCATGTATGGTGTACGTGATCTGCCAGGATGGATTCAGACCCAAATCAGTTGAGAGTGTCTTCCACATGGATGAGCGGGTCCAGAGAATATACCCAAAGCATTACCCAGACCAGAATAGAATAATGTGACTCGACTGTGCATATTGTCAGTTGCACACTTAAACAAAAACATAGTCATTTACAAGCTGTTTAATCTAAAACAACCAAAAATTTGAACGTACACCAGCATTAGCTATGTGTGACTTGTATTAACATACTTGAAAGTTATGAAAGTTATTGTTTTCCAGTAACAGGATCTGAAAGTGTCCTACAGGGTATCAGTGGTCTCTAATGACGACCATTAGTTTTCACTAGAGAGTAAAAGCATCAGCTTTTAATCCTAAAGGTCCCAATGGTCTTTCTCAGCATGACAGATTTGCTTTCCTCCCAAACTATCGCTTTAATATGAGAGTCAGGGCTGAATGCAGAGAAAGCATAATAATTTTGAACCCACTGCAGCCTCCCAGCCGCCCCCGACCACCACCAAATCCAACTCAATCCACATGCCAACAGCAGAACGATCCCACAACTGCAACTCACCACAGACCAGTAGCACAAAAAACTCTGATGGATTGCAGAAGAGAGAAGAACGATGCTGGTATTGTGTTTTACAGTTAAAGTACCTTCACCTCCATTTCAACTCATACAGCCAGTAAGTACTATTATTGATAATTATGTTATTTCTAATATTTCTGACAATAGAAATAATTAGATCATGGAGGAGAACGTTATGGGAAATTAAGTGAAACTAGTTTACAGAAGTAGGTTTTGCATGGTATGCAAATTTGCCAAAGTGGGTGGAGCTAAATGGTCCTTTGATCCAAGAAATCAGAAAAAAATAATAGCCTTGTAGAATTTATCAAATTTTTTGTATCAAAAATTAGCAAAAATAATTGTTCATGGTTTGCCACTATATATATCATCGCTGTCCACAGAAAAACATGTATCTCTATTCTTGTCGACTTTTCCATCATTTGAATGCAGCAACTGCCGTCTGCACTTTGTCGGCCTCCTAGATGAACCTTTGCTAATTTACTTTACATGTTTCCAGATAATGCCTGTTTACCAGTTTACACAGTGTGGACAGTTAATGTTGAACAGACTAAGATCCCATCCACCCCAGAGAAGACAATCAGCATGTGTGGTGTACATGATCTGCAAGGATGGATTCAGACCCAAATCTGTTGAGAGTGTCTTCATGGATGAGTGGGTTCAGAGCACGATACGAAAACAGTCCCCAGAACAGAACGCTGACATCACCAGCTTGTTTTCTTCCAGTTGCAGGGTGACTTGACTTTGCATATCATATGTTATACACTTAGACTAAGTCATAAGCAAAAACATGCATTGCTTTGCTGTAGCGCCCTCCCATTGGTCGATTGGTGTAATTTTTGTTGGCTGACTTGATTTACACCTACTGTACGTTGATGCCAAGTTTGGTGTTTCTGGGCCGTACCGTCTTTACTCCACATCTCACTATAGCCGAGAAAAAGAAGAATAATAAGAAGAAAGCCCAGATAATTAAAATAGGGTAACTGCCACAGAGTGTTAGCCAATCAGATACGAGCGGAAGGTAATGACCTGCTGTCTGGGTACCTATGATATAACCCCACTAAATATTTCCCTTTAAGTTTATGAAGGTTTTGGAGCAGTTCTGACCCAAAACACAATATATTTCTCATACTGTACATGTGTATTCACACTCTGCCTGAAACGCTCAGTAGAGTTTGGTGTCTTCAAGCTCCGCCTCCCAATGAGCCTAGTGTGCTCTGATTGGTCAGCTCCCCCACTCTGTTCTAGCTGGCCAAGTGCCAGCTGGTATCCCACACCAACACACCGATGTGGCTGTTTACAGTACAGTTCTGCTTGAGTCAGAGTCCGATCCTGAAAGTCTGGCAGACATCCTTGTATGAGGATGTGCCAAGCTTGCAGGTAGGAAGGCAGTTAGGACTGTTATGAGAGGTCGTCACTGTGTAACAGAGAAAAGGGCTGGAATTCCAACGAAGCATTTAAGGTATTAAATGGTCAGGACCCCGACAGGACCACCACAGAGCAGGTTTTATTTGGAAGGTGGATCATTCTCAGCACTGCAGTGACACTTGTGATGCAGCAGTGTTGCTGGAGTGTTTAAACACGGTGTCCACTCTATTAGACACTCCTACTACTTGCTGGTCCACCTTGTAGATATAAAGTCAGAGACAGTAGCTCATCTGCTGCTGCACAGTTTGTGTTCCTCTAGTCCTTCATCAGTGGACACAGGACACCGCCGACAGGAGTCTGGGTAGTTTTGGTTGGTGGACGATCCTCAGTCCGGTTAGTGTCACTGCAGTGCTGAGAATTACCCACCTTCATAATAGTACCTGCTCTGTGGTGGTTCCTGGTCATTAAAGAACAGAGTAATAACGTATACAGAGAATCAGATTTACTACAGTCTGTAAGTGTAGCTCCTATATGGTCAGTGAAGCTGATACACTGGACAGTGAGTATAAAACTAATGAAAGTTTCAGAAACTCTGGACCACACACTTAGTTTCTTGGACACACTTCATTCATTTCCTTCTCCCTGCCGTGCGCCAAGACATTTCACGCCCCAGATCGCCAGCGGGTCGCCCACTTCCGATCCAAAATCCACACGAGGAGCGTCCGGCTCCAGAGATGACTGGAATTTTATTCTTTCCCTCTTTGTGAATCCGTCAAGTGAGCCTGACTGCCCACTGACGAGGTGGAACCACTAAGGTGAGTGGAAAAAGTAATGAAGTGGTGGAACATGCGGAAATCTCTTTGCCTGACCACCCCGACCCACCCACCCCAGGGTCACCCAGGGCCTAGCTGATACCTGGACGACTCTGTTCCATTAACACACACAGACGGACGGCGAGCGGTAAGAAACCTTGTTTAATAGAGAGTGCAAAAAACATCTCATATGGAAAATCCTGTGCGTTCCTTTACAAAACAAACACATCAACAGTGGCTTCTTCTGTTACTTTCCAGTAACAATGACAACAATTGCTATTATTTAAAAAAAGGCAAGTCAGGATTAATAACCTATACAAGCTAGAACAGACACGGTAAAACTGGAACAAACACAGGTCATTTAAAGGTGAAATTTAAGGACATTGACGGAATGAAGAGAAAAACTCACATTTAAAACAGTTTTAACACAAACCTGACCAGAAACAAAACATAATACTGCTTTTCTAGTAGTTAATACAGCCGTTGCCATAAAAACCTCTGAGGTTTCTGTGGGTAAAAGACGCCAACTCACCCCGAGGGTGAACGACGGAATGTTAAATGCTAAATTTCAGCCAAATATCAAATGTTCACGCTTCAATCAGTCAAAGCATGTCCGGCAGCTGAAGTTTGTTTTTTTTTAGTTTTAGCACTGAAGCTAATGTAGCTATCGTGGAAGCGTAGCACCATGCTAACTGCATGAGTAAATGAGTACAAACTCGTCTGACTCGTTTCTGATGCTGTAGCATGTTAGCGTGCTAATTGGTGGGGCATTAGCGTTCTAACGTTATGAATTAGGCAAACAGTTAGCATGTCCATTGGTGGGGCATTAGCTTACTAATGAGATGATTTTGGCAATCAGTTAGCGTGTGGGGCATTAACTTCCTAATACTATGATTCAGTCAAGCAGTTAGCATTGTAAGGAGCGGGGCATTACCATCCTAATGTTATAAACTAGTTGAGCAGTTAGCATGCTAATTTGCGGGCCATTTGATTCCTAGCTTCTTATTACTTATTAGCAACATTAGCCCAGTGCTAAACTACCCTGGTAGGAAAAATAGCATACACCAGCATCGCTGGTCTCCAGCTTTGTATGCTGTGTTCTGATGCAAGTATGCTGATCAACTGGCATGACCATGCTGGGGTGCCCAGTTACACCAGCACCAGAACCAGTGAGCCAGCAAGTACCAGCACTGACCTTTACATTATACTACTAATGAATAATCAATACTGTGATTTTGGGAATCAATACAGAATCACACAAAATTTACCAGCATAAACCAGTACAGACCAGCGAGACTTGCATGCTGGTCCCCGTCAGACACCAAACCTGTTTTGTGTGATGGACTACATTCGGAGTCAAAGGGATTCTTTTCATGTGAGCTACGAAGAACAGTCCTGGGATTAAAGAGTTAAACAGTCGCAGGTGTTAAAAGTCTAGCGTGTGCACGAGTCTCCTGGACGAAATGCACGACAAACAAAAACGACGACAGCAATTAAAAACATAACGAGCACTGAAATTGAAATTCTGAACGCACAGTGATCAAATGAATGTACAGCATCTTCAGATTACGTTCGTTCTCCTTCGCAGGTCACAGTGGCGTCCCTCTCAGACTAGCTCTCCTCTGAACGGAAGGTTCTGGAGGGTTTGTTCTTGCCAGCGGAAGCGGAGGCGAGCAAGAGTTGAGTCTTTCAGGTTCTCGAACTCTGAGAAGCCCAGCTGGTTGAGCAGGTTGTAAACTCCGGCCCGGGCTGCCACCTAAACAAGCACAGAGAAACGCACACACACACACGTTCATCAGTAGAAGAAAATTGTTCATCACACTGACCACAACCATCAGGACCCCAAGTGGTTCCCATGACCGTCTTTTAGCCACAACCTCAAGACAGTAGAAGTGACAGACATGACACACATAGAATGTAAAACACATAAAGGCACTGCAGCCACAGTGGGTTCATCCATCCGTGTGACTAAGCATCAACAAGTAATCCAGATGAAATCACAACCCATAATCCACCTCTATAAACTGATATTATTACTCATTATTACTATTCTCCCCATAAGGAGGACCACCCAGAGTGAAAGTGAGGACAATTTTGGAGCACGGGTCTTCTTCTGGTAGCAGCTGGTAGAAAAAACTAAAAATGAAGCTAACAGACGACTGCAAAGCAGTGAAAGTCTAAAAAAAAGATATTAAAACTCATTTTTAATGTTAAATGGCAATTAAGGGTCTGTCAAAGCCAGATCTGAAGGAAAGTTTCATCAGTGCGGTCTGATGAGAAACAACTGCCCATCCTGTGCGGTCTGATGAGAAACAACTGCCCATCCTGTGCGGTCTGATGAGAAACAACTGCCCATCCTGTGCGGTCTGATGAGAAACAACTGCCCATCCTGTGCGGTCTGATGAGAAACAACTGCCCATCCTGTGCGGTCTGATGAGAAACAACTGCCCATCCTAGGTGGTCTGATGAGAAACAACTGCCCATCCTAGGCTGTCTGATGAGAAACAACTGCCCATCCTAGGTGGTCTGATGAGAAACAACTGCCCATCCTATGCAGTCTGATGAGAAACAACTGCCCATCCTAGGCTGTCTGATGAGAAACAACTGCCCATCCTAGGCTGTCTGATGAGAAACAACTGCCCATCCTATGCAGTCTGATGAGAAACAACTGCCCATCCTATGCAGTCTGATGAGAAACAACTGCCCATCCTATGCGGTCTGATGCGAAAAACCACCCATTCTATGCGGTCTGATGCGAAAAACCACCCATCCTGTGCGGTCTGATGCTAAACAACTCAACCCCTGCCCCCACCCCCTCCACACTAGCCTGGAGTGGTGGGCAGACTGGTTTCATAACATGCATCACAACTGCCCTCACTTACCAGTCTGTTACTAAATGATAAACACTGAGTCAGGTGGGTCTAAACCCCTGACTGATGCTGTATGTGGATGACTGGACGAGTAATGTTATGGTCAGCACATGGATCTGGTCGTTAAGCAGTAGCTGTGTAATAACACTGTCCACTAATATCACTCATTAAACCAGAGACGAATAAACAACACACCCACATGTTTGTGAAGGAACAACACCAGCTTTCCACCACCAAGGAGACGAACTCAGACCAAGCAGAACCGGTTCAGTTTCCACCGAGTCTCATTATTAATAACTGGACTGATATCAATATCGAAACCAAAGCATGTCTAACATGGGGGAGGGGGTCACTCCTGACCTCAGAACATCCGCTCTGTGGGCTTTTCTGGACCAGCTCCCAGCAAACAGAGAACCCAGCAGTTCAGCTGCACGTATACACATGAGAAACGGTTTCATATTTTCACTTTGAATTAAAATCAAGAAGTAATGTTTTATATAAGAACTTAAAGTGAAGATAAAAAATAATCCTTTAATTTTAGAGCTAAGAAGAATATCTGTATATCTATTAACCCACGAAATATTAGTTTATTAAAATCAGGAAATAAAGGGATTTAAAGAAAAGATTTCTTACATCAGACAGCGGACAGACGGCGGCCGAGACAGAGAGAGACAAACAGACAGAGGCAGAGACGGACAAAGGCAGAGACAGAGAGAAACAGAAAGGAAGAGAAAGACAGAGAAAAAGACAGCAGAGGCAGGTGATAGACAGAGCCAGAGATAGAGAGAAACAAAAGGAAGAGAGAGACAGAAATAGAGAAAGAATGACAAACAGACAGAGGCAGAGACAGATAGAACGAGATAAACAGAAAGAAAAAGAGAGACAGAGATACACAGAGAGAGAGAGATACAGACAGACAGGCAGAGACAGAGAGAACGAGATAAACAGAAAGAAAGAGAGAGACAGAGATAGACAGAGAAAGAGAGATACAGACAGACAGGCAGAGACAGACAGAATGAGATAGAGTGAAACAGAAAGGAGACAGACAAAGGCAGAGAGAGAAAGACAAATAAAGACAGAGTGAGTGAGAAACAGAGAGAGAGAGAAAATGAGAAAGAAACCGAAAGACAGAGAGTAAAGAGTAGAGAGAGAGATGGAGAGGGGGAGAGATAGAGAGAGGGAGAGATAGAGAGAGGGAGAGATGGAGAGGGGGAGAAATAGAGAGAGGGAGAGATGGAAAGGGAGAGATGGAGAGGGGGAGAAATAGAGAGAGGGAGAGATGGAAAGGGAGCGAGATAGAGAGAGAGGGAGCGGGAGCGATGTAGAGGGAGAAAGATAGAGAGGGAGAAATGTAGAGGGGGAAAGATAGAAAGAGTGGAATAATTGAGAGAGGGAGAGATGGAGAGGGGGAGAGATAGAGGGAGAGAGGGAGAGATGTAGAGGGGAGAGACAGAGAGGGGGAGAAACAGAGAGAGGGAGAGATGTAGAGGGGAGAGATAGAGAGAGGGGGAAATAGAGAGAGGGAGAGATGGAGAGGGGGAGAGATAGAGAGAGAGAGGGAGAGATGTAAAGGGGGAGAGATGGAGAGGGGAAGAGATAGAGATAGAGAGAGAGGGGAGATAAGAGTGTATAATAGCAGCTGTATTGATTCTGAATCTTTTCTGCTCTGAAGTCTGTTTTTCATTCTGAGCTCCACTTAGAGAACATATTGCCATGGACACACACACACACACACACACACACACACACACACACACACGTACATACACGTACATACACACACACACAGAGTATACAATATTGCTGTCTGGACTCGAGTGTAAAGCGTTAGTTAACACAGATCAGGAATTAGCAGTAGCAGTATTTGCAATAATTCCAGTAGTAATAATAGCAGTAGTATTATTAGCATTGATAGCAGTATCATTAGCAGTAATAGTATTAGTAGTATTCTTATCAGTAGTAATAACAGCAGCAGCATTAGTAGTACTAAAAACAGTAATATCAGTGGTAGAAGTAGTAGTATTATTAGCAGTGGTATTATTAACAATAACAGCAGTAGTATTGTTAGCAGTGGTAGCAGTAGTATAGTTAGCAGTGGTAGCAGTAGTATCATTAGCAGTGGTAGCAGTAGTATCGTTAGCAGTGGTAGCAGTAGTATTGTTAGCAGTGGTAGCAGTAGTATTGTTAGCAGTGGTAGCAGTAGTATCGTTAGCAGTGGTAGCAGTAGTATCGCTAGCAGTGGTAGCAGTAGTATCGTTAGCAGTGGTAGCAGTAGTATCGTTAGCAGTGGTAGCAGTAGTATTGTTAGCAGTGGTAGCAGTAGTATTAGCAGTAGTAGTATTATGTGCAGTACAGTATATAACTTCTTCTCTGATGACGGTGGGAAAATTAGTGACTGTTGAGGGAAAAACACACTCATAACCGGCGCAGGGGGTGACGGTCATTAGTCTGGTATGCTCATAAATTCCAGTGTTTAGCACCAAGCACAGCTGGCCACAGCAGCCCTGGGGTCACCGGTCAGCAGGAAAAACAGCACTCCATATGGAGCTCAGAGAGTGAGCGAGGAGTACAGTCACTACAGTAGAGCCTGTAAGCTGGACAGTACAGATCACACTGTGGATACACCTGCATGTGGAAGTCCTGCACATATCACTGAGCTGTTAGTGACCCTCGTGTCACTACTAGGGGGACGGACTGTCATATGCGATGCTCCCCAGATTAACCAGCAGGTGGGTCAGTCAGTGTGTCGGTCCAAAGCAAAGGCAGGATTGAATTGTCACCACGAGGCTCCACACTCAAACTCGACCGGCGTCAGATCTCAAACAGAACCTGGATTCACCACTAAAGACGATACGGTTCCAGAGCTGCTTGTGCTGTTTGACGAATTAAACTATCCTCTCTACTGGTGGTCTGTCTGGGCGGTCCAGGGCCTGTTGGTCAATTTATGTATATATAAGGCAGCACAGTGGTGTAGTGGTTAGTACGGTGGTGTAGATGTTAGTACGGTGGTGTAGATGTTAGTACGGTGGTGTAGTGTTTAGCACGGTGGTGCAGTGGTTATCACGGTGGTGTAGTGGTTAGTATGGTGGTGTAGTGGTTAGTACGGTGGTGTAGTGGTTAGTAGGTTGGTTTAGTGGTTATCACGATGGTGTAGTGGTTATCACGATGGTGTAGTGGTTAGTAAGGTGGTGTAGTTGTGACACTGTGGTGTAGTGGTTAGCACGGTGGTGCAGTGGTTAGTACGGTGGTGCAGTGGTTAGTATGGTGGTGTAGTGGTTAGTACAGTGGTGTAGTGGTTAGCACGGCGGTGTAGTGGTTAGTACGGTGGTGTAGTGGTTAGTACGGCGGGGTAGTGGTTAGTACGGCAGGGTAGTGGTTAGTACGGCAGGGTAGTGGTTAGTACGGCGGTGTAGTGGTTAGTACGGCGGTGTAGTGGTTCTCCCTGTGTTTGAGTGGGTTTCCTCCGGGTACTCCGGTTTCCTCCCACAGTCCAAACACATGCATGTTAGGTTGATCACTCACTCTAAACTGCCCGTAGGAGTGAGCGTGTGTGAGTGTGACCACCCCGTGATCCCGACTAGCGGGATAAAGTGGAAGGTAATGGATGAATGGCATGTATATATATTCTATAGGAAACACCAATCGTCATCTTCAATTCCAACATCACTTAAACAGTGTGATATAGCTTACTAGCGCTAAGCCGCCCAGCAGTGCTCACATCACTGTACAGCATCATTAACCGCAGTATCTGCAGCTGCAGTGCTCTCGTTAATCTCTCTCTCTCTCTCTCTCTCTCTCTCTCTCTCTCTCGTTAGAGCACTGAGACTGAGCAGCAGTGGAACTTCAAGGCTGGAAAACTTTAAAGCATCATCCGAGTCGGGTCTGCCGCAGTGCACAAACCCCGAGTCCCAAAGCCATGAACATCATATTAACCACCGCAGAGACTTCGCAGCTCCTCCTCCTTCGTCAGGGGCCGTCAAGCTGCTGTCACGTTTCATCTCCGCTAAAAACTCACAGCGGGTCGTTAATACAGCGCAAGCAGATCAGCGGCTTCAGAGACAGGATTTCACACATACGAGCGAGTAATTATTAAACAACAGAGCAGCTTCAGCAGCCTCGACACCAAGCGCTGCCGAGTTAACACCACCACACAGGTTTTCACACTCGGGAGGGAAACGTGTTCAGAGTTAAGAATAATCTCACATATACACCCAGTTCAGAATAATCTCACACACACACACACAGTTCAGAATAATCTCTCTCACACACACACACACACACACACAGTTCAGAATAATCACACACACACCCAGTTCAGAATAATCTCACACACACACACACACACAGTTCAGAATAATCTCACACACACACACACGGTTCAGAATAATCTCACATAAACACACCCAGTTCAGAATAATCTCACATATACACACCCAGTTCAGAATAATCTCACATATACACACCCAGTTCAGAATAATCTCACATATACACACCCAGTTCAGAATAATCTCACATACACACCCAGTTCAGAATAATCTCACATACACACCCAGTTCAGAATAATCTCACATATACACACCCAGTTCAGAATAATCTCACATATACACACCCAGTTCAGAATAATCTCACATATACACACACAGTTCAGAATAATCTCACATATACACACACAGTTCAGAATAATCTCACACACACCCCCAGCTCAGAATAATCTCACATACACACCCCCAGTTCAGAATAATCTCACATACACACACACAATTCAGAATAATCTCACATATACACACCCAGTTCAGAATAATCTCACATACACACCCCCAGTTCAGAATAATCTCA
>CM038715.1:25818546-25836046 GCA_021613375.1 Megaleporinus macrocephalus | reverse complement strand
AGAGAGAGAGAGTGGTGGCCAGCCCTATCCACAGTACCAGCAGTTGGGGGTATTCTTATATTTAGTTATGGTTATTTATGGTTTCTTACCGTGATGAATTCCTAACAGCAGTCACTGGTTTTATCACTGTTATCACTGGTTAATCTAAATACTTCTGTCCAATCAGAGGCGGCGTTTGTGCTTTTCTCTATATGTAGTTGTAAAAATGTTAATGTTTCTGTGTTGCTTTTGTACTTGTTTTACTATTCAGTGTGGACCAGAGGAGGATGGGTCCCATTGTTTGAGTCTGGTTCCTCTCGAGGTTCTTCCTCTTGCTCTGAGGAAGTTTCTCCTCGGCTCGCTCGCTGGGAGACCTGGATTTTCTGTAAAGCTGCTTCTTTCTGACAAGGTCTGTTGTAAAAGGTGAATATAAATAAAGCGTATTTTCACTGGTGATGTTTTATGAGCTCTTCAGCAGAACTGCAGCTCGTCATTATGTCAACGGCAGGAATAAACATTTTAAAAATACGGACACACGTGTGGTCACTTCCCTGGAGACTTAGAGGCTAAACTGAACAGCTTTGAATCATCACTTTAAAAGGTCACTTGACATTCGCCAGACTGCATCGCGCCTGTTCTGCGTCAGACACGGTGCGAATAAGCCGATTTAGTGTTGAACGCTTTAATTCTCCACCTGTAGACACCAGCGGGGCTAACTCACAGCCCACTGCAACAGACTGTTCTTCTGTTTGCATTGTATTTAGAGAACACCAGTGAACAGGATGCTCTGCTGAGTGTAAGAGGAGAAACATCTAGTTGGATTATATGGGAAGAGATGATGGCCGGGCGTCCGAGTAGTTCAGTTTCTAGCCAGAGTGGCTAGAAGCTACAGAGAAACAGACTCTCTTAACAACCACCTGGAAGACAAGGTAGACCCACCAACACTTTCCCTCTATCATATAAACACCTCGTTGATCCCGAGAGAGAGGAGACATCAAGCTCCACCTTCAGATCTAAGAACATCCACAGGTGTTTCTGTCCATCATTCCACTGTGAGAAGCCACCTCCACGCTATGGGGTCTGAAAGGACCTGCTGCTGTTCAAGAAAGCTCCTCACTGCGAAAAGGAGATCCAGACACATGCAGCATATAAGCTGGACAATAAACTGACCAACGCAGAGAATGTGTTTGGGGTTATTTGGATGGTGAGAAGAAACAGAAGCAGCTTCTAAGGCTGAACTTCGGAGGCGAGTCCAAACTGAAAGTAAGTCTCCTGAGAAGAACAGAAGCTGGGATGAAGAGTGGACACAACAAACACCTGAGAACAGATTCAGCTGAGAGTCTTACTTTGCTTTAAGCAAAAAAAAAATAAAGAAACCACTTCAGCCTCATCAGAGCAGTCAGAGCTCGTTGAACTCCTTGTTTTTGAGTGCTGGACTTGATTACTCGCTGTCAGCGCTGAAGTGCCGGCAACAGCATGTGTTCTGGAGCGAGGTCAACAGCTGAGATAGAGCAGTGGGCACAACTAATCAGAGACGAGGGAGAGGGTGAGACACACCAATCGAGAAAAAAGAGGGTAGGTTAGACGGAGCGGTCACTGTGAAAGGCTCCTTAATGTTGACTCGGTCGAGAGCTCAAATCACAGAGGAGCATCACTCAGAGATTAACCCCTACAAATCCTGTGGACATACAGAACTCTGTAACATCACAGCTGCTGTACACACAGGGTGACCTGGAGCAAGGTGACCCCTGGGGTAAGGGGACCCACTCCTGTTTGGAATATGCTCGGAGGGTGCTCCAATAACAGTAATAAAGCGTTCAACTCGTGGACTTTATTTTTTATTCTTTTGACTTTAAACTTGTGGCCCAGCAGTTTAATTCAGTCACTTTTATGTAGTCTGGTTACACACTCAGCACTGCTCATTGTGTTTTATGTCACTTTCAGCTTAAACATGGATACTGGAAGCTTGCAAAAAAAATACTAATGATTAATAATTCACTTTGGGTTGTCACTCTCTATGCAAAGATCAGATGTCTACAAACACCAAATGCAGTAATTCCCATCCCAAATACCTTAAATCTCCACCAAACACCATCATTTCCATGCCAAAGACCTTAATTCTCCAACAAAGCCCAATAATCTCCATCAAAAACCATCATCTCTTTACCAAGAACACTATACACCATCATTCTCTACCCAAAGACCTAATTTTCCAACAAAGGCTATAATTTCTTTACCAAACAACTTACATTCTCCAACATACACTAACATTATGTGCCCAAAGACCTTCATTCTCCAATAACTGTCACTCTCCATACAAAATCATACCTTTTCAACAAATATTCACCAACCAACATCATCACATCAGTAAACACCAAGATTTTCCACCAAACACCATCACTGACCTTCCTAAGACCTTAGTTCTCCAACAAACCTCAAAATCCTTCAAGAAACACAATCACTGTCCACTCAAAGACCCTTAATCTTCAACAAATGGCAAATATCTCCACCAAACACCATAATTTTCTTATCAAAATACCTTTATTTTCCAACAAACACCATCATTATCCACTGAACACTATTGTTTCTTCACCCAAAGACCTAAAATCTCCACCAAACACCATAATTATTCAGTTATCCAATGTGTTCAGGTGCACCCAGGAGACGAGAGATGACAGTGAGCTGATCTTCAGTCAGTCATCAGTCGGTCATGGCTAGTGCTGGTTCCTAAATCTGGTCTAGCGTGTCCAATTCCCAAGAAGAGCTCAGATGAATAATGACTTCCCTTCACAGCGCCGACTTCAAACACTACAGCCTGCTGTTTCTCAGAGCTCTACTTATTCACCAGTTACGAGTTTTTCCTAAAGCATCCTGGACAAGTTTTATGGTAAACCATCCACAGTGCACCACACGGGATGCCTGAAGTGTTTCCCTGGTGATGGCCAACCTGGAAACCTGCAGGTCAGAGAGCAAGGATGACCCCTGGAGGTCAAAGGTCAACGTGCAGACATAAAAACCCACAGTCACTGACATGGAGAGGAAAAAAAAGAAAAAAAAAATCACCAGCAGACGGTTTTCTTTGGACGAAGACGTTGTTTGCATTGGTCTCTGAGGTGCTTCCAGCTGAGAGTGCTCAGTAACCACTAACAGCTCAAACACACCTGGGGAATTTTCCCAGCAAACACCAGGCCAGAGGCACAAAACAGACAGGAGGTTTTCCCTTGGGAATACACCAGATGAACCAAGGACGCAACCAGGACCACGTCACTCCGCCCGCATACTCTGCTGTCCAAACGTGTCTTTTGAAGCTTTATGAAATTCACTTCACGTTTCATGTGGTTATTAGAGCTCCGGGTTCTCATGGCTCCCAGTGACTCGCTGGGAAAATGAAAGACATCGTGGTGGCGACCACCACGGAAAGTACATTAAAACTCTAATCCCTTACTGCTGTGAATTAGCGGTTATGGTTCTGGATCAGGAGATGACATGAGCGTATATACTGAGACAGTTAATAACCCACACGGCAATAACCAGAACAACAAAGACGCGTCTCCTCGTGGGAAATTTATTGGATTGATTTCGAGATGATGAGTTACAGATTGCAGAACAGATAGAACTAATTAAAGATTCAGTAGAAGCTTAACGTCAGGACTTCTGAGGACTCCAAATCACAGCGAACATCATTTTCCACATAACACAGCCATTTTCCATCTAAGCACCAACTGTTTCCATCAACAAGCTCATACCTTAACAATCATCCTTTCCCCACCAAATTCCATCATTCTCCAGCCAAATGTCATCATTCTTCAATCAAATAATATCATTCCCCAAGCATCACTCTAAACACCACCTTTCTTCACCAACATCATCAATCTCTATGAAGCACCACTATTCTCCAATGTTGTTGACCATCAAACACCATAATTCTCCAAATATCATTCAAAACACTAATTCTCCAACCAAACTCCGACATAACCAACAATTTATTAATAAACATCACCATTATTCACCCAAAAACATAATTCTCCAGCCAAACACCAACATTCTCTAACCAACAATCTAGAATCTAACACCATCATTCTCCAGCCAAACACCAACATTCTCTAACCAACAATCTAGAATCTAACACCATCATTCTCCAGCCAAACACCAACATTCTCTAACCAACAATCTAGAATCTAACACCATCATTCTCCAGCCAAACACCAACATTCTCTAACCAACAATCTAGAATCTAACACCATCATTCTCCAGCCAAACACCAACATTCTCTAACCAACAATCTAGACTCTAACACCATCCTTCTCCAGCCAAACACCAACATTCTCTAACCAACAATCTAGAATCTAACACCATCATTCTCCAGCCAAACACCAACATCCTCTAACCAACAATCTAGAATCTAACACTATCATTCTCCAGCCAAACACAAACATTCTCTAACCAACAATCTAGAATCTAACACCATCATTCTCCAGCCAAACACAAACATTCTCTAACCAACAATCTAGAATCTAACACCATCATTCTCCAGCCAAACACAAACATTCTCCAACCAACAATCTAGAATCTAACACCATCCTTCTCCAGCCAAACACCAACATTCTCTAACCAACAATCTAGAATCTAACACCATCATTCTCCAGCCAAACACAAACATTCTCCAACCAACAATCTAGAATCTAACACCATCCTTCTCCAGCCAAACACCAACATTCTCTAACCAACAATCTAGAATCTAACACCATCCTTCTCCAGCCAAACACCAACATTCTCTAACCAACAATCTAGAATCTAACACCATCATTCTCCAGCCAAACACCAACATCCTCTAACCAACAATCTAGAATCTAACACCATCATTCTCCAGCCAAACACAAACATTCTCTAACCAACAATCTAGAATCTAACACCATCATTCTCCAGCCAAACACAAACATTCTCCAACCAACAATCTAGAATCTAACACCATCCTTCTCCAGCCAAACACCAACATTCTCTAACCAACAATCTAGAATCTAACACCATCATTCTCCAGCCAAACACCAACATTCTCTAACCAACAATCTAGAATCTGACACCATCCTTCTCCAGCCAAACACCAACATCCTCTAACCAACAATCTAGAATCTAACACCATCATTCTCCAGCCAAACACCAACATTCTCTAACCAACAATCTAGAATCTAACACCATCCTTCTCCAGCCAAACACCAATATTCTCTAACCAACAATCTAGAATCTAACACCATCATTCTCCAGCCAAACACCAACATTCTCTAACCAACAATCTAGAATCTAACACCATCATTCTCCAGCCAAACACCAACATTCTCCAACCAACAATCTAGAATCTAACACCATCATTCTCCAGCCAAACAACAACATTCTCTAACCAACAATCTAGAATCTAACACCATCATTCTCCAGCCAAACACCAACATTCTCTAACCAACAATCTAGAATCTAACACCATCCTTCTCCAGCCAAACACAAACATTCTCCAACCAACAATCTAGAATCTAACACCATCATTCTCCAGCCAAGCACAAATAGAGTGCAGATGTCAGAGTGATGAGTTGCACAGTATCTTAGTGTAGATTACTATCATGGACATGGTGGATTTATTTTATATACAGTGCCTATAGAAAATCTTCATGCACTATCGAAATCCTTGCCTTTTTTCACATTATACCTTGAAAATGAAAAGAAATGCTGTCTAACTTTTTCCACCTGTATTAACACATTATAAGCCTCTTCCTTAAAGTGACAATTACTTTTTAAAAAAAAAAATTAAGATAATTAGTAAAATACCTGGTTTGGATAAGTAACCAGCCCCTTAGAGTGAACATTATAAACTTGCTCAGGTACAACCAATCACCTTCCAGATCACAAGCAAGGCTAACTTGCCCACACCTGACATCAATTGTACCGGGTTTGCTTACTTCAGAATAAGACCAGCTGTTCCTTGAGTCCACTACTAGCAGTGCATGGTAACACCATGGTTGGAAAGGTGCTTTCAAAAGAGCTCTGTGATAAAGTTGTGGAAAGACATCCCTCTCAGTACTGTTCAGAGCATTATCAAGAAGTGAAAAGTGTATGGCACCACTATCACCTTGCCAAGATCAGGCCGCCCCTCCAAACTGGATGACAGAGCCAGGAAGACATTGATCAGGGAAGCTACCAAGAGGCCAACGACACCTTTGAAGGACCTACAAGGCTGTTTGGTCAGCCTGTGCATGTGCATCTGGATGGCACAGTGAGTTACGATAGGACTGTTTCAGCTTACGCCCACTTTACATAAAGACTCAGTCATAGACTGCCTCAGTCAGAGACTGCCTCTACCTGTGCAGCTTCTAAAGCCTTGCTATCCAGATTTCAAACAGAGACGCTTTTCTTTGGTGTTTAGTTTATTAAACTGTAAATACTGTTTGACCAGAGGAGGATGGGTCTCTTCTTGTGAGTCTTAGTTCCTCCCAAGGTTTCTTTCTCCAGACTGAGAGAGTTTTTAAAACTCTGTAAAGCTGCTTTGAGAAAACATTGTTGTAAAAAGTGCTATACAAATAAACTAACCTTGACTCGACTTGACAACAATCTCACAAGCTTGGCACAAAGCTGACCTGTATGGCCAGAATGGCAAGAAAGAAGCCATTCCTAAAGAAAAAGTCATAGTCTCCTTTGCGCTTTGCCAAAAAACACTTGAAGATAAATAGCAAAGCATATCAGTCAGATAACACTTACTTCTACCGTCTGCAGAACAGTGATTTCAACATTGTACAGTGATTTTAGTATTCAAATGTTGATTTCAGCATCCACATTGTGATTTCAGTATCTAAATAGTAATTTCAGTATTTGCATAGTGACTGCAGCACTTAGTGATTTTAGTATCTGAAGAGTGATTTCAGTGTGTAAATAGCAATGTACTGTTTTTTACGATAAATAAAACAGCCCACATGAAACAAGAACAATATCCCATATTCTACTGAAACAGTAGTTGTAGACTATATATGACAGGGTTTCTCAACCAGTGGGCTATAAAGCGGCCACTAGTGGTATGCAGGCCTGCACTCAGGAGGGAGGCAGCAGTTTTTAATGAGCTGGTAAAGTCACTTTAAGTAATAAAATCATATTATTAACCTAATAATTCAAATTAATTAATTAACCAGCCAAACGTTTTAGAACACTACCAGACAAACATTTTAGATACACTACCAGCCAAACGTTTTAGATACACTACCAGCCAAACATTTTAGTACACTACCAGTCAAACGTTTTAGATACACTTCCAGCCAAACGTTTTAGTACACTACCAGCCAAACATTTTAGATACACTACCAGCCAAACGTTTTAGAACCTACCAGCCAAACGTTTTAGATACACTACCAGCCAAACATTTTAGATCACTACCAGCCAAACATTTTAGATACACTACCAGCCAAACATTTTAGATACACTACCAGCCAAACGTTTTAGATACACTACCAGCCAAACATTTTAGATACACTACCAGCCAAACGTTTTAGATACACTACCAGCCAAACGTTTTAGATACACTACCAGCCAAACATTTTAGATACACTACCAGCCAAACATTTTAGATCATTACCAGCCAAACATTTTAGATACACTACCAGCCAAACGTTTTAGTACACTACCAGCCAAACGTTTTAGTACACTACCAGTCAAACGTTTTAGATCACTACCAGCCAAACGTCTTAGTACAGTACCATTTAAACGTTTTAGTACACTACCAGCCAAACATTTCAGTACACTCCTTGTTAAACGTTTTAGTACACTACCAGTCAAACATTTTAGATCACTACCAGCCAAACGTTTTAGTACACTACCAGTCAAACGTTTTAGTACACTACCAGTCAAACGTTTTAGTGCACTACCAGTTAAAAGTTTTAGATCACTACCAGTCAAACGTTTTAGATCACTACCAGCCAAACGTTTTAGTACACTACCAGCCAAACGTTTTAGTACACTACCAGCCAAACGTTTTAGATACACTACCAGTCAAACGTTTTAGTACACTACCAGTCAAACGTTTTAGTACACTACCAGTCAAACGTTTTAGTACACTACCAGTCAAACGTTTTATTACACTACCAGTCAAATGTTTTAGTACACTACCAGTCAAACGTTTTAGTACACTACCAGCCAAACGTTTTAGTACATTACCAGACAAACGTTTTAGTACACTACCAGTCAAACGTTTTAGATCACTACCAGCCAAATGTTTTAGTACACTACCAGCCAAAGTCAATGTAAGGAAGTTTTATTAGAGGTGGTTTTGGAGAGTTTCTATTGGCCCATTCATCATGAAACCTTCACAGGATATAAAGAGCGGCTGTCGACAAAAATGGAGATACGTGTTTTTTTTTGGACAGTGATGATATATCTGCGTCTTGATTACCATGAGCGCCCTGTACTCCCGGGGGTCTATGAACACTTAAAACATATATTGTCTGTCTGGATCTTCATGGTGCCAACGTGTGGAAGCCATGTGTGAAAACCAAACCACCTACACAAACACATACAGACCCGCGAGCGCAGACTCCACCACTCCAGTCTGAAACAACAGCCCACTCAAATCACAACCACACACAGAGTCTGTATCGCTGCCGCCCTGTGTGTGTGTTCTGTGAGGAAGTGTGTGTATATATGTGTGAGTCTGGAAGCTCACTGGAACACACACACACACACACACACACACACACACACACTCCTGCATTCCTACATTCCTTCCGACAGAGCGAGAGCCCGAGAGCAGTTCAGAGAACTCCTTCCATCTACTGTTCAACTCAGCTCTGAACCCAAACCACACACACAGCTAACACAGCACCTATCAACACCCCCCGCCCAACCCTCTCAACCCCACTGCCGCCACCGCACACCCCCCACAGGTGTGTCTCAACCTCATCATCTCCCTCCTACGGCATGTACACTGTACAATATTAGTGACACAGTAAGCAGACTGCAATAATTAGAGGGAACATCAGACCGAGCCAGACAGGTGACCAGCCAAACAAAACTGAGTCAGTCTAAGGGACCAGCCAAGCCGAACTGAGAGGTGCTGAAAGAAGCCTCTGATGGATAAAGCTACTGAATCTGCACAGCTCAGGATCAAAGAACCCACATCCTACACTTTCACTGTACTTACTGTAGACTGAATAAGCAGGTACATGTAAATATGAACATCAAACACATCATATCATAAACATCATATCACAAACACAACTAATTCAAAACATAACAATGACGTAATGAAGCTCAGCCAACTTCCAAATAGTGATTCAGTATTCAGTATATCAATTTCAGTATCGAAACAGTAATTTTAGTATTCAAATAGTGCTACCAGTATCTGAACAGAGATTTCAGTACTCAAATAGTAATTCCAAAATTAGAATAGTGATTTTAGTATTTTAAGAACTTTCAATACTTCAATATTGATTTCAGTATCTGAACTGTGATTTCAGTACTTGCAAAGTGATGAAGTGTGATTTTAGTATGTAAAGAGATTTCAGTATTTAAATGGTAATTCCAAAATCACAATAATGATTTTAGTATTTAAAGAACTATTTCAGTACTTCAGTAGTGATTTTAACATTATACAGTGATTTCAGTTATTAAACACTGATATAAAATACTGATCTGAACTGTGATTTCAGTACCTGAAGAGCTATTTTAGTATGTAAATAGAGATTTCAGTATCCAAACAGTGATATTACTATTAAAATAGTGCTTTCAGTATCCAAATAGTGATTTTAGTACTAAAATATTGATTTCAAAATCGAACAGTGATTTTAGTACTTAAATATTAATTTTAGTATCCAACTACTGATTTGAGAACTGAATAGTGATTTCAGTATATCAACAGTGATTTTAACATTTGAATAGCAAACTCAACATCTGATTAGTTATTATAATATTTCAATTGTGAATTCAGTATGTTAACTTAATATTTTTTATAGTGGTTTCAGTATTTAATCAGTGATTTTAGTACTCTGTGATTTCAGTATCTATATAGTGATTTCACCATTAGAAGTGTGGCACTATAAGTGGTTAAAACACGCACGCACGCACGCACGCACGCACGCACGCACGCACGCACGCACACACACACACACACACACACACACACACACACACACACACACACACACACACACACACCTCTGCTGTCAGTATAAAGTGAAGTGCAGGCAGGACTGAATTCCTCTCATTCCTCACGGCGCGGAATGACAACAGCAGTGGCTGGAGATGGAGAGAGGGATAGAGAGAGGGACGGAATGATAGAGGGAAAAGAAAACCTTCCATCTACTGGATCAGCTTATGCAAGAACAAAAAGTCAAAGGGCCTCATGAAAGAATCTCTATGGCCTCTATTTTATCTCTATTTACACTGATATTTTATTTGGGCTCTTTCAGCTCACCTGGACACAACAGAGAGTCTGACCGCTCATTGTCCCCACGAGTGCTCATTAAACCTAAACCACACAATAACCAACACGCTGCCACTTCATTACAACGCCACAGCCCCGCTGTGAGTTAATATCAGTGAAAAGAGACCCTCAGGTGACAGGGCTGAGCACACAGGGGTCAGAGGCGTCTCACTATTAGAGCTGCGCTTTCAATTTAGACCATAAGCACTGGAGCTCCACTGCAAGGGGCCCTAACAGTGTATTTAGATTTACAATAACAAGATACACAGTTCAGCTTTACAGCGACTCTGAAGGGCCACTAGCAGAAATTAGCATGTCTACATGTAATTATCCATTATTCTATTAATAATAATAAACTCAATCAAAACCGGGACTGGCGCGTGACTCTACTGGGGTTCAAGTGTAAACAAACAGGACAGTTCAGGAAATATTTTATAGAAATATTTTAATTTTGGACTAACCTGGCTGCATTCACCAGCCACAAGCCAATCACAAGGCAGCAACACAAATGGGGAGCACCAGAACTCAGTCCAGCCTGTCCAGCACGAACAACCAGGCCTCGTTTCGAGACACTTAAGAGGTGACATTTACAGAGCGTCCATAAAAGGGAAGATATCCAGAGAGCAGCAGTTTGCTGCCTTGTTGATGGGAGAGGTCAGTGGAGAATGGCCAGACTGGTTCCAACTGATAGAAATTCAACAGTAACTTGTTATAACTCAGGTATGTAGAAGAGCATCTCTGAACACACAACACATCACAATCACATCACACAACGGGCAACAGCAGCAGATGGCCAGGATGATCATGCATCCTCATCCTCGGTGGTTCAGGCTGCTGGTGGTGGTGTGATGGTGTATCTTTGGTCCCTGTAAAACCAACTGAGCATCATTTAAATGCCACATCCTACCTGAGTGTTGCTGGAGACCATGTTAACCCCTACTGACCACAGTGTACCATCTTCTGAAGGATGCTTCCAGCAGTGCCGTGCCACAAAGCTCAAATCATCTCAAACAGGGTTCTTTACCATGACAGTGAGGTCACTCTACTCGAATTACCTCCACAGTAACCAGATTTTAGTCCAGTAGAGCACCGGTGGGACGCGGTTAAACCAGACATTTTTATTTTTCTGCTTCATTTGAACACGACAGCTACTCTTTAGACTGTGTGAAACATTTATGATAAATGGACCAATAGAAATGAAACAAGCTTGTCTTTGATGTAATACAGGCTCAAAAAATCTGAACAGGATTTTTTTATCATCATTTATAACATTTAAACATATAAACACCGTTTTTCTAATTAATCTTAAGAGTTTCAGAAAAATTGCTGGATCAGCAGGTGTCCACAAATGTTTGGATCAGGCTGAGTGGTCTCTAATATACACTGGGTGTGTTGTATGAGGCTGCTGGAGCCAACACACACACACACACACACACACACACACACACACACAGTAAGAGAAAGTAAGGCAGCAGGCCAGAACCTCCACAATCAGCCAGATCACTCAGAGCTGCAGCCAAGCAGCAGCAGCAGCGGCTACAGCAGCACGCAAATCACTGCATCATCTGGAACCAAGATGGAAAAGTGGGCTTTCTGGACCCCAACACCCCCCCACCATATCCCCCCCACCCCCCAACACCCCTTTATAGGAGCTCAGTTTGTGTGTGCGTGTAAGAATGAGATGAAGACAGATTCCTTAATGACTTTAACAGACCCACTCCGCTCCGGATTTTCCAGCCACAGATACAACTGTGACGCACACGAGAAGCCAGACGCCACCGAGCGTTCAGGAGCTGCTCGCCGAACGTTAAACGTAATTACACACGTCCGATGCAGCACGTTCAGCTCCCACCATCTGTATCACAATCAGGAGCCGAACATACTTCAGTAATTATACTCCATTACTACACTTGAAAGGCAACTCCACCAACTTTCTTGTCAGAAATTTCTGCATAACAAAGAGGTTAAGACATAAGACAGAGAGATTCGTAGAGTGTGTTTGGTGTGAAATGGTTCAGATGGTGTTTACAGTGATGGGAACCAGGGGTCACAGAGTCTACAACACCAATGTACACATTTTATTTATTTTCAAACCCATCAGTGAACCTACAGGTGTCTTCTGAGTTTATGTAGAATGCAGATGATGTGACATGCGATAATATATACACACACACACACACACACACACACACACAAACACACACACACACACACACACTTGCCAAAGGTGTTCCAATTACTTTATGACAACAGGTGCATAAAACCAGCACCTAGTCATGCAGACTGCTTTTACACACATTAGTGAAAGAATAGGTCGCTCTCAGGAGCTCAGTGAACTCCAGCGTGGTCTCATGATAGGTCGCCACCTGTGCAACAAATCCAGGTCCAATGAACGAGTCTGGGTTTGGTGGTCGTCAGGAGAACGGTACTTGTCTGACTGCATTGTGTCGAGTGTAAAGTTTGGTGGAGGGGGGATTATGGTGTGGGGTTGTTTTTTAGGAGGTGAGCTGGGACCCTTAGTTCCAGTGAAAGGAACTCTTAATGCCTCAGCAGACCAAGAGATTCTGGACAATTTCATGCTCCCAACTTTGTGGGAACAGTTTGGGGATGGCCCCTTCCTGTTCCAACATGACTGCCCACCAGTGTTCAAAGCAGCTCCAAAAAGACATGGAGTCCTGATAGAACACCTTTCACCTTTTCAACATCAGTGTAGCTGCAAAGGTTGGGCCAACATCATATTAAACCCTCTGGATTAGGAATGGGACGTGACTTTAACGGGACGTCAAGTTATCAAGTGTTCGGTGCTAATAACGCACTGCAAAAAGTAACAGAACAATCAATTATTGAAAATATCATCAAGGCCGAGATCCAGCTTGGCGTGTTCGCGCTCTCTGGACGTTTTCTGACTTAAAATTCACCTCTGTGATAAACCACAAACGATACGTTGGAGGTTCAATAAATAAGCAGTCGATAACTGGCAGTCTGGCACTCTCTGGTCAATGATTAGTGCGCAGGATGTTAATTAAATCTGTAATTAGGTCTGGCACATTTTTATTGACAGATTTCTGGATCACCCAGCTGAGCAGAGTTTACACGGAATATCTGCTTCCAGCAGTAACAGTACAGTAAAGTTCCAGTCCAATCAGCCACTCTGGACCCAAATCTTACAGGGTTTATATTGCTAACAGCGTCTCACTGTGCTGAAGAATTAACTCCTGGTCTTTCCTGCCGGCTGGCCAGAGATGACAGGTCTACTCTTGCTTTCTGGCATGAAGCCGACTTCATGCCAGAAATAACACAAATAACCAATACATTTTGAATGAAGTCTGCCTGAAACCTCCAGCGGCAGCTAAAAATCTCTGCACATAAATGACTCAGTGGACCCCCAAGCACATCTGCAGTAAGACCCAGTCTGCAGGCGGTGGGTCTGGAGCCAAATGTTCTCCTCAGGTGAACCTCAACAGCACCCAACATCATCAATACCGCACCGCTGAAATAAACCTGCCGTAACCTACTCATGAAAATTCCCTCACCTGAAGCTCTGAAGGCTTTGAGAGGACTACGGCTTTGAGACTAATCTAGTCTCCACTACAACAAAACCCCGCCTGCAGCTTTAGCTCCAAATTACAAATTTCAAATTGCAGCTAATTAATGACGCCATGTGGTTGAACTGTGATAAGAAACAAGTGCAGTCAGACGGTGAATCATTCAGGAGTCCACACATTCCTACAGAAACAGCTCCCTGTGTAAACTGGAGTCAAAATAAGACTCCAGACTCAGTCAATATAAGACTCCAGACTCAGTCAATATAAGACTCCAGACTCAGTTAAAATAAGACTCCAGACTCAGTCAATATAAGACTCCAGACTCAGTCAAAATAAGACTCCAGACTCAGTCAAAATAAGACTCCAGACTCAGTCAAAATAAGACTCCAGACTCAGTCAAAATAAGACTCCAGACTCAGTCAATATAAGACTCCACAGTCACCACTAGCAGTGCTTTCTTTTACAGAACATTACGTTCTAGATAATAATTGGGTAAGCATAAGGTACAATCTCCCAAACATCAGGCGTTTTTGTGTAAAATGATGAAATGTTGAATTCATCAATTATCCTGAATTAGCAAACAGGTTCTATGGTAATTGGGTGCTAGATAATTGTTTTGGGTAATATGATTGTAAGCTTCAAGACATTCACAATAAATTACTGTGAAATGCCCAAGAGGTTCTAGAAAGCAACTGGATACTATGTATTTAAAAAAATTATATAGTTCCAATGCTGTCTCAATAAGTTATCTTGAAATGCCTAATATGTTCTAGATATATCTCAATGTTCTAGATATTAAGGGAACTAGTTTTTATGGGAAACATGACAGTAAATTCCAGTCAGTCACAGTCACAATAATTATCCTGAAATGCCCAACAAGTTCTATATATGAATCAGGTACTAGGTAATTACTTTGGGTAACATCATAAATTCCAAGTTTCACTGTGAAATGCATGACCGGTTCTGTATATGAACTGGGTACAAGGTAATTATTTTGGGAAACATGATAGGGTAATTTATTAGGATTGTCTTAAAATTTACCAAGATGTCTATTAGGTTCTAAATAGGGTGCTTAATAGTCATGGTGGGAAACTAGATGGTTAGGTTCCAAGATAATCTCAAAGAGACAAGAATGCTAGAACGTTTTCCCCAATTGCCACCGCCCTAGTTAGAATGTTCGACCCAATTTCCACAGTTCTAGCTAGAATGTTTTAGCTAATTTATGATATTCTTCTAACTAGTATGTTCTAGCCAACTTGCAGGATTCTAGCTCTAACCAATTTATAGTTCTAGTTAGAAATGTTTCAGCTAATTTACAGTGTTTTAGCTAGAATGTTCTAGTCAATTCACACCAGTCCATTGTCTGTTTATTTGTTCAGGCTTTATTTGGTCTCTCTTTCTCTCTCGGGTTTGTTTGGGTGGTTTGGTGGAGACCTCCAGTTGGAGAGTCTGGAGATCAACAGCCCCCTCATCAACCTACACACCAGCCCCTCCCCCCTATCTTCATACAGGCTTTTTGGCAGGAGCTTTTTGTGGTTTTCTGCCCCCACTGCCCCCCTCTCTGTGACGTCCACTACCTTTAAAACCTCTAAGCTTTCAAACTTCTCTCCTTTCTGCAAATATTTTTCCACTCTGCCGTCCAAACCAGGAGAGCCTTGTCAATACAGGGTGACCAGACGCCCCCGATTACCCACTTTCAGGAGGTACGTCCCCGAGAGTTCTCAAAAACATGTAAATATGTCCTGGTTTTTATACACGGCTGTTCATATACCTTACAACAGCATCTAAGACCTCCTCGTATTACTGTAAAAACTGTAGTTATATCACAATACCTACATTTAGAGTTATACATTCAACCTAATGAGAAACTGTAGACTCAGTTTATATCACAATACCTACATTTAGAGTTATACATTCAACCTAATGAGAAACTGTAGACTCAGTTTATATCACAATACCTACATTAAGAGTTATACATTCAACCTAATGAGAAACTGTAGAATCAGTTTATATCACAATACCTATATTTAGAGTTATACATTCAACCTAATGAGAAACTGTATATTCAGTTTATATTACAATACCTACATTTAGAGTTATAAATTCAGCCTAATGAGGAACTGTAGACTCAGTTTATATCACCATACCTACATTTAGAGTTATACATACAACCAAATGGGAGACTGTAGAGTTTAACCTCCAGATTGTTTACAATTTCAACATCTGTAGATAATCTATAGAGAACATTCCAAATAAAATGGGCCCAAAACTGTTTGAGCGCTAAGCCGCTCAGCGCAGGTTGAAGAGAAAAACACAGCAAGCGCTTTACAGCTCAATAATATCACTCACATCTGCACCAGTCTGGGCTGCCGCAGAGCTTCGGTGATCATGGAGGAGGACAAGATGTGCTCGGTTTAGTGATCAAGAAGGCCAGCGCTCAGAACACTGTTCCTCTGGGAGATCCAGACCCAGCGGCTGCTGAAACTGTTGCTTTATGAATGCGCCAGTCAAAGGAAGTGTTACTCATTGTTTAATTAAAACCATGTATGCTTCATAACATTTATTGGCTGCAGTGACTGTAAGACCCAGAGATTTTATTCAGGGTGCTAGAAAAGAAGACTATATTTAATCTGGACTACAGAAATTCTGACTTAAAATAAGATATATGTTTTATTAGGAAAGTTTAATAATCAGTCTATTTACTCTTTATTCAATGAATACATACATGCTTGAGACTGAAGAAAGGTGGAAGGGTTTAATCAAGGCTGTTTACTAAAATGGATTGACAGCATCGAGTGGATCAACCTCAGGGCTGGGCAATAAAACAATGACGATAATTATTGAGAAATAACGTTTCCTCAAAAGAACTGTAAGATGTATTAAGTCTATAGATAGAACTATAAGACGTCAAACTAAGTTCCGTCCATGTTGAGAGACAATACGAATAGCCAATGAGAACGAGAATAGCGCTGCCCCAAACCAAGTAAGTGGCTGAACTCCAGAAGCACAAGGAAAACCAGGGCCATCCTAGACTTAATGTATTAAAGGGTACCTTAAACACAGGTGATCTATAAATGGTTAAAGACTAAAACTCTACGCTCTAACTCGACTTTTAGAGGCACAAATCACACGTAGCCTACACGCCTTAGACTGTTTGTGAATTATATATATATTTTTGCAGAGAGCCATTAGAGTAGCAGCTACGTGTGTTCTAAAGCTCCTGCGGTATTGAGAACAGTCTTAAGTATCTACACTGGACGATTAAGAAACTGTTAGCAATAAGACTTTTCAAGAGACACTACTAAAAGAAACATGTTACACTTGATAATCTTAAAATAATCTGCTAAAATAAGAAAAACAGGTGCGGTCTTTCTGCTGTGTTGATAAAGAGCTACGGAATGTTTGTGCTTTAAGTGCTAGTGTATAGCAGATGTGCTGTTGTGATCATCTCCACTGTGCAGAGCTGACAGAGCACCACACTGTTGTGTTTCTGTGTGAAACAGTCCCACAACTTTAGATGTACGTGAGC
>CM038715.1:25713546-25813546 GCA_021613375.1 Megaleporinus macrocephalus | reverse complement strand
CTGACTGACTGGGGTCTGTCTGTTAGAAAGTTCAGCACCCAGTTGCAGAGGGCTGGTGTCAGTCCGAGGGTGAGGAGCTTTTCTGAGAGTCTGTGTGGGATGACCGTGTTGAATGCTGAACTGTAGTCAATAAAGAGCATTCTGACATATGTGTCCTTGCCCTCCAGGTGTGTGAGGGCTTTGTGAAGAGTAGCGTTGATTGCGTCGTCTGTAGACCGGTTCCGGCGGTATGCGAACTGTAAAGGATCTATAGTGTTGGGAATGGTCTTCCGGATGTGAGTCATGACTATCCTCTCGAAGCACTTCATCACGATTGAAGTGAGTGCAACAGGGCGATAGTCATTTAGGCATCTCACATTACTTTTCTTTGGGAGGGGCACGATGGTGGTGGTCTTAAAACAGGATGGCACAAAAGCTTGCGTGAGTGACAGATTGAATATGTCTACAAACACATCAGCCAGTTCTGATGAGCAAACCCTGAGCGCTCGCCCGGGGATGTTGTCTGGGCCTGCTGCTCTGCGTGGGTTGATTCTCATCAGGTTCCTGCGCACATCCACTGTTGTTACAATGAGTGATGGGTTCTGTGTGCTCTCCTTGGCCGCAATGTCCTTCAGTTGGTCAAGGTTGAAGACATCGAAGCGAGCATAGAACTCATTCAGCTCATCAGGCAATGCAGAATGGCTGGTTGTGAGTGCCGTGCTTGTTTGTTGATGGTTGGTGATACGGTGCAGTCCCTGCCACATGCGCCGGGAGTCTGCTGTGGTGTAGTAGCCCTCCAGCTTCAGCCTGTACTGTCTCTTAGCTTCTCTGATAGATCTACGCAGGTCGTATCTAGACCTTTTGTAGTCATCAGCGTTGCCAGAGAGAAATGCAGTCTGGCGAGCACGTAGCATGGACCGAACTTCACCATTTATCCATGGTTTTTGGTTGGGGTACTTTATGCAGCGCTTTGAAGGGACAATGGTTTCAATGCAGCTGCTGATGTAACCAGTTACCCCAGAAGCATAGTCCTCTAGATCAACAGAACCATCCTCTCTCACAGCAGCAGTTCTAAACACATCCCAGTTTGTACTGTCAAAGCAGTCCTGAAGCACTGAATCAGTTTCTTCATTCCACACTTTAACAGTTTTACTCACTGGAAGTGACCGCTTGAGGAGTTGTCTGTATGCTGGGTAGAGGAAGACGGAGATGTGATCGGACTGTCCGAAGTGTGGCCGAGGCACAGCTCTGTAGGCCCCCCTCACGTTGCTGTAGACTTGGTCAAGTAAGTTGTTCTCCCTCGTCGGGAAGCTCACGTGCTGATGGTACTTGGGGAGGACAGTCCTCAGGTTGCAATGATTAAAGTCGCCGGCAACAATAAACACGGCGTCCGGGTGCGCGGTCTCTTGTTTACTGATGACGTCATGCAGCAGCCCCAGCGCCGCAGCGGAGTTCGCGCGAGGCGGAATGTAAACAGCCAGAATAAACACACCGCTACTCTCTCGGCAGATAGTGGGGTCTGCACTTCACCATCAGCAGTTCTAAGTCCGCTAGACAAAGTAAACACAGACACCGCCGCCTTTGTTCTTCCCCGACGCTGCCGTGCGGTCGCCACGGTGAACGGAGTGAGTGTCTAGCTGGATCGCTGATTCTGGCGTGTTGCCAGAAAGCCAGGTTTCTGTGAAGACCAGAGCACAACACTCTCTGATCTCACGCTGAGCTGTTATTCTGGTTCTCAGCTCATCCAGCTTGTTTTCGAGGGAGCGAACATTAGCTAGCAACAGGCTAGGTAGCGGTGGCCGCGTAGCTCTCGCCTTTAGCCTAGCATGTAGCCCACCTCTCACATCAGTTTCTGAACAACGGGCGGAGCTAAACGGTCTTTTAAGCCATGTTTCTTGACTTTGTTGACTAAGCCATGTTTCTTGACTAAAGTTACTGTTTAGTTGTTTTTTTTTGGGCAGCAGTGATATCGAACTCTGTATTAATCTAACTGGGTATATTCTACAGCAGTCAAAGTTAGCGTGACAAATAATGCATTTACACAACCTCAATTTAACGCAATTTTAAAAAATAGTGCGTTAACGCAAATTCTATTCAGCCCTGTGAGTCATCCGTAGTTCATGCTGAGACTTAACCATGCGCAGTGAGCGGAGTGATGAAGAGAGGTCTGTTAAATGGGAAGTTTCATTTCAAAAGCTTGCCAGATGGCTCACTTGACAGAACAAAGGCTGTCTGCAGTTACTGTCAGGCTGAGTTTAGCTATCACCGGAGTACGTCCAGCCTGAAACACCACACATATGGCAGCAGGTTGAACTCTGGCAGTGTAGGACAGACAACACGGGACAGCGTTCAACGGTAGACGATGGATAAGCCAACATCCACTAAATTAACGGTAGCAATCGCCAAATGGATAGCAACACAACATGCAGACCGATTAGCATAGTGGAGGACGAGGGTCTGCACGACATTATTAGCATTGCTTTCAAGAACCTCATCTATCATCTAGCACTGTGACCTGACTAAGCAGCTGGCTTGGCAAGGCAAAACAGAAGCTGTACCTAACTATATCATTGTAGTTGTGGATGTGGTAAGGCACTGAACGAACGTTACCTCAAACTCCCCTTTGGTGTATTTGGCATCAGGAACGCTGACGATCTCCTCTTCTCCAAACTCAGGGAAGCCCTGCAGAACACGGTAACTTTCATTAGTTTCTAAAACTGACTGAGCTCCACAGTTTAGGGTGGTGGAGCCACCAACGCTGCCCCTCTCCCCCTCATCATCAAATAAACAGTCCTTTGAACTCTGAGAAAGAGGAGAGCATCAAGCTGCTTCAGATCTGAAAACATCCTCAGGTGTTTCTGTCCATCCTTCCACTGTGAGAAGATACCTCAACACTGTGGGTCTGAAAGGATGTGTAGCTGTTCAAGAAGCTCCTCTCTGAGGAAAGGAGATACAGATACACCAAACAAGGAAGGTGGACAACGGGCTGACCACCCCAGAATCCAGAACCTCAACAACACCACTGAAAGTGTTTGGGGTTATTTGAATGGTAGGAAGAAACAGAAGCAGCTTCTAAGACTGAACTTTGGAGGTGAGTCTGCACTGAATGTGAAAAGAATAGAAGCTGAAATGAAGATAAAGAGCAGAAATGCTAAACACTCAAATACGTGTAATTAAACTTGTTGGTGGGTTTTTGTACTGAACAGCAGTTCTAATACAGAACTGCAGCTCTAGGTACATCAGTTTAAAGCTGAGAAACAGATGTTTGTTAAAACGCTGCTGGGGGAAAATAGACCTACGTTAAAATGCCAGAGCGTGAGCGCTGCCACAGTCATGGCTGTGGTGCTCCGGCCTTTCCCGTTAGAGCAGTTAAACACGAACGCGGCCCTGGAATCTTCAGCCAGCACGCTCTTCATCGCCTCCAGCAAACAGTCGAAGTCCTGAAAACACACACATACACACACAGCAGGTGAAATAAGTATTGAACATGTCACCAATCCAACCCATTCAGTCCACACATACAAACAAATCAAATCATAGATTTTTTTCCAAAAATTATGTCTAATAATAAGAAACGACACAGGGACAAAGTACTGAACACGCTTACTGAAGTTTAATTAATACTTCACACAAAAGCCTTCACTGGTGATGAAGTTTCAAGGCGCCTCCTGTATGGAGAAGCTAGCCGCACGCGATGCTCAGGTGTGATTTTGGCCCATTCTTCCAACCAAACACTCTTCAAATCCTGTCGGTTCTGTGGGCTCCTTCTATGAACTCTGAACAGTTCCTTCCACAGATGCTCAGTTGGAATCAGGTCTGGTGATTGGCTGGGTTGTTCCAGCAGCTTTATTTTCTTTCTCTGAAACCAGTTGAGTGGTTCCTTGGCTGCGTGTTTGGGATATCTCCATGAAGCGAGACAACGATACACCTGTCCATTCATCCTTCCTTCTATTATATGAATTATACACCAGTGCCGTATGCTGAAGCAGCCCCATACCATGATGTTCCCACCTCCACACTTCACTGTTGGTGAGGTGTTTTTTGATGATATGCAGCCTTTTGACCTCTGAACATGGCATGGAGTAAAATTTTGGTCCCATCTGACCAGACTATGTTCTCCCAGTACTTCACAGGCTTGTCTAAATGCTGCTGAACAATCTTTAAACACGCTTCAACACATGCTTCTTCTTCAGCAATGGAGCATGGTGAGTGCAGTACTTATTGTTCTCTTTAAAACAGCACTACCTGCGGAGTGCAGGTCTTTCTGTAACTCTGGACAACTCTGTTTACTAGAACATGTAGTAGTTTGGAAGTTCTTCTGTAACCATCAGTATGTTTTGCAACAATAAGGTTGCAAAAGTCTTGAGGGAGCTCACTGGTTTTATCCATTATGAGATGTTTCTTGTGTGACCTTGCTAATGAGACACCTTTTATAGGCCTTATTAAAGTCTCGAATAGATGCACTAGCACTGCTGACCACTAGAGGGCAGTGCAGTTTTTTGGGAAGTTCATATGTTTTACAACGATATTCCTCTGTGCTTGACTTTCAATGATAGTGTATGAATAAATAGCATACAAATACACTCACTGGCCACTTTATTAGAAACACCCACCTTGTGTTTCCAATAACTGGCCACTTTATTAGAAACACCTACCTTGTGCTTTTACTAACTGGCCACACTCTCCGCCCACGTGTGACACAGCTATGGTAGTGTGTGCGTACCTGTTCAGTAGGTGCAGCACACTCTGGGAGAGGAATGCGTCTGTACTCCAGTCCCGGCTGAGAGCTCTTGTGCTGGTTGAAGATCTCCTGCACGGTCTGGCAGCTCTTAAACATCTTCATCTGCTTCTCCTGCTCCAGAGTCACCTCCAACCACTTCTGAGCCTTCAGGATCTCCTCCTTCAGAGCCGTCTCCAACCTCTGCAACACAAACATACAGGGGCGTACATGGTATAAACTTCGATGCTTATCTGGTGGGAAGAAACCTAGTGATGGGTTCACATTAAAGGGGAATTTAACCACTTTTCAAAATCTGTAACCGCATTTAAACACCGAAACCCCTATGATGCAAACAGGTAACGGTAGGTGCTGATATCAGTTTTCCTGGTGAATACTGGCCTGAAGGTGTAATTTTTAAATAACAAGGTGTTACAGCGGTGTTACTGTCAGCAGTGTTACTGTCAATGGTGTTACTGTCAATACAGTTATGGACAGTACTGCTGTGGTCAGCAGTTTTGGGGTCAATAGGTATAGTCAGCAGTGTTACTGTCAGTGGTGGTACAGTTTATTATAATTATAATATAACTATAGTTATAGTTATAATTGCGCACAGTACTGTTGTGGTCAGCAGTCTTGAGGTCTATAGTTACAGTCAGCGGTGTTATAGTCAATACAGTAAAGGAAGTACAGTTGCAGTCAGCAGTGTTACTCTTAGCGGTGTTACTGTTAATATAGTGATGTCAGCAGATTTGCAATTAATAGTCACAGTCAGCTGTGTTACTGTCAGTAATGTTACAGTCGTTACACGTATGGACAGTAGTGTTTCAGTCAGCAGTGTTGCAGTCACAGCCTGTCGCGGTCAACAGTAATAGATAGCAGTGTGTCAGTCAGCAGTGTTGCGGTGAGTGATGCTGTGGTCAGCGGTGTAGGTCAGCAGTGTTGCGGTGAGTGGTGCTGTGGCTAGCGGTGTAGGTCAGCAGTGTACAGCGGTGGTGGTTAAGCGATTACAGTAACACTGCTTATCCTCAGGTGTGAGCTGCCGTGCGCTCTGACCTCTACGTCCTGCGTTTGGGCAGTGTGGAGGGAGATATGTTGATCCAGACAGGACGGCTCTCTGCAACAGTAAATCTGACCATTAGCCTCCAACACCAGCTCCTCCAGGACGTTCACCCACAGAACATGCTGGTGCTTCCTCTTCTCATCCATCAGATACGACAGAACGACTCCTGTAGCCTACAGGGGGGGGGTGGGGGGGGGGGGGGGTGGGAGAGAAAGAGAGGAACAGAGACAGAGAAAGAGAGACTTTTTTTAAAGACCTTTATTAAACATTATTTAAACATAAGCTGTTAAAACCCCAGAAAATAATAATATTTCACAATGAATGATTATCAGAGTAAAAAAGAAAAACACTAACACACACACAGTAATATTTCACCAGTGAACACTTAACATGCCTGCGTCATCCACAGCAGCAAAGCTTCCGTCTTCACACCACTTATCCTCAAACGTGTGAATATTCTGAGTGTATCGATAAAACTCTAAATCAACACAAAGACGTGACTCCACTAAAGCCTGGAAGAGCTTTACCACGCCCACGTGCCGTCCTTCAGACCTCAGACCTGAAAGACTTCCACAGAGTACCAAACAGCACGCAGGTGCAGCGTGCAGAGAAAGAGAGAGAGAGAGGCAGAGCGAGAGACGGGGGGAGAGGGGGGGGGGAGGGAGAGAGAGGGGGAGAGAAAGAGAGAGAGAGAGGGACATAGAGAGAGGGAGGGGGGAGTGAGAGAGAGAGAGGGAGAGAAAGAGGGAGAGGGGGAGAGAGAGAGAGAGGGACATAGAGAGAGGGAGGGGGGAGTGAGAGAGAGAGGAAGAGGGAGAGGGAGAGAAAGAGGGAGAGGGGGAGGGAGAGAAAGAGGGAGAGGGGGAGAGAGAGGGACAGACGGTGGGAGAGAGAGAAAGAGCGAGAGAGCAAGACAGAGAGAGAGAGGGAGAGAGAGGGAAAGAGAGGGAGAGAGAGAGGGGGAGAGAGAGAGGGGAGAGCGAGTGAGAGGGAGAGAGAGGGAAGGAGAGAGACAAAGAGAGACACAAGGAGAGAGAGAGAGAGAGAGAGGGATAGAGGGTGGGAGAGAGGGAGAGGGAGAGAGACAGACAAGGAGAGAGAGAGAGGGAAGGAGAGGGAGAGAGAGGGATAGAGGGTGGGAGAGAGGGAGAGAGAGGGAGAGAGACAGACAAAGAGAGAGAGGGAAGGAGAGAGAGAGAGGGGGAAGGAGAGAGAGGGATAGAGTGTGGGAGAGAGGGAGAGAAACAGACAAAGAGAGAGAGGGAAGGAGAGAGAGAGAGAGGGAGAGAGAGGGGTAGAGGGTGGGAGAGAGGGAGAGAGAGGGAGAGAGACAGACAAAGAGAGAGAGGGAAGGAGAGAGAGAGAGAGGGAAGGAGAGAGAGGGAGAGAGAGGGATAGAGGGTGGGAGAGAGGGAGAGAGAGGGAGAGAGACAGACAAAGAGAGAGAGGGAAGGAGAGAGAGAGAGAGGGAAGGAGAGAGAGGGAGAGAGAGGGATAGAGGGTGGGAGAGAGGGAGAGAGAGGGAGAGAGACAGACAAAGAGAGAGAGGGAAGGAGAGAGAGAGAGAGGGAAGGAGAGAGAGGGAGAGAGAGGGATAGAGGGTGGGAGAGAGGGAGAGAGAGGGAGAGAGACAGACAAAGAGAGAGAGGGAAGGAGAGAGAGAGAGAGGGAAGGAGAGAGAGGGAGAGAGAGGGATAGAGGGTGGGAGAGAGGGAGAGAGAGGGAGAGAGACAGACAGACAAAGAGAGAGAGGGAAGGAGAGAGATGCTGTGAGTTGTTGCCTCAAGAGAACATCACAGAGTCTCACCTCCGACGTTGGCTGTGCCAGCCCGTACACCGGCATCTTGGGCACCCGTCTGAAATTCGCCACCTTCATCTCCTTAACCGTGCTCAGGACATCAGGAGACAAGTACTCATCAGCAACCTGCAAACAAATCAACACACGCATAAATACACACTCAACACTACACACCAGCAGTGGTCAGTCTCCCGGGCCACTGCACCTTTAAAGCCATAGTTCCCCCCAAGATACTGACAATGCAATTAACAACCAGCTCGCTAAACTTACGGTGATATAAGCGCACTGATTTTTACAATCCATTATAACTGATACACTACCTGGCCAAAAGTATGTGGGTTCAGGCATTTAAACCACATTTATTACTAACAGGTGCATAAAATCAGGCACATAGTCATGCAGTCTCCATAAACACTGGACGTAGAACAGGTCCCACCTTCACCACAAGTCAGGGTATGAAATTTCTGTTCTGTTAAAGCTGCCCTGGACAACTGTAAGTGCTATTATTGTAATATGGAAGCATCTGGGAGCAGTCGTGTAAAGCTTCACCACTGGACTCTGGAGCGGGGCAAAGCTTCACCACTGGACATTGGAGCGGGGTAAAGCTCCACCACTGGACTCTGGAGCGGGGTAAAACTCCACCACTGGACTCTGGAGCGGGGTAAAGCTCCACCACTGGACTCTGGAGCGGGGTAAAGCTCTGAACGTCACTATAAAGAAGCAGCAGGTCGGATTTGTAATAATCTAAACTGGCTCCCCTTCATGCACGTCACACAGAGAAACGGACGCTTCATTTACGCTCACGCTTTCTGTTGTTTGAGTGTAAATTATGATCAATCTTTTATTTTCCTTTACAGCAAACAGCTCAGCAGGACCTAAAGCCAAACAAAGAGTATAAACTATAGTATAATGTAACGAACTATAGACTTTGGTTGTCGATGCCTTTGGGGAACTTCACAGTCATAATGTTCTAGTAGAACACCTAAAGCAGTTTTATTTTTCAGGTCTGGAGCAATAACAGACTCTCTACATCCAAGTTCACATTTGACAGTTTGACACTGCAGTAATATTAATCTCGTTATTGGACAGCGTGAATTAAAGTTCTCTTATAATAAGATAATAGAGCCGTCATAGTGAACTAATTTACACCAACACGTCTATAAATAGATCAGTGATATCTGCAGTGATTAATAAATCACAATATTTTTATTTAAAACAACCAACAACTCTATATGCAGTACAGTTTAGGCATGTCATAAACATATTTTCTTGATCAATTTTGGTTGTAATGTTAGCAGATTCAGTAAAAAGTATTTTAAACAAGCCAAAATCGTACTACCCACATCTCTGAGGGAGCTCTGACAAGGACTACAATTTCTGCCTAATATCTCTGTTCTTCTGGTGCCATGTCTTGGTCTGTAGATTGTGACCTGAAATGCATTTGTTTGGCTTTAAGATTAAGATCATTATTTATACACAGAAATAACAGAAATCGCGAGCGTAAATGAAGCGTCCGTTTCTCTGTGTGACGCGCGTGCACGCAAAGGGGAGTCGGATTTCGGCTTAACACCTGTTAACTGATGAAGTTGGCCAAGCCAGTTTAGATTATTATAAATGTGCTGCTTCTTTATAGTGGCGTTTAGTCTGCGCTGTTTCTTCTTCTCTTAAACAATTCCGCCAAAAACAGCAGCGCCCCCTAGCGGCAGCATGTTTGCTCCACATTTGTGAACGGAGCGCTGCGTTTGTGTGCGGATCAGGTTCATAAACGCCAAACGACAGTCTCCAAATAAAAAAAAAAACAACCCCCCAAGAGGAAATTAATCAGGAGCGTAGAATTAGCATGGATGGAATTGACGTGTCCCCACCAATAATTTGATCCCCTCCAAAAAACAGGGTTAAATAACGTTCTCTATTGGAGTCTTACGGCCAGTGTGATTGGCTGTGCTGCTGTCACGTAAGACGTTTAGTTACGTGTAGTTGTTAGCAGCGCCAAAACTGAAAAGAGAACTTTCCAGTCATTTGAGACTCACTGTGTAAGACTTAGGTGCAGCGTGGGAGACATATGGGTGTGAAAAGCGAGTGAGGGTGGCAGCAAAGAAGGTGGACGTAAGGAGATGTTTTTCAAAAGAATCATGGAAGTCACTTAAAGTCTAATTCACTAATGAAATGAGTCCATCAAGCATTAACACAGCACAGCATACAGCAGGCTAACATCGTCTGTAGTTATGAATAACATGGTCAACAAATCTACGCCCTTGAAATGAATACAAATACCCAAACAGGCGCGTGATCCACAAATGCAGATTCAGCACTTCATAAATAAATTAAAAACTTGAGACTGCGTCTTTTCAGAAATATGCAATGAAAATATAGCCAAATGTTTTCATTTCCACATATGAATTATAACGCATCTAAGAAAACCAAAAAGATGTAATTATTAATTTACCAGAACAGTTACAAATGGCTGGCTGTGAGGCTCAGACTGGGATTTATTTATTTGTGAATAGTGAAACTCATTTGTGATGTTTGTGCAGTTGGTGAGTTATCTTTTACTCCTTTACATATTTGTCAGGTGTTTTGAAACTAATCTCTATCCATAGTTATAGACTGGAACATAAACAAAGATTACAAATGCATTTCATGTCACAATCTAAAGACCAAGACATGGCACCAAAATAATTGAGATTTTTAGTCACACACACATATGTTCAAATGATGTTCAACCGATCACAAACTCTACAGTTGATCGGAAATTTTGCAAAGTATGCAGTTATTTTATTATTAAAAGCCAAAATTCCTTGAAAAGTGAAGTATTTTGTATGTTAAATGAGGTCATTATTTCAAGAACACTCACTAGTAAAAGGGTGTTTTTAGATTTTATTCTAAATCAAATCCAAAATGATTCTATAAAACTGAATCGTGTTCACGATTCACTGAATCTTTTTCTTCAGAATCGTAATCAAACGGACTCACCGAGTTCAGATATTCACTGTGTGTTAAATTAAACCCGGATTTGGAAAAAAGGATCTCTCACCAGCACTCTGGCTCCTTTAGTGATGAGGTCAGCAGGCGCTCTGAGCTCCGATTGGTTCATGCAGGACAGGAGGCGGTAGACCCAGGCATTCGAGCACAGCCATTGGCTGAAGTTACAAGCAAACGCCAGCGGATACTGAACCCAGCACATACAGTGGAGACAGAAAACAGACACACGTTATACAGTTTTACTGGCTGACTGACTGAGTAAGCACACTACAGTACACCTGTGTGTGAGTACCTGTTGGTGCAGGTATGCGTTAAACAGTATCAGGTAGATGTACCGCTCCAGACTCTGCAGCGCCCTCTGGAGGAAGTACAGTTTAGTGCTGTTTCCCTAAAATCCAAAACAGTCAATCATTACTTGTGATGCACTAAGAAACTGGAAACCAATATAGTGTATAATCAATAAACAGTGTATAATCAATAAACATGTACACACACATATCATATCTATTTTAAACATTATATATATATATATATGATGTTCACATGATATAGAATGCCAACAGCAGATACATACATACACACACACACACACACACACACACACACACACACACACACACACACACACACACACACACACACACACACACACACATATATATACAGTAAGAGCCAATCAGATTGTAGGTAGTGCATTTTAATGAGCAACTCTGCAAATCTGTTCAGCTGCCCCACAAAACCAGAGTACAGGATTGGGGGTGTTAATAACTCAAAAAAGCAGCCCCCCAAAAAAACTCACAGGGCTCAACCTCCCTCACCTGAGACTGGTAATCCTCTCCAATGGCTTCGAGTTTCTTCTTGTTCTCATAAATGGCTCCTTTAATGTCGTGCATTTCAGAACACAGCTCGATGGCACGGTCCACCTGGAGAAGATAAACACCACAGATATTTTGGAAGACCTAATTCATAACAGATACAGAATAATTCATAACAGATACAGAATAATTCATAACTGGTACTGACTAATTCATAACAGATACAAAATAATTCATAACAGATACAGAATAATTCATAACAGATACAGAATAATTCATAACTGGTACTGACTAATTCATAACAGATACAAAATAATTCATAACAGATACAGAATAATTCATAACAGGTACTGACTAATTCATAACAGATACTGACTAATTGATAGCAGATGCTGACTAATTCATAACAGGTACTGACTAATTCATAACAGATACAGAATAATTCATAACAGATACAGAATAATTCATAACAGGTACTGACTAATTCATAACAGATACTGACTAATTGATAGCAGATGCTGACTAATTCATAACAGGTACTGACTAATTCATAACAGATACAGAATAATTCATAACAGATACAGAATAATTCATAACTGGTACTGACTAATTCATAACAGATACAAAATAATTCATAACAGATACAGAATAATTCATAACTGGTACTGACTAATTCATAACAGATACAAAATAATTCATAACAGATACAGAATAATTCATAACAGATACAGAATAATTCATAACAGGTACTGACTAATTCATAACAGATACTGACTAATTGATAGCAGATGCTGACTAATTCATAACTGGTACTGACTAATTCATAACAGATACAGAATAATTCATAACTGGTACTGACTAATTCATAACAGATACAAAATAATTCATAACAGATACAGAATAATTCATAACTGGTACTGACTAATTCATAACAGATACTGACTAATTGATAGCAGATGCTGACTAATTCATAACAGGTACTGACTAATTCATAATAGATACTGACTAATTCATAACAGATACTGACTAATTCATAGCAGATACTGACTAATTCATAGCAGATACTGACTAACTCATAGCAGATACTGATTAATTCATAACAGATACTGACTAATTCATAGCAGATACTGAATAATTCATAGCAGATACGGAATAATTCATAGCAGATACTGAATAATTCATAACAGGTACTGACTAACTCATAGCAGATACTGAATAATTCATAACAGGTACTGACTAACTCATAGCAGATACTGAATAATTCATAACAGGTATTGACTAACTCATAGCAGATACTGAATAATTCATAACAGGTACTGACTAATTCATAGCAGATACTGCTAGAGGTTTAGGTGATTAACATTACTGATATATTAATGATGTTTCTATGATAAATATTCTTTTAGGATGATGAAGATGATGATGATGTTGAAAAAAGGGAATCAGACCTCCTCTAAGATCTGTTGACCGTTAGGCAGTTTGCTGATGAGGGTCTGGATGACCTGAAACTGGGCTTTCGGTTCTGAAGTCACTGGCTCTTCAGTTCTATGATGGAAAAAAGTTTATTTCCAAACAGGTTTTATATTTCACAGAGAATCTAGATGTTATATATTATTCAATAGTGTTAGACTGCTGTTTTAATATAATTATCACTTGTAGTAAAAATATTATAAAACTGTGTAGAAAATATATAATAATACAAAATGAAAACTTCGACTGCGTTTATAGTCTTACTGCGTGTCAGTGGGAGATGGCGGTGGGGGGTACTGTGGAGGGGGCGGAGCTCCTGTCAGCCTCTCCATCACAAGCGTTCCCAGAATCATTCCCAGATTAGTACGACCAACTCCGACCTGACAGCTGAACAGGAGAGCAGGGAGCGGCCTGGACACGTCCCGATTCAGAGAGAGCGAGGGATTCTCCTACAGAGAGAGTGAGAGTGAGAGAGAGACATAGGGAGAGGGATACATAGAAAGAGAGGGAGAAAGACAGAGGGAGACAGCAAAAGACAGAGAGAGAGAGAGAGAGAGAGAAAGAGGGAGAGAGAGTGTGATAGAGACAGAGAGTGCGGGAGAGAGAGAGAGGGATAGAGACAGAAAGAGTGAACAAGAGAGAGTGAAAGAAAGAGAAAGAGAGAGAGAGAGAGAGAGAGAGAGAGATGGAGAGGGAAAGACAGAGAGAGAGGGGGGGGAGAGAGAGAGATGTGTGTTCACCGTGTGGGCGGAGCTTTATTCACACTGAGCGAATCAGAAGGAAGATCTGCAGAGCAGGTGTGTATGAGAGCTGTATCATATCAGTACACAGATACTGCAGAGACGGAGGAGCTTCTATAAACCTGTTGACTTACGGAGTTCTGCACTTCACTCAGCTGATAACACTCAGAGCATCACTGCTCTGCTTCTTCAGACACACACAACTTCTGACTATCTAAATCTCCACTGCTCTGATCTCACACAAGACCGAAGCTGGGCTTCCTGATCTCAAGCTTCTTGTTGGAATTCTCTCATTCCACCTTGAATGGTGCAGCAGGACTTTCTCTCACAGTGGACTCACAGAGTCATGCACGTTTCCCATAATGCACCTCAGGCTGTTCATTTCTTTGTAGGTTAAAAACTCAACATGTTCTAGTGTTGCTGGTTTGTTACTGTTCTCCTATACATTGATCTTGTTTTTCCTACTCCAGACTGAACCGGGCATGTTAACGAGTCTGGACCAATCAGGAAGCAGTTATATATTAGTTCAGAAGCTCTTACCCTTAATATGTTCACAAAGGCGTCAAACTGCTCCTCCATTGGTGCGCCTTCCATAGGCAGGGGCAGTCGGTAGTACCTGCAGTAGAAATAATGATTAATATCACAGTAACCTGTAATCAGTACAGTCAGAACATATTTATTTAAGTGTTTGGTGGAAAATGTTGGTGTTTGGTGGAGAATGATTGTGGATTGGTAGGACAGTCATAGTTTGGTTGGAGAAGGATGCTATCTCATAGATAATGGCTGAGAAGTATCTGAGATCAAGATTCTTCTCTATTAAATACCATAATACCATAAAAAACACCAAAAACCAACACATTCTCCACTAAGACATTTCCATTCTCCACCAAACACCATACCTGTCCTACCAGACAGTCATTCTCCAACCAAACACCATACCTGTCCTACCAAAGACAGTATTCTCCACCAAACACCATAACTGACCTACCAAAGACAGTCATTCTCCACCAAACACCATAACTGTCCTAGAAAAGAGAGTAATTATCCACCAAACAGCATAACTGTCCTACAAAAGACAGTCATTTTCTAACCAAACACCACAACTGTCCTACCAAAGACAGTAATTCTCCACCAAACACCATAATTGTCCTACAAAAGACGGTAATGCTCCACCAAACACCATAACTGTCCAACAAAAGACAGTCATTCTCCACCAAACACCATAACTGTCCAACAAAAGACAGTAATGCTCCACCAAACACCACAACTGTTCTACCAAGACAGGCATTCTCCACAAAACACCAAAACTGTCCTACCAAAGACAGTCATTCTCCACCAAACACCATAACTGTCCTACAAATGACAGTATTCTCCACCAAACACCATAACTCTCTGACAGCACTGATATGCAAGTATTATTCATCAATAATAGTATGAATGTTAGTGAGCTAGTAAACGTTGCACCTGTATGCAGGCATGGTGAAGAGTGGTCTCTTGTAGACCTCCTCAGTGACGTGGATGTCCTCCTCACAGGAAATGGAGATTTTCTGGGGCTCATCTTTGAAATGTTCAATGTCGTTATAAACGTAGAACACGTTCTCATTCAGCCTCGCAAAGTCATGTAGCTGTAAAGAAACAAAAATCTTCTTTAAAATCACAAAGACAAACTGTCGAACTAATATCTCCTATTCTAGTGTATAGGAGTGTTTATTGAGGGTTTTTTATGGACTAATATCTCCTATTCTAGTGTACAGGAGTGTTAATTGAGGGTTTTTTATGGACTAATATCTTCTAATCTAGTGTATAGGAGTGTTAATGGAGGGTTTTTTATGGACTAACATCTCCTATTCTAGTGTATAGGAGTGATTATTGAGGGTTTTTCAGGGACTAATGTCTCATATTCTAGTGTATAGGAGTGTTTATTGAGGGTGATTATGGACTAACATGTCCTGTTCTAGTGTACAGGAGTGTTTATTGAGGGTATTTTTTTGGACTAATATCTCCTATTCTAGTGTATAGGAGTGTTTATTGAGGGTGTTTATGGACTAATATCTCCTATTCTAGTGTATAGGAGTGTTTATGGACTAATATCTCCTATACTAGTGTATATGATTGTTTATTGAGGGTGTTTATGGACTAATATCTCCTATTCTAGTGTATAGGAGTGTTTATTGAAGGCATTTATGAACCAATATCTCCTATTCTAGTGTTTAAGAGTGTTTATTGAGGGTGTTTATGAACTAATATCTCCTTTTCTAGTGTATAGGAGTGATTATTGAGGGTTTTTCAGGGACTAATGTCTCATATTCTAGTGTATATGAGTGTTTATTGAGGGTGATTATGGACTAACATGTCATGTTCTAGTGTACAGGAGTGTTTATTGAGGGTATTTTTTTGGACTAATATCTCCTATTCTAGTGTATAGGAGTGTTTATTGAAGGTGTTTATGGACTAATATCTCCTATTCTAGTGTATAGGAGTGTTTACTGAGTGTGTTTATGGACTAATATCTCCTATTCAAGTGTATAGTAGTGTTTATTGAGGGTGTTTATGGACTAATATCTCTTATTCTAGTGCATAGTAGTGTTTATTGAGGGTTTTTATGGACTAATATCTCCTATTCTAGTGTATAGGAGTGTTTATGGACTAATATCTCCTATTCTAGTGTATAGTAGTGTTTATGGACTAATATCTCCTATTCTAGTGTATAGTAGTGTTTATTGAGGGTGTTTATGGACTAATATCTCTTATTCTAGTGTATAGCAGTGTTTATTGAGGGTGTTTATGGACCAATATCTCCTATTCCAGTGTATAGGAGGGTTTATTGAGTGTGTTCATGGACTAATATCTCCTATTCTAGTGTATAGGAGTGTTTATTGAGTGTGTTTATGGACTAATATCTCCTATTCCAGTGTAGAGGAGTGTTTATTGAGTGTGTTTATGGACTGACATCTCCTATTCTAGTGTATAGGACAGTTTATTGAGGGTGTTTATGGGCTAATATCTCCTATTCTAGTGTATAGGAGTGTTTATTGAGGGTGTTTATGGACTAATATCTCTTATTCACGTGTATAGTAGTGTTTATTGAGGGTGTTTATGGACTAATATCTCATATTCTAGTGTATAGGAGTGTTTATTGAGGGTGTTTATGAATTAATATCTCCTATTCTAGTGTATAGCAGTGCTTATTGAGGGTGTTTATGGACCAATATCTCCTATTCCAGTGTATAGGAGGGTTTATTGAGTGTGTTCATGGACTAATATCTCCTATTCAAATGTATAGTAGTGTTTATTGAGGGTGTTTATGGACTAATATCTCCCATTCCAGTGTAGAGGAGTGTTTATTGAGTGTGTTTATGGACTAATATCTCCTATTCTAGTGTATAGGACAGTTTATTGAGGGTGTTTATGGGCTAACATCTCCTATTCTAGTGTATATGAGTGTTTATTGAGGGTGTTTATGGGCTAATATCTCCTATTCTAGTGTATAGGAGTGTTTATTGAGTGTGTTTATGGACTAATATCTCCTATTTAAGTGTATAGTAGTGTTTATTGAGGGTGTTTATGGGCTAATTTCTCTTATTCTAGTGCATAGTAGTGTTTATTGAGGGTTTTTATGGACTAATATCTCCTATTCTAGTGTACAGGAGTGTTTATGGATTAATATCTCCTACTCTAGTGCATAGTTGTGTTCATTAAGGAGGTTTATGGACTAATATATTATATTATAGTGTTTAGGAGTGTTTACTGAGGGTGTTCATGAATTAATATCTCCTATTCTAGTGTATAGCAGTGTTTATTGAGAGTGTTTATGGACCAATATCTCCTATTCTAGTGTATAGGAGTGTTTATGGACTAATATCTCATATTCTAGTGTATATGAGTGTTTATTGAGGGTGTTTATGGACTAATATCTCCTATTCTAGTGTATAGGAGTGTTTATGGACTAATAGCTCATATTCTAGTGTATATGAGTGTTTATTGAGGGTGTTTATGGACTAATATCTCCTATTCTAGTGTATAGGAGTGTTTATGGACTAATAGCTCCTATTCTAGTGTATAGGAGAGTTTATGGACAACTAATATCTCCATAGTTTGCGAAATGTAGTCTCTATCTAACCTCTTTCCGGATGTTGAGCTCAAGGTTCTCCACAGGAACATCCTTGCTCAAGCCATGCAGGTTCTCATGCAGGTTCTCCTTCCTCCGCGGGGTGTATGGAACAAAGTTCTCCTCCAAGCGGAGAAACAACAAAGGCTCTTCACGCACGCAGAAGAAAATCACCTCCTTTAGAGAAGAGAGAGGAAAACAAAGGAAATGTAGAATTCAGACACAGTCAGCCAAAAATGCTCATAACAGAATATGAACTACACTATAATTACGATACAATAACTGTAGTTAAAGAAGAATTAAAAATTTTATTTTTATTTGTGCACAACTTGGTGGTTAAGATGTAATCAAGTAATTAAGAATGGTTCTGCGTTTCAGAGGAACTTGGCAGATTTGTTCACAGTGGTGGTGAATGGAACCAGATGTCCACCTCTAAACACTCCCTCACAGAAAGTTATTAGAGGTAGATGGTTATAAATACACTGTCTGATGTCTGAGACGCTGTTTATGATAGTTTAGAGAAGATTTCAGTCTTAAACTCCATTCATGGTGGAGGGATACATGCAGGACACTGTGAGGTTAAAATAGTCCCCAAAGAAAACCTAGTATTTTCAGATTTTCCAGATTTTACCATCAACATCCACATAAACTCAGAAGACACGTGTAGCTTCACTGGTGGGTTTGACAGGAAATACAATGTGTATATTTGTGTTGTAGACATTTTTCTATTATAACACAACTTTATGTGCATATGCATTAAATAATAGACATATGTGATGTAACAAATTCTAAAGACCAGTAGCGAGCCTCAGGCGTCCACATACTTTTGGCTACATAATGTAGGTGCACCTCAAGTAAGAGCTTAAAAAAAAAAAAAAACAATGAATGAAGCTGTTTCACCCAATTTGTGCTGCACGTATTACAGCATGAACATCATGTACTTAAATCATGTGAAGATTAATTCTGAACTTTTATCTTTAGATAACATTAACAAGATTAAAGTCAAAGTATGTTGTATATAATGTAGTTAAGACGTGAATGCATTTGATAAACAACATGAGAAATCTGTACAGTTAAATGCCTGGAGCCCTCTGGAGGGGGCGCTAGTGTTCCATAGGATGCATAGTGAAGAACACTGTTCTGATAGATCCAACGCCAACAAGGCACTTGTGACTTTTTCTAGTATGTATAGCATATATTTAGGTTGTTTATGTACTAATATCTTCCATTCTAACATAGAGGAGTGTTTATTGAGGTTGTTTATAGACTAATATCTCCTATTCTAGTGTATAAGAGTGTTTATTGAGGGTGTTTATGGACTAATATCTCCTATTCTAGTGTATAGGAGTGTTCATTGAGGGTGTTTATGGACTGATATCTCTAATTCTAGTATATGGGAGTGTTTATTGAGGGTGTTTATGGACTAAAATCTCCTATTCTAGTGTATAGGATTGTTTATTGAGGGTGTGTATGGACTAAAATCTTCTATTCTAGTGTATAGGATTGTTTATTGAGGGTGTGTATGGACTAAAATCTTCTATTCTAGTGTATATGAGTGTTTATTGAGGGTGTTTATGGACTAATATCTCCTATTCTAGCGTATAGGAGTGTTTATCGAGGGAGTTTATGGACAAATATCTCCTATTTTAGCGTATAGGAGTGTTTATGGACTAATATCTCCTATTCTAGTGTATAGGATTGTTTATTGAGGGTGTTTATGGACTAATATCTCCTATTCTAGCGTATAGGAGTGTTTATTGAGGGTGTGTATGGACTAATATCTCCTATTCTAGCGTATAGGAGTGTTTATCAAGGGTGTTTATGGACTAATATCTCCTATTTTAGCGTATAGGAGTGTTTATGGACTAATATCTCCTATACTAGTGTATAGGATTGTTTATTGAGGGTGTTTATGGACTAATATCTCCTATTCTAGTGTATAGGAGTGTTTATTGAAGGCATTTATGAACTAATATCTCCTATTCTAGTGTTTAAGAGTGTTTATTGAGGTTGTTTATGAACTAATATCTCCTTTTCTAGTGTATAGGAGTGATTATTGAGGGTGTTTTGAGGTTTATGATCTGACACCAGCGTTGCATACATGTGTGAATATTGTAGAGCCTGTTTTCCGCTGATTGTTGTGACTGTGGAGCATCACTGACCTCGTGGCCTTGGCTCAGCAGCTTGTGTAGGACCTGTTTGAAACCAGCCAGGCTGGGCTGGCCCATACCGAACAGCGGGAAGCTGCCTTTGCTCTGGCGGAAGTTCGGAGCACCGCATGAACTCGTCGTGTTTAGGACATCCGCCTTGCTGAATACATCCAGCACCATGAAGTAGGAGCCCTGTGGAACAAATCATACTTCAGAAGAACAATAGCTTGTTGTGCTTCTTTAGCTTTATCAATCGAGCTAAGAGGCTAACAAGCAATGAAAGCCTAACTACACCAATTAGCATGGTGTGAGTGCTGCTGGAGTGCTTAAAAGTGCTTTGTCCACTCTATTAGACACTCCTACTACTTGCTGATCCACCTTGTAGATGTAAAGTCAGAGACAGTAGCTCATCTGCTGCTGCACAGTTTGTGTTCCTCTAGTCCTTCATCAGTGGACACAGGACACCGCCCACAGGACACTCTTGTCTGGATAGTTTTGGTTGGTGGACGATTCTCAGTCCAGCATTGACACTGAGGTGTTTAAACACTCTAACAGCAGCACTGCTTTGTCTGATCCACTCACACCAGCACAACACACACTAACACACCACCACCACGTCAGTGTCACTGCAGTGCTGAGAATGACCCACCTCCTTAATAGTACCTGCTCGGTGGTGGTCCTGTGGGGGTCCTGATTATTAAAGAACAGAGTAATAAAGTATACAGAGAATCAGATGAACTACAGTCTGTAAGTGTAACTCTTATATGGTCAGTGGAGCTGATACACTGGACAGTGAGTGGAGATACAGGGAGGTGTGCGTATATGAAGGACATTAAGTTCTTACTGATCATTTTTTCAGTTTTATTTTTCTTTCCTGTTTATTAAGCTCATAAGTAAACTAAGGTTCTGTTCCTCTCTGTAGACTGAAGCGCTGCTGTAGACGTCTGATAAGCAGCGTAGCGTCCACGTTTGTATCTTCAACTGTGTGATTTACTACACAGGACAGTGATGTTTGCTCCAGTGTGAGATTATAATGTGGGTGTATTATGCTGTTTGTGTTTACAGAGAAATTTGTACTCAGGCAGTCCTGATCAGTACAGACGACTGTAATGACTACAAAGCAACCAAGTTATTTGAAGCCCTTGTGATTTAGGAGGAGAGCCGTTTCAGCTTTAGTCACTCTTTCAGTTTCTTTTCACATGAAGTGTTTACAGTTACTGCAGAGCATCTCAGCTTTATTCCATTACAGAGTTCTCACAGACATGCAGCAAATAGTTTCTAAATAAATGAGAAGGATATGTGACCGTGGTGCTCACGCTGATCACCCACACATACCAAAAGGAGAAATTCTGTAATTAAGTTCCTGTAAAGTCAATTTGTGAAAATGTTTGTTGTAAAAAAAAAAAAAACAATACAAATAAATTTTGACTTGCAGTAAACCGACCTTCCCATATATACACTATTAATACTAACACAACATCAGAAAACACTCATCTTATAAAACCTCTTCAAAAATGGAAGTTTAAATGTCTGAAGTGGGGGGGACAATATCAGGAAATTCAAAATTGGTGGGGACAATATCAGGAAATTCAAAATTGGCAGGGACAAGAGCAGGAAATTTAAAAAGTGGTGGGGACGATATTAGGAAATGCAAAAAGTGGTGGGGACGTTATTAGGAAATTCAAAAAGTAGGGGACAATGTTACGAATTTTAAGAAGTGGTGGGGACGATAGTAGGAAATTCAAAAAGTGTTGGGGACAATATTAGGAATTTTAAGAAGTGTTGGGGACAATATCAGGAATTTTAAGAAGTGGTAGGGACAATATTAAGAAAATCAAAAATGGGGTGGGGACAGTAATGGGAAATTCAAAATGTGGTAGGGACAAAATCATAAACTTTAAAAACTTGAGGGGACAAAAGCATAAATTTCCAAAAATGTCAGGAAATTAAAAAAGTGCTGGGGGAAAAAAATCTAATTTCAAAAGTCGGAGGGGACAAATTTTTAAATTTCTAAAAATAGTGGGGACAATGTCATACATTTCAAAAAGGATGACAAGAGACATTTTAAACAGCGGCGGGGACAAAGAGGTGAGCTGAGTTGCAGCTGTGTCGGCTGAAATTCTCGGCGCTGCTGGAGGCTGGAAGTGAGTCTGACTTTATCAGGGGAGGCATTGAAAGCGTGGTGGTGACTGAGTGGAGCGCGTATCTGGTCTCTGGTGTCTCCCCCACCGTCACTCGCGGCGAGAAGCGAACACGCTGAACGTACGCAAACCTCCACTTCTTATCTGACTCTGACTTCCGCTCAATCTGAGTAGCGACGCGTCGACAAACAGAGCCTTAACGGTCAAACAAAGCTGCGCAGGACTCGCTAAAGAGCTGACCGAGCGGGGAGGAGACTTCAAAGAGCTGACGCTGAGGTGCTAACGCTCAACTCGACATCTCCCTAAACACATCACAACCGCAGGAGCTTCATTAAACACCCCGCAGGTTCCTCTGCGCGTCACTGCAGCTGAGCCTGCGCAGCGTTTTACATCTGACTCACAGCTTCTTTAAAAAAAAATAAAGAGTAATAAAGTATACAGAGAATCAGATGAACTACAGTCTGTAAGTGTAGCTTCTATATGGTCAGTGGAGCTGATACACTGGACAGTGAGTGGAGATACAGGGAGGTGGATCTGATGATGTGGGGATATCTCAGAGGAATGAGTGAAGAAAGCTCAGCTCCAGCCACAGTCAGTGATTCAGGGTGTTTGTTTGTTTGTTACTGTGTGTTTATTTATCGTACCTGCACCAGGTAGTGTTCAGGCATGGAGTCGCAGATCCGCCCCACTTTATAATGAGTTCTCTGCAAATCATCATGAATCTGGAACTCCTGCCTGCAGTTGTAACTGAAGAGACACACACAGACATGATCAGCTTCATTTACTGACCTGACTGTATTTAATACACAACATATCACTGTTCATCCATCCATCCATCCATCCATCCATCCATCCATCCATCCATCCATCCATCCATCCATCCATCCATCCATCCATCCATCCATCCATCCATCCATCCATCCATCCATCCATCCATCCATCCATCCATCCATCCATCCATCCATCCATCCATCCATCCATCCATCCATCCATCCATCCATCCATCCATCCATCCATCCATCCATCCATCATCTTCTGCTTTATCCTGATAGTTGGGGTCAGGAGGGAGGGGCATGAACAGGTCGTCAGTCCATCACACGGCCAACACACTCTCACGCACACACTTACACCCACGAGCAGTTTAGAGTGAGAGATCAACCTAACATGCATGTGTTTGGACTGTGGGAGGAAACCAGAGAACCCAGAGGATCCCACTCAAGCACGGGGGAACATGCAGACCACACAGAACAGCCCGGACTGGGAATCCATCCCGGATCATCTTGCTGTGAGGCGACAGTGCTGACCACTACACCACCATGCTGACCACTATACCACCGTACTGACCTCCACACTACTGTGCTGACCACTACACCACCGTGTTGCCCCAGTTACAAATCTCTTCTTACTTATCAATAATCTATTATCAGCTTCATTATTGATCAGTTTTATTCTCTTCCAGTGAATTACTCATTACTGTATCTGAAACGTTGAAGTTCTGGCTACGTTCTCAGACTCGTTAACATGCTGATATTTTCTTTTAACCAAAACAACAGAAATCCTAAAACAATACACACAATCAAATTCATCATTTGTTATTTAGTTTAATCCAAATAGTGGACCAATCAGAATAAGCTCTGTGGCCTGACAGTGTTTATAAAGAAACATATCAAACCTGTAAATGACATATGAAAGAAATTCACTGTTAATAAAAAACATTTCAAATCTAATTTAACTTTAAACTCAGAATTAAAAACATATAGCTATATTAATATATTATAGTATGTATTGCTATCGTAGTATATTAACATTAATATTAACAGCACAATTAATATTTAATACTAAAAAAATTCTAATTTTACTTGCATTCTGTTTCATTCAGCACAGAAACAGTTTCTCTGCCCTAAAACATGCAGCTTCACTGTTTATTCATCTCTCTCTCCCTCTTTCTATCCTCTCTCACTCTCTACTGTCTTCCTATCCTCTCTCACTATCTTCTCTCTTACCATCCTCTCTCTTTCCTCTTCCTACTCTCTCTCTCTCTCTCTCTCTCTCTCTCTCTCTCTCTCTCTCTCTCTCTCTCTCTCTCTCTAAACTGTGGCGTGAAGTAATGAAACGTGTCACTGAGCAGGTCTACATGACGGTGGATGTACAGCAGGTCAGTGATGAACAGCAGGATGAGGAGGAGGAGAATAGGGAATAAAGGTGTGAGGCTGACAAGGGGGGGTGGCTGTTTGAGACTTTCTCACACCAGGACTGAGTAAACACCCCACCACCCTCACCCCCCCTCCACTCTCACACACACTTATGCACACACACACACTTCCTCCATTAGATCAAATATTGTGTGTTTGGGTGGAACGTCACACACCAGTGTCGCTCCGCAGGAGGACAGAGGGACAGTGAGTTTCTTATCTCCAGCACTGTGGACCACCGACCCGAACCCTAACGGGGGGATTAGAGTCTGTGTGTGGAGCGTGTATGGGGGGCGGGACTTACGTGATAACGACCGGGGCCACCTTATTGGTGATGATGGACTTGGCCTTGCTGTTGTGGATGCTGACCGTCTGGAAGGAGGCGTTGCCCAGTGACTGCCTGCTGTCCGTCATCCCGTTGCCGTGGAAAGTCTCAGGCGCAGTTGGGGGTGCAGCACTGGCAGTTGTACCCATAATCCACTAGCAGCTGTCAATCACATCACAGGAGGAACAGTTAACGTAAGGTTTCCAACAGAGACACAAAACCTTCATCTATCGCTGCTTATTGTGAAGTGTTCATTTTCACTGGCTGGAATAAAGTTAAAGAATTAAAAACAGCAACTACATGATAAACAACACACACACACACACACATATTAATATTACTGTTGCAATTACACAGTAAACACATACACACACACATATATATATATAGATAGATAGATATATAGATTTTGTATGAGTGTGTGTGTGTGTGTGTGTGTGTGTGTATATGTATATACATATATATACACACATACACACACACACACACACACACACACACTCATACAAAAACATACATACACACACATATCTCAGCTGTTGTGTTAATATAATAATAATAATATAGATAAAAAGTGATATATATATATATATATATATATGCCCCTATATGACCCAGAATGAGCTAAATCAATCCGATGTTATCATTTCGGGTCGTTATTCATTCACTTATTTATTTAAGTGACTGGACAAATGAGCTTAAGAGGCAGTCGTTATTTAAAGCACATTTTCACTTTCCTCCTATCTCACCGAGAGCGCCGAGCACCTGCGGGTGTGAGGTGTTTACAGACGTTAGTCATTCTCCTGTCCTCCACTCAGAGGGATTAACACTCCCAGCTGGAAGGTCAATAACAAACACCACAGTGACCTCACACGGCAGATAATTCATCAGCAGACACAAAGCCCTACAGCACACAGGCCGTGTTTGGTGCTGTTTGAATAAGTGATGCTGTGTTTTCAGGATTTTAACTTAAACTTAATTTTCTAGTGCGCACCAGAAACTCTTTACTGGCAGCAAAAAAACAAAAACCAAACAAAAAAAAAACAAACAAAAACTATTTATATGCAATCGTTAGATTTATTTCTGTTTCTGAACAGACGTAACAGTGCTAAAGATGCTACCGAGGTGATAATCACTGAGCTGGTAGAGAGAACGGAGACAAATCAAGGACTAATTTAATTTCACACAGCTTGAAATAAACGTTATTAGAACATAGGTTTAAAGCCCCCATGCTTCTAAAGCTGAACTACAGCAAAGCGTCTCCACCATGTTGACAGAAAATAGCTTATTTTAAAATATGTACAATTCATCTGATGTTTCTCCAGCAGGAGGCGCACTTAGAACATGCATGGTTTCTGTGCTGCTCAGTTAAAAGTCCATATAAAGCAATAATAAAGTTTTTCGCACCGCGCCCCATTGCAGCTTCTCTCAATCGTCCAATACTGCTTCATCCAATCACCCCACGTTCAACCTCGCACAACCTCCACCAAGCTTTACTGTAGGCAGTACACATTCCAGTAGGTAGTAGGTAGCACCTCCTGCATTCATCTCCACAGTCCAGTGGTGGAGCGTTACACCGCTCCAGAGTCCAGTGGTGGAGCGTTACATCGCTCCAGAGTCCAGTGGTGGAGCGTTGCCCCGCTCCAGAGTCCAGTGGTGGAGCTTTACACTCCTCCAGAGTCCAGTATTATGTTCTGGAATGTTTTCATGACATTCTCTGGACCCATTCATCCGTGTGGAAGACACTCTCAAATGATTTGGGTGTGAATTCATCCTTGCAGATCATGTACACCATACATGCTGATGGTCTTCTCTGGGGTGGATGGGATCTTCCAGCAAGACAATGAGACACATCACACGACTAGAAATGTCCCACATTGGTTGGAAAAGCTGACCAAGTCTTCCAAGTACTATCCTGGACCCCAGACTTGAGCCCAACTGAGCAATGTAAACGGCAGCTGCTGCGTTCCAAGAACATTGAAAATAAAAATTGGACAAAAATGAAGATGCGTGCTTTTCTTTGGACAGCGACTGTATAAACAGTGTTTGTTATTACAGTCCTTACAGGACCAGAACTCACTGCTGCTCAAGCGAAACACTCTGAGCGGAATTCAAATGCACTCGATGAGGCAGGCGCAGCGATTTTAACATAACCCAAACATTTCTCAGGTCTCGTCCATCATCCACACCAACCAGAAGCCTCACTGAGCACTCAGCGGATAAACAAACGCCCCGAACGCTAACACTGTCCCTCTCTTCACATCCATCCTTCTGTCTCCTCTCATCTGAGCCGCTTTACCATCCTCTCTCGCTCTCTCTCTCTCTCTCTCTCCGATGCCACTCTGTCTATTGAAACATTGTGGAGGAGAGCACCAGCGAGCCCTATTAAAGGGCAGATCTCATAGAAAAATCACAGAAGAGTTTAATATACTAATAATATGAAAACGTTCTGACATGCTGTTCAGCTATTCAGTTCCTGTTATGAGTTTTTAGGGTCACAAGGGTGAACATATTTGCATATAACCACCTACTCTTACTATACCAGTTAAGCCCCACCCACTCACACTGAAGGCAGTGTCTGTCTGAGACAGCAGCCAATCAGAAGAGAGCTTATTTACATCCGTTGAAGTTGAAGGCACTTCAGTTACACTTCCATATAGAAGCAATTGCCTGTTGGAGTGTTTAAACGCTGTGTCTAATCATTGTCCACTCTATTAGACACTCCCACCTTGCAGGGGGTAAAGTCAGAGACAGCTGCCCACAGGACACCGTTGTCTGGATAGTTTTGGTTTGTGGTCGAGTCCAGCAGAGACACCGAGGTGCTTAGAACACTCACACCAGCACAACACATACCATGTCAGTGTCACTGCAGTGCTGAGAATGACCCACCTCCCCAAAAGTACCTGCTCTGTGGTGGTCCTGTGGGGGTCCTGACCATTGAAGTACAGAGTAATACAGTAAACAGACAGATGAACTACAGTCTGTAAGTGTAGCTCCTATATGGCCAGTGGAGCTGACAAAACAGAACTACTACTTTCTGTGAGGGAGCTTTTAATAGTGAACGTCTGGTTCCATTCACCACCACTGTGATTCTCCAAGTTCCTCTAAAACCCAGAACCACTCAGAACAAGTTTGTTTACGTCCCAACCATAAAAATCATGTGGAACGTTTTGGGGAAATTCTGCAATTTAGTGTTCCAGATGTCTTGCCCCACACAGTCTTCCTTCCTGAGAGAACCAGAACGTTCATAAAGCTCAGACGTCTGTGCTTCCTGAGGAAGGTGTTGCTGCATCAGAAGAAGAGGAGGAGGAACCTGTGATGTGAGCAGAGCTTAATGCACGCACAGTAAAAGAACGCGGGCGTAACAGGTGTCTCTCTGTATCTGCCTTTATAAACACTCCCACCCACATACACGCCACTCACATGGTGGGACTAAGAAGCTGGCCGTTTAGGTGAGTCACTGTATGCTGGATTTCCAGCTGATAGAACCCAGCAGAGCTGCTGAATCAGCATACAGTCTCGGTCTGATCTTCTAGGAGATCAGATGACCACAAACAGGTGTGGAGAGGGGCAACAAGAGTGGCGTAGAGCTACAGAGGGGCAGCAAGAGTAGCGTACAGCTACAGACTCAAATGCCTCAAATGCTACCTCCTCAGATGAGCTGAGCCAACAGTCTCTGGTACAGGCTCCTCAGTGGAAGACGTCTTAACATCTTAATCACGGCCCAACTGAGATTGGTCCTAATCACAACCCCATTAGTTCTTAGACCCCATCCCCGCCCCCCCACACCTCCCAACACTGATTGGTCCTTATCACAACCTTGTTATTTTGAAGACCTTTGCCAACTGTGATGGGTCCTAATCACCGGCCTGTTAGTTCTGAGACCTCCCCCTGACTGTTAGTTCGAAGACCGTCCCCCGGCTGTGGTCGGTCCTAATCACCACCTAGATAGTTCTAAATGCCCCCCCGCCCCGCCAACTGTGATTGGTCATAATCACCACCCAGCTAGTTCTAAGACCTTTCCCAACTGCAATTGGTCCTAATCTACAAGTCAGGTGGAGGTCTGAGAACTAATGAGATGGTAATTAGGACCAATCAAAGCCTTATCTATTCCGAGACCTCCCCCTGCCTGACCATAATTGGTCCTAATCACCACCTCAATCACCTGACTGTGATTAGTCCTATTTACCACCTCGTTAGTTGTCAGACACCCCCCCCCAAAATGTGATCCTAATCGCCACCTCATTAGTTCTAAGGCCTTCCCCAACTGTGATTAGCCCTAATGACCACCTCATTAGTTCTTATGTATTCTGAGACCTCCCCTTGACCATAATTAGTCCCCCAATCACCGTCTCGTTAGTTCTGAGACCTCCCCTTCACTGTGATTGGTCCACTGCTCAAAGCAGCATTTTTCCCCTAATAATTAGTGTACAGTCACGTGATTAACAGATTACAAAATTCTTCATCCTTCTAATTACACTGCCATCCTAGCCCTCAGTGTCAGGTCAGCGTACAGTCTTCAAGTCAGGAAAAGTGGAGATTCTGGTCGTCTATGCCACAAAACACGAGCCTGGACGTGTAATAATACAAAATATATCCTAATTTCAAATCAATCAAAGAAACAATATCATACAGAAAAATTACACAACCCCTCACTGAGGCTACGCTAACTGATCACCGCTGAGTGAACAGGCATGACACATTTGCGGGTGGGCCGAAGTCCTGAATTTCCCTCTTGCGGGTGAAGGAGGTGTGGAGGTCAGAGGTTAGGCCCCAGTCACTGGTGTCATTCTGCTGAGTCATTCTGATCAGCTAATGTGAGGATGTTTGACTCCTTTTCTCTCTGATGTCTTACTGATAACCTCACATTCTACAGAATTTGCATCTGTGAAAACACTCCGCCCACAGTCGTCATGAGAACCGTCCCCAGTGCAAATCAGACAATGTTTGATTTTTATGATGTGGATGCTGAGGCTGAACTAAACACCTGTTATTCACTTGAAACTTTTACCAAACACTGTTTATATATATATATATATATATATATATATATATATATATATATATATATATATATATATATATATATATATATATATATATATATATACATACACACACACACACACCACCACAGGACCACCACAGAGCAGGTACCTCAGAGCAGCACCTCAACACTGTGGGTCTAAAAGGATGTGTAGCTGTTCAAGAAGCTCCTCACTGAGGAAAGGAGATACAAACACATCAAGCAAAGAAGTTGACCCATGGACCGACCACCTCAGAGCCCAGAACCTCAACAAGAGAGTTATTGGATGGTGAGAAGCAGAAGCAGCTTGTAAGACCTTTGGAGGCGAGTCTCTCTGAAGAACTGACAGTGAGTCACTCGTGGAAAGGCTGGACAAACTAAACATGTGATATTAGATTTAGCTGCTGACTGGAAATGAAATAAATAAGGGGTGGGCTCTGGTTTGGACGGCATATTGAATTTTAAACTTGATTATGAATAAAGCTTCCAGCTGCTGAACTCACTGACCCTGAACGGCTCTGATTAACGAGCAGATTAAATATTGTGGGCAGAAATAGCGCACTTACCCAACAAGCCCGATCTGTAATTTTACTGATGCTGCTGTAAAGGATTAAGCTTTAGCGCACTGAGACCATAGCTTGTAATCTGAAGAGTAAACCTGCAGAGCTCTGGTGATTTGGTCAAAAGAACAAAGGCTGAAGGTGATCAGAAGCTTCAGAGATGTTTACTATGGGTGTACTATGGGTTCAAACACCCAGCTACGGTTACAGGTTCCAGTACTCAAGTAATTAATCCACTGTTTGGGTATTTGAGCTGTAAAATCATGTACAGACAGGATTAACATAAGTAATGTAACATAATATAATATAACATAACATAATACAGCAAGACCATCCGCGAGGGATTCCCGGTCCGGGTTGTTCTGTGTGGAGTGTGCATGTTCTCTCCATGCTTGAGTGGGTTTCCTCCAGGTAGTCTGGGTTCCTCTCACAGTCCAAACACATGCATGTTAGGTTGATCACTCACTCTAAACTGCCCGTAGGTGTGAGCGTGTGCGTGAGTGTGTGTTCACCGTGTGATGGACTGGTGACCTGTCCATGAGGTAACCCCACCTTCGCCCGATGACACTAGGATTGGCTCCAGTATGTAATATAATAGGTAGATGAATGGAACCAAACGTCTACCACTACAAAAAAACTCACAGCAAAAAAAACTTACTACTTTGCCATTGCAATAATCGTTTGGCTTAAAAACAATTTGCATGTCATTACATAGCAAATATAAAAACAAACTTTGACTATTGAGTCTTACTGAGTCAGAAGTGTTCACAGTGGTGGTGAATGGAACCAGACGTCCACCTCTAAAAGCTCCCTCACAGAAAGTTATTACAGTAGATGGTTATAAATACACTCTCTGGTGTCTGAGACGCTGTTTATGATAGTTTAGAGAAGATTTCAGAATTAAACCATATTCATGGTGGAGGGATACTTGCAGGACGCTGTAGGGCAAAATACAGGGCCAGTCAAAAGTCTTAGGACACTCTTTTATTTCAGAAAGGAAGTAACGGGTGAGGGGGCCTATCTTTTTGTCCCAATCGTGGCTGCCATCTTGAAAGCTGCCATATTGTATTAAGGGCAAGTTTTTTTCAATGGGAAGGCGGTCGTGTAGCAGATCAAAGAAGATCAGAATTATCTCAGAAATCGATTGGTGCAATCAGATTTGCAATATCTCTTGTGCTTCATATGTTATCAACACTAAACCTGTAGTAGCTGGACACCTGGTTCCATTCACCACTTCTGACCTGGCAAGTTTCTCTAGAAAGCCAAACCAGCCTGAATGAGTTTACTGTTTACTGTTTACAAACTTACTGTTTAACTACACCAGATTTTTTTTTAATCAGTGTACAAATTTAGACTTCAGAGAAGCCTGAACTGAACAGCACATTCAGATGAGTTACAGTAAACGTGCAGAGAGAGAATAAATGTGGAAGCCGGCTATTTTATATTTCTTTTTATACATTCAAATGAAATTCCTAGAAAAGCCTGCGCGCTTCCCACAATCCTCTGAGTATGTCTGAATGGACGGTCCTGGAAGTCGGTCCAGCATAACTACTACCCTCAGCTTCTCCAAGGCCGCGGTCAGAGCCACCGTGACGGAAAACACAAGCACAGCAAAATACAAGCGACTTTGAGAGCAACTTCACGCACATTTTCAAATTTCTGCACACTGAGACTTTAAACAGAGATTGAGAGTGTTAGACAGCGTATCCTGTACACAGGTAGGTGAAGGTAGTGTTACAGTTTACCTGTACACAGGTAGGTGAAGGTAGTGTTACAGTTTACCTGTACACAGGTAGGTGAAGGTAGTGTTACAGTTTACCTGCACACAGGTAGGTGAAGATAGTGTTACAGTTTACCTGCACACAGGTAGGTGAAGGTAGTGTTACAGTTTACCTGCACACAGGTAGGTGAAGATAGTGTTACAGTTTACCTGCACACAGGTAGGTGAAGATAGTGTTACAGTTTACCTGCACACAGGTAGGTGAAGGTATTGTTACAGTTTACCTGCACACAGGTAGGTGAAGATAGTGTTACAGTTTACCTGCACACAGGTAGGTGAAGGTATTGTTACAGTTTACCTGCACACAGGTAGGTGAAGGTATTGTTACAGTTTACCTGCACACAGGTAGGTGAAGGTATTGTTACAGTTTACCTGCACACAGGTAGGTGAAGGTATTGTTACAGTTTACCTGCACACAGGTAGGTGAAGGTAGTGTTACAGTTTACCTGCACACAGGTAGGTGAAGGTATTGTTACAGTTTACCTGCACACAGGTAGGTGAAGGTAGTGTTACAGTTTACCTGCACACAGGTAGGTGAAGGTAGTGTTACAGTTTACCTGTACACAGGTATGTAAAGGTAGGGTTACAGTTTACCTGTACACAGGTAGGTGAAGGTAGTGTTACAGGTTACCTGTACACAGGTAGGTGAAGATGATGTCACAGTATACCTGTACACAGGTAGGTGAAGGTATTGTTACAGTTTACCTGCACACAGGTATGTAAAGGTAGGGTTACAGTTTACCTGTACACAGGTAGGTGAAGATGATGTCACAGTATACCTGTACACAGGTAGGTGAAGGTAGTGTTACAGTTTACCTGTACACAGGTAGGTGAAGGTAGTGTTACAGGTTACCTGTACACAGGTAGGTGAAGGTAGTGTTACAGGTTACCTGTACACAGGTAGGTGAAGGTAGTGTTACAGGTTACAGGCAGTGTTATACAACAAATAAAACTTCTGGCTGTACAACACATCACTAGCAACTATATAAAGCTAAGAATACATAGTCAAGTCACATTATTATGACCAATTCCTACTTTGCAGTGCGTAAGTGGCAGCGTTAAGATCTAGAGAATGTTTTGGTGATGTTCTCTGGATCCACTCATACCTATGGAAGACACTCTCAACCAATCTGGGTGTGAATTCATCCTTGCAGATCCCGTACACCATACATGCTGATGGTCTTCTCTGGGGTGGATGGGATCTTCCAGCAAGACAATGTGACACATCACACGACTAGAAATGTCCCACATTGGTTGGAAGAGCTGACCAAGACTCCACAGTACTACTCTGGACCCCTAACTCCCCAGACTTGAACCCAACTGAGCATCTCTGGGACCATCTGGACGGTGGAGTTGGCTCTATGTATCCTCCTCCAGGCTCCCTCCAGCAGCTGTGTGATGCACTGCAGTCAGCATGACTCCAGATACCTGTGACAACCTACTAGGACCTTACTGAGTCTCCCAGTCCATCTAGCTACTGTCACTCTGGATATTGGCTGGTGGTCATAATAATATGATTTCACTGTGTATGTCTACACAGATGCTCGGTACAGAGACGTGTTTTAGACACAAGTTTCTTCCAGACAGACAAAAAGTGCCCCATTTCCAGAGAGAAGCTCTGAACAGACGAGCTCCACAATGAAGGACACACTCACTTTAATAATAAATAGATGAAAACACTCCGCCAACTCAGTGCTGCTCCAGATACTCGGGCTGATAGAATATTCTAGAAACTTTAGTCCATGTTTGCAGATGACAGTGAGTCAGTAACCACACCACGTCTATTACTGAACATCTCCACAGAGGTTTGAGTTGAGCATGTGAAGATTCAGCCTTTGATGCTAATTGGAGACCTACAAGCTTCCATTGCTTGTTAACATGTTTTAACAGCAAAACCTTCAGCAGCAACATCTACTGACGAATCAACCAGCAGCAAAGTAACAGCAGCAGCAGCTTGATGGAGCACTGTTCGCCTCAAGATGCTCCACAGTATCAAGAAATCACCAGGTGTATGATTGAGAGTGAGAGGCCGCAATCACAGGAGGAGCTGTGACGATGTATACAGGACTGAGCAAGAGTTATAGTCACCTGAGGCCATTATTATATATAAAAAGCTATTTACTCCAGACTGGAAACTTTTATTTACTCAGTAAAACATTTTATTATGTAAATATTTAACAGTATTAATACAGTAAGTAGTGCTTTTACATACATCAGTGTGTTTATGAGGGTGTATGACCTTAGTTCACTCTGTTGTGTCACGTCACTGGAGTGAACGCAGGGTCAGTAGCTGTAGTGTGAGAAATTAATTTAGTAACAGTGACATGTTACATTACTGTGTTACTGACAAATGTAACATGATTACTGTGAAACGCTACCAATATATATCATATATATATATAAGATAGATGAATGGACCAATAGAAATGCTCCAAAATCTCTTTCTGGAATTCTGGTTCCATTGATTCGCGATAAAAGCAAAGAAAGCTTTTGAACTCTCCTGTAAATCAACCTCAATCTTTCTATTAACAGCGATGAGATGTTTTATATATACACATACATACATATACATACATACATACACACACACACACTATAACTATTCCGTCTAGAACTATATCGTCACTGTCCAATGAAAAACATGTATCATAGTTAATGGACCAATAGAAATGCTCAAAACTTACATTAAAAGTAAAGAAAGTAAAGAAAGTAAAATGTTTTTGGTCTCTTCTGTAAAGTTGCTATTTTGGAGATACTTGTTTTTTTTATTGGACAGCAACAATTATAAGTATACTATACACACACACACACACACACACACACACACGTTTTTATTATTTCTCTGTTTACAGTTTGAACCCCAGTAATGTTGCAAACAATAATAAAAAAATTCTATTCAAAATTTAAACTAACAGTAATATCATTGGCCGATACTGATAATTCCATGAATCATTAATATCAATGATATTATCGTTCAGTCTTTATAATCGGTCAGTTACTGCTGCTCCAGCCAACACTTACTGTAAAAACTACATTCTGATGATGCAGCTGTAACACCTTAAACTGAGCAAAACCTAAACCTCTACTTCTTTAGGGTCACATTACAGCAGATACGACAAATGCAATTAGTAAATTGTGTCATTATATTATATTATATCATATTATAATATAATCACTCTAAATTGCCCGTAGGTGTGAGCGTGAGTTGGTCATGTGATGGACTGGCGACCTGTTCATGGCCTACCTCGCCTTAGCCCGATTACGCTGGGAATAAAACATAATATAATATAATATAATATAATATAATATAATATAATATAATATAATATAATATAATATAATATAATATAATGCAGCTTTATTTATTGATGTAATTTAAAAGCTGCCCTTTACTGTCTGTGACCATTTCATGATAAACAGATCAGCAGAAACTCTCCAAACCCGCATGGTATAAACTTCTGGAATGTTTTTCCTCCTTTTCCTGCAAATGTATCAATGTGTTTTAAGGGGTAACTGTTCAGTACGGGGGGCTTACATCGGACACTCATCGACTGAATCCCCACATTAAACTGAGGAGAACTGTGTAAATTGAGTATTCACTGGACTGTCACTTTAAGAACAAGCTGCCCGGCAGTAACAGAGAACTCGATGGCCAGCGTTCCCAGTTTTCTGGCCCGCTGTGTGCTGGAGGTGCTGGCAGGAAAACGGCAGCGCAGACACACGCAGGCCGGCGGTCCGTCTTTCAGCCGGACACGATTGTAATTCCGCTGGTGTGTGGAGAGAAGAGGGGGGAGGGAAACAGAGAGGGATCCATACAAAGGGTCTGCATGCAGCGGGGGGAAGGAGCTCACAGCTGCAGGAAGCATCTGCGGCCAGGGCGAAGGAAGGATGCGGAAAGACTCTCGTCCTTAAGAGACGATCAGGGAGATGTTTATCACTGAGGAACGCAGCAGATCTACCAGCGCGGAGAACATCAGAGATATCAGACTCAGCCGGAATCTGTAGCTGCACAACGTAAAGGAACATTCCAATACAGACAATTCCAGATTCCAAAGAGGAACAGGGATCGGAAAAAAGTGTTCTTCTCCAGTAAAGCAGACGGCAGTGAGTCCGTAAACATGTAGCGAAACACTTAACCGCTGACCGATAACTGACCAGTATGTATAACCATTTGTCTCTCCTCTCCAAATGAGTCCTAATCTCAGGTAACGCTTACATAATCATTCACCTGACCAATCACAAGGCTGATGTCTCTCTTGCTCCGCCTACACAAACCAGTTCCAGAGTCAGAGATAAACCACCAACACTGTTACTTCATCCCTTCATTCCTTTATCACCACCAACACTGTTCCTTCATCCCTTCATTCCTTTATCACCACCAACACTGTTCCTTCATCCCTTCATTCCTTTATCACCACCAACACTGTTCCTTCATTCCTTTATCACCACCAACACTGTTCCTTCATTCCTTTATCATCACCAACACTGTTCCTTCTTCCCTTCATTCCTTTATCACCACCAACACTGTTCCTTCATCCCTTCATTCCTTTATCATCACCAACTGAGAATCTGAGATCTGAGAACATCCATGGGCGTTTCTGTCCGTCCTTCCAGAATGTGTAGATGTTCAAGAAGCTCCTCACTGAGAAAAGGAGATACAGACACATTAAATAAAGAAGCTGAACAATTGATTGATCACCCCATAGTCCAGAACCTCAACACCACTGAATGGACTGACCACCCCAGAGTCCAGAACCTCAACACCACTGAATGGACTGACCACCCCAGAGTCCAGAACTTCGAGACCACTGAATGTGTTTGAGGTTATTTGGATGGTGAGAAGAAACAGAAGCAGCTTTTAAGACTGAACTCTTAAGGTGAGTCTCTCTGAGGAACTGAACACGAGTCAGAAAGGACAAAACTGAACACCAACAGGATCTGATAGTAGATTTGACTGTATTTGGGCTTCTGTGCAGTAAATACAGGTAAAAACAGGTGAATACAGGTAAACATAGGTGAATACAGGTAAACATAGGTGAATACAGGTAAACATAGGTGAATACAGGTAGCAGCTGCCATCCAGAACCCTGAAGGTACTATGACCCAGAGAATGTATAAGAAGTGCTTCTCTAAAACAGTTCTCCACATAAAACACTCCACTCCGACCGTAACGCATCACGTCTGCTCAGACAGCTGCAGACTCTTTCAGTCGTACGGCCAACACTGAATACCCCAGAACCCCAAACAGGATGACTTCATCGGAGGAGGCTGAGGTCGCTCGCTGCACTTTGTAATCGTGGTGATCAGCAGCTGCCAGGAAAACCGTTCCAACTCAGAGACTCAACGAAACCGAGAAGCAGAGTCGAGATCTGCACATCACCGCATATACAAGCACACAGTGGAACCAAGTGAGCTGCCTCAGAGCCGCGAGGCCACACGAGTGTTTACACAGAGACGCTTTACACAGAGACGCTTTACACAGTGTCTTAATAAAACAGCTCTGTGTGTTAATGAAGCTCAAACTGACACTCCAGCAAAAGCACGTCTACCGTGTGTTAACACCTTTACAGCCAGCGAGTGACAACGGGTTATATCTCCTTTAAGTATTACATAGACATCTCACTCCAGTTTGTAATCTCAATCCAGTATCTCTCCTTTCATCCTGTATTCTCACTCCAGTCTCACTTCTACTATCTTGAAATCTCAATCCAGTCTCTCTCCTATGATCCTGTAATCTTACGCCAGTCTCACTTCTACCATCTTGTAATATCAATCCAGTCTCTCTCCTATGATCCTGTAATCTCAATTCAGTCTCTCTCCTATCATTCTGTAATCTCACTCCAGTCTCACTTCTACCATCTTGTAATCTCAATCCAGTCTCACTTCTATCATCTTGTAATCTCAATCCAGTCTCTCTCCTATGATCCTGTAATCTTAATCCAGTCTCTCTCCTATCATTCTGTAATCTCACTCCAGTCTCTCTCCTATGATCCTGTAATCTTAATCCAGTCTCTCTCCTATCATTCTGTAATCTCACTCCAGTCTCACTTCTACCATCTTGTAATCTCAATCCAGTCTCACTTCTATCATCTTGTAATCTCAATCCAGTCTCACTTCTATCATCTTGTAATCTCAATCCAGTCTCTCTCCTATGATCCTGTAATCTTAATCCAGTCTCTCTCCTATCATTCTGTAATCTCACTCCAGTCTCACTTCTACTATCTTGTAATATCAATCCAGTCTCTCTCCTATGATCCTGTAATCTTACGCCAGTCTCACTTCTACCATCTTGTAATATCAATCCAGTCTCTCTCCTATGATCTTGTAATCTCAATCCAGTCTCACTTCTATCATCTTGTAATCTCAATCCAGTCTCTCTCCTATGACCCTGTAATCTCATGCCAGTCTCACTTCTACTAGTTTGTAATCTCACTCCAGTCATATTGTAATCTCACGCCAGTCTCACTTCTACTAGTTTGTAATCTCACTCCAGTCATCTTGTATTCTCACTTCAGTCTCACTCCTATCATCTTGTAATCTCACTCTGGTCTCACCTCTACTAGCTTTTAATCTCACTCCAGTCTCACTCCTACCACCTGGAAATCTCACTCCAGTCTCACTTCTATCATCTTGTAATCTCACTCATATCACATAAAAACATCTGACCCCACCAGAGTTGGGAACCCTGTTTAAAGTGGATAAAGTGATAAGAGAGTGCAAAACAAAGTGAAACCCCTCACTGTGCAGTCTTTCATAACCGCTTTCACACGAAGCAGGACAGAGAACATTCTTATCCTCCAACACAGGAAGCGCCTGCACACCTCTACGGGACGTGGGTGGGGTGCAGTGAGAAATCCGAGACTCGACCATGTCTTTCCTCACACGTGGCCAAAGGACAACAGGTCCTGAGTGCGAGGTGGAATCTGTAGGAAATATTTGCCAACTGACCAGCAGCGGAGGAAGTGACCTCACCATCTCCATCTCTGAGCACAGCTTCCACTATCAAAACAAAAAAAACTCATCGTGTCCTCCAGTCGTGTGGAAACTGTGCAGAGAACCAGAGCAGTCCAAGGTCCTTTCACTCAGAACGCCTCACTTATATAACAGCACTCTCCGCAATCGCTTCCACACGAAAACCAGACCAACACCAACCAAACACACTGTCAGCTCAGAAAGGAAGTTCTGATCCAGGATCAGTCACCATGCAAATCTGTACTGATGGAGTTCAGGAAGGAGGTTCTGATCCAGGATCAGTCATCATGCAAATCTGTACTGATGGAGTTCAGGAAGGAGGTTCTGGTCCAGGATCAGTCACCATGTGTATCAGTACTGATTGGGTTCAGAAAGGAAGTTCTGTCTATCAGGTGTACATACACCAGCCCAACTAGTCACCAGTAAAACCAGCACAGATCAGCACGATGGGTCACCAGCAAAACCAGCATAGATCAGCATAACCAGTCACCAGCAAATCAGGCAGAGGTGGTGTTTTGGATGCCTGTGTGCTGGTGACCCAGTATGTCCACACTCAGGACAGAGAAACAGTTTTCCGAAGTTATGAAATGTCAGTTGTTTCATCTGTGTTAGTCAATCACAGCCCAAATCTGTAGCAGCAGAGCAGCGCTGGGTTACAGATACACGCCCTGCGCTGCTCTCTGATGAACCAGAACAGCCCCGGAACAAACTACTTCCTCCCTGCACTTCCTGCGTTGCACCACACTGGGAGCTGCGTAACTTCACACATTTCAGCTCTTACCATTCAAACACTGCAGCATCCGGAAGAGCATGAACGGCCAAGATATATATATACACACACACACACACACACACACACACACACACACACCTATTCACAGTGGTGGTGAATGAAACCAGACGTCCACCTCTATAAACTCAGAAGACACGTGTATCTTCACTGGTGGGTTTAATAGTAAATACAATGTGTACTTGTGAAGGAGACCCCAGGTTTCCATCACAACCACTGCAAACGCCATCATCATCACCACCGTAAACACCATCACTGTAAACATCATCACCACCACTGTAAACATCATCTTCAACACTGTAAACATCACCACCACCACTGTAAACATCATCTCCAACACTGTAAACACCATCACCCCCACTGTTAATACCATCACCATTACTGTAAACATCATCACCATCACTGTAAACATCATCACCATCACTGTGATGAATCGTTATTCCATCTAAAACATCATTAACAACTACAGTCAGTCAGTTTTCACTGTTCCTTTAAATTTATGGATATTCAAAACAACTGATTACATTTTCTCATGTAATATATAATCAATACCTGATTACAGTGACCACAGTGATCTCCCTAACGCTGTCATATACCTATACATCACATCACATCATATACTTTCACATCATAGTCACTAATAACACTGCATAACGCTCCACACCCCATTAATCATAATAACGCTTGTCCTCCTAAATCCTCTGATGATTGACCAATCCAGCTGAGCCTCACTCACTTAGACGAGTGGATTAAAGGTTCATTCATATTATCAATCTTTCATTAAAACAAACTGTAATGTGCTTTAATCCCAGGCTACCATCTTTGTTAGGGCCCATACGGTTTTACAACCAAAATCAGGTCCTGTTAGCATAAACGGTCCGATGCTTTCAAATGTCCAGATGAGCCTTCAGATCAGCAGCAACTGTGGAGCAACAGTTCGGTTAAAATTCTGATTTAAAGGTTCTTTTTAATTGAAATGGGGCCCAAACAGGGAAGAACAGAGCCCAACAAACATGCTGTGCTGATCAATGCTGAAGGCACTGGAACTCTAATCATGCTGAGTAGGTTTTGGTGTGAGATGGTTCAGATGGCGTTTACAGTGGTGGTGGTGATGGTGTTTACAGTGGTGGTGATGGTGGAAACAGGGGTCTCCATGTCTACAACACAACTATACACATTGTATTTACTATCAAACCCACCAGTGAAGCTACGCGTGTCTTCTGAGTTTATATGGATGTTGATCGCAAAATGTGGAAAAATACTAGGTTTTCTTTGGGGACTATTTTAACCTCACAGCGTCCTGCATATATCCCTCCACCATCATAAACAGCGTCTCAGACATCAGACAGTGTATTAATAACCATCTACTGTAATAACTTTCTGTGAGGGAGCTTTTAGAGGTGGACGTCTGGTCCCATTCACCACCACTTTAAACAGTTCTGCTAAGTTGCCCAAGAAGCCAGAACCATGCTAAATGACTTTGTTTGCATCGTAACCACGTATTTATGAAACCTGTGAAACTTTGGTGGAAGTCCTTTTCAATCCTGACCACGAGGGCCAGAAGTCCAGTGAAAGGAACTTCACCTAAACACTGAAACACCAAGAGCCAGGCGGGTACCACCCGTCACACACCAGCCGGGCTCACACACTGTGTTTAAACTTCAGGAATAGAAGTAATTACACCAGACGGCTCAGACCACTCCTAACGTCTCATTACCACTCAGCTTAAACAGAAACAAGCGTCCGAGTCCTGAAATAACTCCACATGCTCAGCTCTCAGAGCGCTGATCTCCACCTGTCTGAGGACAATACAGTCCATCTGTGTCTCTGTCTACTCCATTACCATGTTCTTCAATGGCCAGGACCACCACAGAGCAGCTACTATTAATGAGCACTGCAGTGTCACTGACATGGTGGTGGTGTGTTAGTGTGTGTTGTGCTGGTATGAGTGGATCAGACAGACTCACACCAGCACAACACACACTAACACACCACCACCATGTCAGTGCCACTGCAGTGCTGAGAATGACCCACCACCTTTATAGTAGCTGCTCTGTGGTGGTTATGTGGGGGTCCTGATCATTAAAGAACAGAATAATAATGTATACAGAGAATCAGATGAACTACAGTCTGTAAGTGTAGCTCCTATATGGTCACTGAAGATAGTGGACTCATTGCTACGGCTGATCTGAGTACGCTATTCCTGTTTTCTGTGTAAACAGACAGAACACTGGCCATCTAGCCGCATTCCTGTCTGACAATGAAGCCCATTTTGCCAATTTGTCTTCACACAGCCAGCCCAAACAAACAAACCCAACACATTTTCTGGCCTGCTGAGAGTGCTGTTCGTTCAGGGAGGACATAAAATGACTGGTGGCGCAGAGAAGCTCTCCTGAAGAGTATCAGGGCAGTGAATCTATTTTTGAAACAGTGTCTATAATTTATGATTTTTCCTCCAGACAGCAGCTCCTGACTCGTATAATCTGCACGTCATGTGGCTCCCATTTACCATCAGCTGACAATCATTACACATCAGACAAGCAAACAAGCACAAAAGCGCACTTCATCCACGCTGCCTTCCTGTCACACAGACACCGGACACATCAGCCCAAAGACCTTACACACAAAAAACAACGAGACAGAGATAAACACACAGCCACCAGACACTTCATCCCAAAAACACACAGACACACGACGCTTCACTGCAGACACAACAGATACTAACCAGCTACACCACTAACCTGAGACCACACTGAGACCATCACTCACCCAGTACAGTATCACCACTAACTTAATACCACACTGAGACCATCACTCACCCAGTACAGTATCACCACTAACCTGATACCACACTGAGACCATCACTCACCCAGTACAGTATCACCACTAACCTGATACCACACTGAGACCATCACTCACCCAGTACAGTATCACCACTAACTTAATACCACACTGAGACCATCACTCACCCAGTACAGTATCACCACTAACCTGATACCACACTGAGACCATCACTCACCCAGTACAGTATCACCACTAACCTGATACCACACTGAGACCATCACTCACCCAGTACAGTATCACCACTAACCTGATACCACACTGAGAGACCATCACTCACCCAGTACAGTATCACCACTAACCTGATACCACACTGAGACCATCACTCACCCAGTACAGTATCACCACTAACCTGATACCACACTGAGACCATCACTCACCCAGTAGAGTATCACCACTAACCTGATACCACACTGAGACCATCACTCACCCAGTACAGTATCACCACTAACCTGATACCACACTGAGACCATCACTCACCCAGTACAGTATCACCACTAACTTAATACCACACTGAGACCATCACTCACCCAGTACAGTATCACCACTAACCTGATACCACACTGAGACCATCACTCACCCAGTACAGTATCACCACTAACCTGATACCACACTGAGACCATCACTCACCCAGTACAATATCACCACTAACCTGATACCACACTGAGAGACCATCACTCACCCAGTACAGTATCACCACTAACCTGATACCACACTGAGACCATCACTCACCCAGTACAGTATCACCACTAACCTGATACCACACTGAGACCATCACTCACCCAGTAGAGTATCACCACTAACCTGATACCACACTGAGACCATCACTCACCCAGTACAGTATCACCACTAACCTGATACCACACTGAGACCATCACTCACCCAGTACAGTATCACCACTAACCTGATACCACACTGAGAGACCATCACTCACCCAGTACAGTATCACCACTAACCTGATACCACACTGAGACCATCACTCACCCAGTACAGTATCACCACTAACCTGATACCACACTGAGACCATCACTCACCCAGTACAGTATCACCACTAACCTGATACCACACTGAGACCATCACTCACCCAGTACAGTACCACCACTAACACCACTAACCTGATACCACACTGAGAGACCACCACTCACCCAGTACAGTATCACCACTAACCTGATACCACACTGAGACCATCACTCACCCAGTACAGAATCACCACTAACCTGATACCACACTGAGACCATCACTCACCCAGTACAGTATCACCACTAACACCACTAACCTGATACCACACTGAGACCATCACTCACCCAGTACAGTATCACCACTAACACAACTAACCTGATACCACACTGAGACCATCACTCACCCAGTACAGTACCACCACTAACACTACTAACCTGATACCACACTGAAAGACCACCACTCACCCAGTACAGTATCACCACTAACCTGATACCACACTGAGACCATCACTCACCCAGTACAGTACCACCACTAACACCACTAACCTGATACCACACTGAGAGACCACCACTTACCCAGTACAGTATCACCACTAACACCACTAACCTGATACCACACTGAGAGACCATCACTCACCCAGTACAGTATCAGACCACTAACCTGATACCACACTGAGAGACCATCACTCACCCAATACACCATCACCACTAACCTGATACCACACTGAGAGACCACCACTCACCCAGTACAGTATCACCACTAACCTGATACCACACTGAGAGACCATCACTCACCCAGTACAGTATCACCACTAACACCACTAACCTGATACCACACGGAGAGACCACCACTTACCCAGTACAGTATCACCACTAACACCACTAACCTGATACCACACTGAGAGACCACCACTCACCCAGTACAGTATCACCACTAACCTGATACCACACTGAGAGACCATCACTCACCCAGTACAGTATCACCCCTAACACCACTAACCTGATACCACACTGAGACCATCACTAACCCAGTACAGTATCAGACCACTAACCTGATACCACACTGAGAGACCACCACTCACCCAGTACAGTATCAGACCACTAACCTGATACCACACTGAGACCACCACTAACCCAGTACAGTATCAGACCACTAACCTGATACCAAACTGAGAGACCACCACTCACCCAGGACAGTATCAGACCACTAACCTGATACCACACTGAGACCACCACTAACCCAGTACAGTATCAGACCACTAACCTGATACCAAACTGAGAGACCACCACTCACCCAGGACAGTATCAGACCACTAACCTGATACCACACCGAGAGACCACCACTGACCCAGTACAGTATCAGACCACTAACCTGATACCACACCGAGAGACCACCACTCACCCAGTACAGTATCACCACTAACACCACTAACCTGATACCACACTGAGAGACCACCACTCACCCAGTACACCATCACCACTAACACCACTAACCTGATACCACACTGAGAGACCACCACTCACCCAGTACAGTATCACCACTAACACCACTAACCTGATACCACACTGAGAGACCATCACTCACCCAGTACAGTATCACCACTAACCTGATAACACACTGAGAGACCATCACTCACCCAGTACAGTTTCACCACTAACCTGATACCACACTGAGAGACCATCACTCACCCAGTACAGTATCACCACTATCACCACTAACCTGATACCACACTGAGACCATCACTCACCCAGTACAGTATCACCACTATCACCACTAACCTGATACCACACTTAGAAACCAGTCACACAGTACAGTACCATCACTAACCTGATACCACACTGAGAGACCATCACTCACCCAATACACCATCACCACTAACACCACTAACCTGATACCACACTGAGAGACCATCACTCACCCAGTACAGTATCACCACTAACACCACTAACCTGATACCACACTGAGACCATCACTCACCCAGTACAGTATCACCACTAACCTGATACCACACTGAGAGACCATCACTCACCCAGTACACCATCACCACTAACACCACTAACCTGATACCACACTGAGAGACCACCACTCACCCAGTACAGTAAAGTATTAGCTCAAGCAAAGCCTGGAACTAGTCATGTTTCAGGAGAACTTTCTTAAGTTCTCTTAAGTTAACTAGAAGTTTATGTTCTAAATGTTTCAATTAGAACATTTCCATGTAATGTAGAGCTGGATTTATGGACTAAAATAATAACAACACACTAAAATACGGCATGTGCAGCACATCATAGTGCACAGTTACTCTGACATAATTAGGAAAAAAATAACACTTAAAAGTATACACCTTTTGTAGAGGCCAGTGTTATGTAGTATTGTTCAGCAAATCAACAGTAATTGTACTTAAATTGTATTTAAAAACATGCTTTAGTGGGCACAAAGAGCTTCATTACACACACACACACACACACACACACACACACACACACACACACACACACACACACACACACACACACACACACACACACCCCCATCATCATCATCATCATCATCATCATCATCATCATCATCATCATCATGAAATTTCCCCACAAATTAAATGGCAGATATATACTGTATATAGCGACAATATATACAGTACAGACCAAAAGTTTGGACACACCTTCTCATTCAAAGAGTTTTCTTTATTTTCATGACTATGAAAATTGTTGATTCACACTGAAGGCATCAAATCTATGAATTAACACATGTGAAATTATATACTTAACAAAAAAGTGTGAAACAACTGAAAATATGTCATATTCTAGGTTCTTCAAAGTAGCCACCTTTTGCTTTGATTACTGCTTCGCACACTCTTGGCATTCTCTTGATGAGCTTCGAGAGGTAGTCACCTGAAATGGTTTTCACTTCGCAGGTGTGCCCTGTCAGGTTTAATAAGTGGGATTTCTTGCCTTATAAATGGGGTTGGGACCATCAGTTGTGTTGTGCAGAAGTGGTGGATACACAGCTGATAGTTCTACTGAATAGACTGTTAGAATTTTGTATTATGGCGAGAAAAAAGCAGCTAAGTAAAGAAAAACGAGTGGCCATCATTACTTTTAGAAATGAAGGTCAGTCAGTCCGAAAAATTGGGAAAACTTGTCCCCAAGTGCAGTCGCAAAAATCATCAAGCGCTACAAAGAAACTGGCTCACATGAGGACTGCCTCAGGAAAGAAAGACCAAGAGTCACCTCTACTGCGGAGGATAAGTTCATCCGACTGTGAGACTTTGTGAGACTTTGTGCATCAGGCCTTCATGGTAAAATAGCTGCTAGAAAACCACTGCTAAGGACAGCCAACAAGCAGAAGAGACTTGTTTGGGCTAAAGAACACATGAATGGACATTAGACCAGTGAAAATCTGTGTTTTGGTCTGATGAGTCCAAATTTAAGGTCTTTGGTTCCAACCACCGTGTCTTGATGCAGAAAAGGTAAACGGATGGACTCTACATGTCTGGTTTCCACCATGAAGCATGGAGGAGGAGGTGTGATGGTGTGGGGGTGCTTTGCTGGTGACACTGTTGGGGATTTATTCAAAATTGAAGGCATACTGAACCAGCATGGCTACCACAGCATCTTGCAGCGGCATGCTATTCTATCCGGTTTGAGTTTAGTTGGACCATCATTTATTTTTCAAAAGGACAATGACCCCAAACACAACTCCAGGCTGTGTAAGGGCTATTTGACCAAGAAGGAGAGTAAAGGGGTGCTGCGCCAGATGACCTGGCCTCCACAGTCACCGGACCTGGACCCAATCGAGATGGTTTGGGGTGACCTGGACTGCAGAGTGAAGGCAAAAGGACCAACTAGTGCTAAGCATTTCTGGGAACTCCTTCAAGACTGTTGGAAGACCATTTCAGGTGACTACCTCTTGAAGCTCATCAAGAGAATGCCAAAAGTGTGCGAAGCAGTAATCAAAGCAAAAGGTGGCTACTTTGAAGTACCTAGAATATAAGACATATTTTCAGTTGTTTCACACTTTTTTGTTGAGTATATAATTCCACATGTCTTAATTTATAGTTCTGATGCCTTCAGTGTGAATCTACGATTTTCATAGTCATCAAAATAAAGAAAACTCTTTAAATGAGAAGGTGAGATATATATATATATATATATATATATATATATATATATATATATATATATATATATATATATATATATATATATATATATATATATATATATATCCCCATTTTTGTGGATTACCATTTTTCTGCATCAATAAAATGCAGCACCTGCTATTTAAATTAAGGGAAAATTTCATGATGAATGGACCAATACAAATGCTCCAAAATAGACTGAAAAAAAAAGTGGTTCCATTGACTCCCATTAAAAATGAAGAGCGTTCTTTTCTTATCCTGTAAAGTAGCTATTTTGGTTGGGCAGTGCCGATATATAGTATACTCTGACTGGTTTGGAGTAAAATTTATTTATATATATATATATATATATATATAATATCTGGTTTGTTATTATTGACATACATTCAAACTAAAGACTGTTCTCAAACTTCAGAATCCAGAACACATATCAGCCGATCGACTACATCAGAGACTAAAGGAGTGAGACTTTCTGCCCAACTATCACTTAAACTGAACCATAGAATGCAGTCAAAACGAGTGAATTTCATGCGATTCGCCATCAAATCTGCACACACAACACACAGCACTGCAGCGCAAAGCATCCCGAGTCGGACGCACCCCCACAGCCAGCCTGTACCTGTCTCCGAGTTCACCATCCAAACAGCTCGATTCTCAGCAGGACATTCCCCTCTGAGCAGCAGCGGATGCACACGGGGGGTGAGGGGGGAGCACTCAGTCCGTCATTACTCACTCGTCCTCATGCAGAGAGAGAGAGAAGACTCGGAGCCGCCGTTCCACATACACGCCAGCAGAACAGGGATACACACACGCGAAGAGCGCTCAGTGAGCTCGGTGTGAGAGTGTGTCTGTATGTGTGTGTGGAGAGGATGTGGAGGCGGACCCTCTCTGTCTTACTCGCCAGCAGCCAGCCCACTGCAACCATCAGCTATGGTTACTCCCTCACACACATACGTTTGTTTTCATACAATACCAGGACACCGGCCATACATGTATGTATATATTATACGAGCACACACTATATATTGTGTGAAAAGTTCATGATGAATCGACCAATAGAAATGCTACAAAATAGCTTGGAAAACTTTCTGGTTCCATTGACTCACATTAAAAGTATAAAAGGTTTTTGGCCTCTCCTGTAAAGTATACTTCACAGTTATGAACACTAGAAAATAAACACGTCGCCAAAGACTCACTTCCAAAAATATAATAGAAAGGAAAAAAATATTCTTGCAAATAATCGTATGCAAGAATTTATTGGATTGTTGTTGGTCAGTTTGTCAATCATTCAGAGAGGTTCGGTGTCAAATGCCCTGTTCTACAGTCAGAACTGTTCACAGTGGCGGTGAATGGAACCAGACGTCCACCTCTAAAAGCTCCCTCACAGAAAGTTATTACAGTAGATGGTTATAAATACACTGTCTGGTGTCTGAGACGCTGTTTATGATAGTTTAGAGAAGATTTCAGTCTTAAACTCCATTCATGGTGGAGGGATACATGCAGGACGCTGTGAGTCCCCAAAGAAAAACTAGTATTTTCAGATTTTTTGATATTAAATACAATGTGTATATTTGTGTTGTAGACATGGCGACCCCTGTTTCCACCAACACCACCACTGTAAACACCATCACCAACACTGTAAACACCATCACCAATGTACACAACCTCACCATCAGTGTAAACAACCTCACCATCAATGTAAACAACCTCACCATCAATGTAAACATCACCACCAGTGTAAACAACCTAACCATCAATGTAAACATCCCCATCAGCTCTGAACCATTTCACACCAAATTACTCTAGAACTGTTTTTCTCTCGTTTTGTCAAATTCAGAACACATTTGTCCTGGAAATGCTCAAAAACAAACACACCCACACCCAGGCAATTAAAAAAAAGTGATATTTCAGATCTTTCTAACAACTTACTCAGACTCAAAACCCTCAGCGTGCGCACACACACCCTCTCCACGGATTACCACATGAATTAAAATGTTTCCTCAAGTTTAACCTGCTGCTGCTGCGGTTCTGTCAGCGTCCTCACAATCACACAGAGCCACAGGAAGCTAAACAGCAGCAACATTTACAGCACACGATTCACACTAACATAATAAAACACACCCCCCCAACACAGTCACACACTAGCGCTACCTCACACAGCAACACAAATGATACCGCTAACGCAAACACTAACTCGCATGCCAAAACAAACGCTACCATAGGCTGATGTAAAGGCTAACTCTCTTGCTAACGCTTACACTACCTCACACACAAATCCATACGGTACCGCTAACACCAACACTAACTCACATGCCAACACGAACACTACCTTGCGCTGGCATAAAGGTTACCTCACACGCTAATGAATATGCTACACTTATCCATACATTACCATTTACACAAACACTAACTAACATACTAACACAGATACTACCTCGCATGTTAATGCATACACTCCCAGACAGACTAACAACCTTACGCTGACATAAAAGCTGCCTCGCATATTAATGTCAAGGCTCATGCTAATGCATACGCTTCCATAAATGCTACCTAACACAGTAATGCACATGCTACCTCACAATAAATTATTATAATAATTATTACAAAAAAGTTTACATTAGTTCTGAGTACTAAGTATATACATTTACTTTACTGTTAAATCACAGACAGAGATCAAAAGCAGGCAAGTGCAACCAATCAGAGTGAAGCGGGAGTGATTTATGCTATGGACACACCCACACTCAAATGACCTGTGAAGCCTTTATAAACTCTTGAGGTTGTAATTATTTTTAGTTTTGGCTCTCCTGGAGAACTTGTATTCATCTGAGCCAAACCAATCTGTGCACAACAGAATCAGAGCTCTGCAGAAGCGAGAACATTTTTTAACATTAATACAGACAACAGAAATTAAATCACAGCCTATAAACTGAGTGCTTAAACCAGTGCTGGGCCAACAATCCTTCACTGTGTTTTTAGCAAACGTTTACATTTTTTCCTGATTCATTTCGTTAAAGCACAACAAAATTCAATTGCTGTGAAGGATTTGGTTCCTGTTTTCCGCTCCAAACCGATTCGTAAACACAGCAGATCTATAATCAGTTGTCCACTAAGCCCGGTTCCATATTTAGACTGAGCTGAAGCTCCTAAGCATGTATTTCCTGAAGCCTGTGTTTCTGCCATTAGCCTTCTCAGCAGGAGCTCAGGCTGAGGCCTAACGTCTGTTTACAGAGGAGCCACACCTGTTCCTTCCTCTTCTCCAGACGCTTTGAAGAAGCCCTCACCGAGCTGTGCGTACCATCAGAATACAGATGCTGCCAAATCTCAATACAACCACGCTAACAAGTACCAACAGACAAGCACAGGAGAGCTCTGTAGCGCAGCATGGTAGCATTTAGTCAACATCAGTCTGACAGAATTCAGGACTTCACATCGTTTTTGTGTTTAAGTTTTAATTTAAATACCTTACTCATTTACTGGGGATCAGCCGGACTGCTAGCCTACCCAGCAAACACACAACAACATTTTCTACTTTCTTATAATGTTGCCAGGTGGTTGTCATGACGTCACTGTTAGATATCACTGTTTTATGGTGTTATGATTGCTTATTGGCAATGTCCATGGATATATAATGCAGATATAATGGAACGTATGAAGGATTCTGGGAAGTTTTGACAACATGTTGACAACATTGTTATATAACGTTGTCACAACTTTCTGATGAATTATATTTCAACTTTGTGAACACCAAAACAATAGGTTGTCAAATCATAACTGTGTTTGCAGGATTATCCATCCACTGGGTGGGTTCAGCCAGACAGCTAGCCTACCCAGCAAACACACAACACTGTCTACTTTATAATAATGTTGCTTTGTTTTCTGATATTATTTCTACCTGCTGGCAACTTAGCAAAATTCCATGGCACTCCTGAAATGCCCCCCACACTAGTTGTATTACCCATGAGGAAACTCGAAAACCCATTAAAAGCTCGGAGGTTTTTTAATGTGGAACTAATTAAAATCAAAAGCAGAAATGCTAACAATTAATAAACAACTTAGAGACGCTAGCAGACGGTTTATGTTTTTTAGATGTTTTTGGTTTTTAAAGTTTGCTTCCTTAGCTTAGCGCTGAAACTACACAGCTAGTGGATACTAGACACTTACTGTATTTACACTTACTGTGCATTATATTTGAACTGGAAGTCAGAATTCCGAGTTCCCTGCAAACACAATTACATTGTGACAACCTATTGTTTTAGTAATAACCTATTGTTGAACATTGTTGAATTGTAATTCCTCAGAAAGTTGTGAAACACCATCTGGCAACAATGTTATCTAATAGAGACGTTGTGACGTTGTTCAGACAACATAAAAAGCATCTAGGCAACATTGTGTGTTTGCTGGGTTTGCTTCTTTAGCTTAGCGCTGGAGCTACAAAGCTAATGTAGCTAATAGTGGAAGCGTTTACACTTGTAGTGCGTTACATTTGAACTGGAAGTTGGAAGTTCTGAGTTCTGAGGAAACTTTCAACCGAAATGTCCCCAGAAGTGAAACTTTCTGCTTAGAAACTCAGGAAAGCTTAAAAAACATTGACCTTAAAATCAAAGATGGCTGCATTGCACATGAAAGCTATAGTATTACAATGCTTATTAATACTCGCGTCTATTGGTACAAATTAGTCGTATACACAGTGCCGTCCAACATCGATCTGCGAACATGTTTCTACTGTGTTTGTATTCACAACAAACTCTGTAACGTGTAGTTATCGATTGGTACTGCTATCATGGCCAATCAGGCTTATAATCAAACTGACTGACTTCTGAGCTACTCATGATTGGTCCTATGATCGGCTTTTCTTTAGAAACTGGATGAATTTTAGGATTGAAGGTGTTATTATTATTACTGTTATTTACACAACGGAGCTGCATCATGAAAGATGGTTCGTAAAGTCTGTAAAGTATCAGCAGCAACTGATCAGTATTTTTATTACATTTTAGTCGATATACTAGGAAACAGAAACACAACAGAAAGCACATTTTATTAAATTAGAGAGAGAGAGAGAGCAAGAGGGAGAGAGGGAGAGTGAGAAAGAGAGAGAGAGAGAGAGAGAGAGAGAGAGAGAAAACAAGAGCCAGGGAGAGACAGAGAGAGAGAGACACAGACAGAAAGAGAGAGAGACAAAGCGAGAGAAAAAGACAGAAAGAGAAAGAGAGAGAGAGAGGAGAGAGAGGAGAGGAGAGAGAGAGAGAGGAGAGAGGAGAGAGAGAGAGAGAGAGAGAGCAAAACACAGAGAGAGAGATGTTAAGGCAGAGGATGTTATATCCTCTCAGTACCTGAAAAGAGGGCAGGAAGCTGTGGCTAGTTTACAGCAGTGCAGACACACGCAGCAGGTAAGAGTGCAAGAAAGTGTGTGTGTGTCTGGTCAAATACTTTTGTTGTGGGGACAAAAGGTTTAAGGTTAGAGTCATTTTAGGGGTATGGTTAGGGTAAAATTACATTTGGGTAAAATTTTAGGGTTAGAATAAGGTTATGGTTAGGCTAATTGTAGGATAAGGGTAATTTTAGGTTTATGTTGGGGTAATTTTAAAGGGCTATTGTGGGCCATTAGGGCTATTGTGAGGATAATTTAAGGGCTAGGGTAAAGTTAATTTTAGGGTTAAGGTTAGGTTGGATTAGGGTAAAGTTAATTTAGGGGTTAAGGTAAAGTTGGATTAGGGTAAAGGTAATTTTAGGGTAAAGGTAATTTTAGGGTTAAGGTAAGGTTGGGCTAGGGTAAAGTTAATTTTAGGGTTAAGGTAAAGTTGGGTTAGGGTAAAGGTAATTTTAGGGTTAAGGTAAGGTTGGGTTAGGGTAAAGGTAATTTTAGGATTAAGGAAAGGTTGGGTTAGGGTAAAGGCAATTTTAGGGTTAAGGTAAGGTTGGGTTAGGGTAAAGGTAATTTTAGGATAAAGGGAAGGTTGGGTTAGGGTAGAAGTAATTTTAGGGTTAAGGTAAGGTTGGGTTAGGATTAAGTTAATTTTAAGGTTAAGGTAAGGTTGGGTTAGGGTAAAGTAAATTTTAGGGTTAAGGGAAGGTTGGGTTAGGGTAAAGTTAATTTTGGGGTTAAGGGAAGGTTGCGTTAGGGTAGAGGTAATTTTAGGGTTAAGGGAAGGTTGGGTTAGGATAAAGTTAATTTTAAGGTTAAGGTAAGGTTGGGTTAGGGTAAAGTAAATTTTAGGGTTAAAGGAAGGTTGTGTTAGGATAAAGTTAATTTTAGGGTTAAGGTAGAGGTACTTTGAGGGTTAAGGTAAGGTTGGGTTAGGATAAAGTTAATTTTTAAGTTAAGGTAAGGTTGGGTTAGCGTAAAGTTAATTTTAGGGTTAAGGGAATGTTGGGTTAGGATAAAGGTAATTTTAGGGTTAAGGGAATGTTGGGTTAGGGTAGAGGTAATTTTAGGGTTAAGGGAATGTTGGGTTAGGGTAGAGGTAATTTTAGGATTAAGGGAATGTTGGGTTAGGGTAGAGGTAGTTTTAAGGTTAAGGTAAGGTTAGGGTAAAGTTAATTTTAGGGTTAAGGTAAGGTTGGGTTAGGGTAAAGGTAATTTTAAGGTTAAGGTAAGGTTGGGTTAGGGTAGAGGTAATTTTAGGGTTAAGGTAAGGTTGGGTTAGGGTAAAGTTAATTTTAGGGTTAAGGTAAGGTTGGGTTAGGGTATAGGTAATTTTAGGGTTAAGGTAAGGTTGGGTTAGGGTATAGGTAATTTTAGGGTTAAGGTAAGGTTGGGTTAGGGTAGAGGTAATTTTAGGGTTAAGGGAATGTTGAGTTAGGGTAGAGGTAAATTTAGGGTTAAGGGAATGTTGGGTTAGGGTAGAGGTAATTTTAAGGTTAAGGTAAGGTTGGGTTAGGGTAGAGGTAATTTTAGGGTTAAGGCAAGGTTGGGTTAGGGTAAAGTTAATTTTAGGGTTAAGGTAAGGTTGGGTTAGGGTAAAGTAAATTTTAGGGTTAAGGGAAGGTTGGGTTAGGATAAAGTTAATTTTAAGGTTAAGGTAAGGTTGGGTTAGGGTAGAGGTAATTTTAGGGTTAAGGGAATGTTGAGTTAGGGTAGAGGTAAATTTAGGGTTAAGGGAATGTTGGGTTAGGGTAGAGGTAATTTTAAGGTTAAGGTAAGGTTGGGTTAGGGTAAAGTAAATTTTAGGGTTAAGGGAATGTTGGGTTAGGGTAAAGTAAATTTTAGGGTTATGGGAATGTTGGGTTAGGGTAGAGGTAATTTTAGGGTTAAGGTAAGGTTGGGTCTGAGTCTGATCCTGATTTGTCTAACCCTAAACCTGGAATCACTGCTCCAAATACCAAATTCTGGAATTTCGGGTTTCAGTACTGAAACTGATATCAAACATGATTAAAAGCTGAATATGATCTGTGCCCCTCTGCATACCAGAAGTGCTGGTTCAGTACTGAAATTTCTGCTTGGATACCGAAATAGCTGTTTAAATGCCAGAACCGCTGTTTGACCAGCAGAATCGCTGCTGAAATACTGGAATACCGTATACTAAAATGCCAAATTCTAAAATTAATACTTGAATACTTACTCTTTACACACTCACTGTTCCCCTCCTGAAACCACTGTTTAAACGATTAATTAATGGACTACTCAGCTATAGTTAAAAAAAATAATAATTTTGACAAATTTGACAGATGTGTCCTCCCATACAATCAGTGCATTTCTAACATTCTTACTGTATGGATGTGTGTTTTTGTGTAAAAAAAAATTCAGTGCACTAGATTGCATGTGTGTCTGTGTGTATGTATGCTGAGAATGCACAAATATGTATGCGCTTGCACTTTGCTCTTTATAGTGCAGGAGAGAGAGAGTGTGAGAGAGAAAGAAAGGGAGCAAGAAAGCATATCGTGCAAGTGTAGCCTCTCTCAGCTCCTCTCTCTCTCTCTCTCTGAGTGCAGGAGAGCGGTTACCTGCCTGTTTCCTGCTCTGCTCTGTATCTCTAAGATGGATGAGGCTTTTTTTTTTTTTTAAACATCCTTTTCCGACTGACCTAATTCACCACTGTGTTTCTCCGTCTCTGTGATGAATGGACTTCAACAACGGCACATTTGCACTCTGAATGACCGCATAGGACCTCAACTCAGCATCGCCTTTAATATTAAAGGACCCTTTCTTTCCTCAAATTCTATGTAATTATACTGTGAAGATGCTGAACAGTTCATCCAGAGCGGTTTAATGCGAAACACTGAATTCTAGGGAAACTTGCTGAGTCAGGTCTGTTTACAGTGGTGGTGAATGGAACCAGACGTCCACCTCTAAAAGCTCCCTCACAGAAAGTTATTACAGTAGATGGTTATAAATACACTGTCTGATGTCTAAGACGCTGTTTATGATAGTTTAGAGATGATTTCAGTCTTAAACTCCATTCATGGTGGAGGGACACATGCAGGACACTGTGAGGTTAAAATAGTCCCCAAAGAAAACCTAGTATTTTCAGATTTTCCACATTTTACCATCAACATCCATATAAACTTAGAAGACACATGTAGCTTCACTGGTGGGTTTGATAGTTGGTTTCCATCACCACCACTCTAAATATACATATACACACATATATATATAAAACAATAGCTGTTTTGTGACATCACAGAAACAGTACATTCAAAACTGGCTGTTTTTAAATATATGAACTCCATGGACTTAAGTTTTGAACCTTGCTTTATCCCAATGCTTACAAAGCACATAGTTCATACTCCTTCATTACAAGAAACTAAGACACAGAGCAACGTTTCGTTTTCCATGATATGGGCTCTTCAAATTTTGCTGGACATTATCGTTCCTGTGTGGAAGCTATGAGACGATGTTTTCTAACAGGGGCCGAACAAGGGTGATCAGTCAGGGTCAGACAAGGTCGTATGGCTTCACAATCGCGGTTACACTTTATTTGTAGAAGCTCATATAAAACTTAAGACCTGCTGATCTGTAGCTCCACCCGATACACACAGCAGAACCAGCTCACACACGCATCTACGACTCTGCAGTGGTTTTAATTTGCACTCAGTGACGCAACAAAAGATAAAGCCTGGAAGAAACTCTCATTAATACAAAAACAGATCAAACAAAAACCATTTTAAACCTCTCTACACATGCAGGTCCCATTAGGAGCAGCTCGCGGCAGGTTCTAAATGAATTAACCGCTTCGTCCCCACTGAGACAACAAATCTTAATCCCTGATGCAAACTGCTCTAATCTACTGTTAACAGATTAAAACAGATGGATTATGCTGGAGAGCCCATGTGTGGGTTTAACAGGACCACAATCAATTAAAGTGCTGGGGGTGGTGGGGTGGGGGTGGTCTTTTTTTTACTGTAAATCAAAGTCTCTTTTGACCAAAGCCCAATTCAGACCCAAACCCAAAGGCTGTAACCCCGAACCACAACATTAAAACGTTAAAATCCTTAAGGCCAATCCAAAGTTAACCTAGGACTAAAACCCCAAACCAGAACTTAAAACTTAAAAATCTCATACTAAACACAAGCCTAAAACCCAAACCCGAACGACTAACCTAAACCTAAATCCAAACATCTAACTCCAACCTAAACCCAAACACCCAACTCAAACCTAAATCTGCACGACAAACTTAAACCTAAAGCCAAAACGCTTAACTCAAAACCAAACCTGGACACTAAACTTCAATCTAAACCTGAACACTAAACTCAAGCCTAAACAGGACACTAACCTCAAACCCCAAACCATACATTTTAAATACAGATCAAAACCCAAACCTGTGAGATGACCTCTTATTTCTGTGGGTCAAGGCTGCTTGAACCTGCTCCTGCAGATCTACAACCTGAGTTCAGCTCCAGCCCTGATCTAACACACCTGATCCAGGTAATGAAGTTCAGGGGCATATAAATATTATAATTAGGCGTATGTGACCTCTCTAGGGTGGTAGACCACCAGGACCAAGACAGGGGCCGTGCTGTAGAGCTTCAAATGTACATGTAAATATACTACTGCAGAAACCTGGAGGTCCATAAGCACATTAGCACATCTCAGTTACAAATATCAGTCAGAGCTAAACATCTGTTCCACATACCTGCTGAGAACGATGCAGTTCTGTGTGTGTGACGCCAGTGAAGAACCACTTTAGGTTCTATAAAGGAACTTTTTTTTTAATATGGTTCTTTACTGAACCTAAGGCACTTCTGTGGAACCCATGTTTTTAGGAAGGCCTCCTTTGAACCCAAAACAAATCCAGATATGAAACTCACACCAAACCTGTACATCCATATATTAAACATCCTGAACTCCAAACTCAAAAATGGAATTCCACCAAAATTTCTAAATTTCTGCATAAAGGAAGGTTAATTTATGGTTCTTCAGCTCCTGACTGGAGAGGAACAGAACCGGATAAACTAAAATGATAGTACAGTTTATTAATTCAATGGTCAATATTCGGTCAGAAAACTAAATTACACCATGATATAATATTTGGCCCAAACCACCCATGACTAGAAAGGAGTGAAAGAGGGGAGCTCAACAGCAGGTTTAATGTCAGAGGAGGTACCAGATTTGGATAGTTTGGAACCACTGTTCCTCAATGAACCATATCATGTCAAACCTCTTGGTATGACTTTGTTTACATCTCAGAAATTCGACCTTGTAGAATTTCTGAATGATCGGTGGATGTACACCTTTCAACTCCTCAGATGTCTGGTTCCTATCACCACCGCAATTCTGGCTTGGTAAGTTAATAACGCAGAACCAATCTGAAGGACATTGTTTACACCTCAAAAATGCAGAAATTCCATGGAAATTGTGAACTTCCCCTTTAAACTCCTCAGACGTCTGGTCCCTATCACCACCAGTATGAACAACTTTGACTTTATGTGTTTCCCTAGAACTCAGAACCACTCTGAAGAACTCTTCACACCTCAAACATATAGAAATTCTGAAAAACCGGTGGACGTCCCCTTTAACATCCTCAGACGTCTGGTTCCTATCGCCACCACTGTTCTCTAGAACCCACAACCACTTCACATGACTTTGTTTACATTAAGTTATGGATATTGTTTTTGTTTTTTTGTTGTTTTTTTTTATTCGGTGAAATAGCCCTCCGGGCATTGCAGGCTTGTCCAGCAACAGGCTGGTATCGATACTCATCACCATTAATCTTCATAACTCTCGATACCGAACATTAGCACTTCACTCATAAACTCAGCGTATGATCTGACGCGATTGCGCGATGCCAGTTTCGCCCATCAGAAAAGATGATCAGCTTTATTAATAATATTAATATTGATAGTTTGTATTTATTGATTTGTGCTGCTTTTGTTGCACGACTGCAGCTCCAGCTCCGTGAATCCCTCCGCCGTTCATTAGCATTTACTAATAATAAAGCCCTGGCGCGCGGGGTTCATTAGTATGCATACTATGCAGCCATGTGGCTCATTTTAATGCACCACGCGCGTGCACGGCAGGGCTTCAGGGGTCTTGAAAAGTGCCCCCGAAGTGGTGCACAAACGTGGAAGAATGCTCGAGTCCAGCACCCACGAGGTGATAACTTCTTCAAACTCCCGGTCCACCTTAAACGGTGCAGTGGCCTCAGGGGCCAGAGTGTAACTGCTGCACCGTTTAAGGTGGACCGGAGAAGTTCGAGTATAGCAGAAGCTCCTTTCTTTAAAACTCCTCACAACAAACAAGCCAACTGCAGTGAAAACATCTCTACTCACCATCGCACCACTCTCGCAGTCCTTCCTGCGAAACAGACTAGTAATAATAATAATAATAATAATAACAATAATAAAATAATACTAATAAAACTCCGCCCTGCACTTGCTTGTTCCTAGCTTTTCCTTAAAGCTACTCTTTCTCGTGGGCGGCTCTCCAGCCACAAAGCTCTCTTTTCTTTTTTTTTTTCCTTTTCCCCCCCCTAGAAAACAGCTTGGGCTCCGCACTGCGCATGCGCAAGGATAGTTTTTGTTATCCTACCCCTTTTTGTGCCGCCCCGCCCTGCTTGAGCCGCAAGTTGTGCGCCCTGCTTCACGACTGTGAACTTCTAGCCAATGCTGGAGCAGGTGGGCGTGGCCTGTCTGAGCCCAGTGGAGTCAGCGCTCATGTGGGTTTTGGATAGAAACTCTTATACTGGATGTAAAATGTTAGATCAAAGCAATACAGAAGACTTCAAAGGGTTGATTAAAGAATGAACTGTGATTCAAGTGAATATAACCATATAAGCTTGTACGGTGCAGAACAAGGCCTCTATAGGAATTCCACCTGGTCTTCAAAGAGGGCCAGAAATGAACCGGGAGCCTGTGTAATAGTGGGGATGTAGTGCCGAAGGAGGGGAGATGTAAGTGTTAAATTAGGTGGGGGGGGGGCTCATTTACAGCTCAATGGCTGATGACCTGTCATGTCGGCCCTTGAAGAGCCACCTCGGCTTCCTTTCATGCTTTCTGCTCTGGCACTTGTTAAATGTGTGGGGTGTTCAAGGAGGAGGAGGCGGTTGTGGGGGGGGGGGGGGGGGGGTTATGGTGTTGGTGATATGGGAGGTGGTGGTGGTGGTTGGGGGGTGGTATAAAAAGCCACGCTGGTGCCACAAGCTGTCATTTCCAAGCCCAACCATGAACGTGCTGGCAGGAGTTCTATTCCCCCTGCTGTATTCCCAGCTCCTCCTGGAAGGAGCCTTAGGGACCCACAGGAACTTCAGCGCTCCTCGACACCATCCGCCTTCCTACATGATGAGGCTTTACCGCAGCTTCCGACCCGGGCTCCAGACTCCATCCGAGGAGCACGTGGAGCAAGATAGGACCAAGCAGGCCGACACCATCAGGAGCGTCATGTCTAAAAGTAAGGAACCTTTTTTAAGCTTTGGCTTCGAGATAATGATGACAAAAATGGAACAAGTAGAGAAAATTGAGTCAGTGGAGGCGAGGCAGGTGTATTTTTCAAAGTCCGGGACTTAGAAATCCTTAATCTAGAGCTCAGGGAAGCGCGCTCGCTCTATTCCCTGCTACGAAAGCATGTAAACAGCTGGTACAGGTGTGTTAGGAGTACGTGGACTGGGTTGGGAAATGCTACAGAGTACAGCCTCTCTTAAAGGTGGAATATGTTCTTATTTGTATGTCGTCGCCGTCCAAAGAAATTATCTCCAAACACGGCAACTTTACAGCAGACGACAAAAACGTATTTAACTTTTAATGCGAGTCAATGGAACCAAAAAAAACCCCCAAGCTATTTTGGAGCATTTCTATTTGTCCTTTGCTTATGCAACATTCACACGATGTAAGCGGCAGCTGTCGTGTTTAAATGATGCAAAAAAAAAAATCAACCAAAGTGAAGATACAAGTTTTGTTTTTTTCCAGACCACTGTGTCTAATACCCCTAGATTTGCATCTATATATGTATATCGCTTTCCAGGTATCTCCAAAATAGCAACTTTACAGGAGAGGACAAAACAGTCTTTACTAAGTCAAGTCACTAAGTCTAAGTCAATGGAGCCAGAATTTTTTTCCAAGCTATTTTGGAGCATTTCTATTGGTCCATTCATTATGTAATGTTTGTACAGTGTAATCGGCAGCTGTTAGGTTTAAGTTATGTATAAAAATAAAAATGATATGCATATGCCATATTTTTACATATGGCACCTTTAATCACATGCTTTGTTGAAACTAACCTACTTTTATTTGATGGAGGGGTTTTACTCCGAGCTTTGCTCTCAGGGTGGCTATTGTGCTCGAACCAAGTGTAGAAAAATAAGAATCCAGATGTATATACTTAGTAACAGGCTTATCTGTACATCTGCACGAGCCTGGACGCGTCATCGTGCGTTATTATGCGTTGCTGTGGCCGCTGAAGTTTATTTGAAGGCCCCAGGCTGTCAGATGTGGAGATGTTTAGTCCAGACACCTCGAGCAGGCCAATCCACATCTTCAGTAGAGCTTCAGAAGCTCCAGTCTGCTCCAGCGCTGCTGCTGCCGCTGCTGCTCATGTGGATTAGCATCTCGCCAGACATCCCCATACAAATCACATGTTAGCCCAAATCCACATCAGCGCTGTTCACACATGGGCCTGATTAGATTAGCGGGGCTGCCCCGCGTGCGCGCGCGGGCGCAAGCGCGAGGGGTGAGAAAGCCGGAGGCTGTGTTTGAAGAGGACGAGCGCGCGGGATGTGCTAAGTGATTGGTTTCGAGTCGGGGTCTGTTTGGAGAGGGGATTATGCCGGCCAGCTTGAGGTGGACCGTTTAAGGTGGAACGGGAAAAGTTCGGCCACCGGTTTCTGACAATTAATCAAACGTGAAACGGTTGTTTGACCACACCCTTCATCTTTGGGCCGAGCCTGCTAGGTCAAGCTAGACTGACCTAACAGCAGTTAGCATCCTCGGAGCAAACATCTCGCTTTTGCCTGATCTCAGCACACCTGATCAAACTAAGCAGCCCATTATGGGGTAAAGAGGCAGTAAAAGCACTAACATGTCCACAACAGTGGCTTTTCAGGTCTTCCAGTGTGAGAAACACTGGTTTAGACAACCATCTGACCAGCTATGGGGGCAGTAAGAGCCTCTTCAGTGCTGAGGTCCAACATTAAAGGGCCCCTCTGCAAAATTCACATGGCACCATCTAGCCAAGAATGCACTGCTGTTCGTTTTTTGGATGAGCCAGTGTTGTAATATCACAAAAACCACCAAGAACCGTGACCTTATAATGGGCTGTTTTCCATCCGTGTGATATGAATGCACGTTTATTTGAAGACGGTATCAAATGAAGCAACAACTTGAATCAGATTAAAGAGATAAACAATAAAAATGTAACTTGCATTTCAGTGATGAATTATTTCCAATGTTCTCAAATTCCAACTCTCAACTCCCGTCTCTCTTCTTTCTGCAGGTTTGACCTACCGAGATGCTCACTGGGTTGTGACCTTTGACTTCTCCTCCCTGCTGTTGGACCACCACGTCCAGACGGCCGAGCTGAGGGTGCGCGTTCCCCAAGCGGTGGGCCACTCAGCGAACGTCACGGTGGAGATCCACCATCAGCAGGACCGTCCGTGCCACCGACATGACGTATGTCTGGAGGACCAGTCGATGGGGTTCCTCCCAGAATCCTTGCTGATCAGCTCGTCCAGTCACTGGAGGGTCTACAACGTCACCTCGCAGCTGGTCCAGTGGACGGAGAAGACGATGTCCCAGAGGAAGAGGAGGCTGCCGAAGGTCAGGAAGGACCATCCAGCCCTAAAGGCGGCTCACAATGGAGCTAACAGGGCCATGCTGGTCGTGTTCTCTCACACCGGATCAAAGAAGGGCCCTCAGGACAAAGCCAGCCTCCTCCGGACGGCGGAGCGCTCCAAGTTCCTGCTGGCCTCGGACGCTCAGGCGGTCCGGAGGGTAAAGCGGCAGAGGAGCCGTAGAGGTCAGCCCATCAAGAGACACTCGGAGATCCTGAGGACGGAGAGTGAGAAGAAGAACTTGTGCAGAAAAGTGGACATGCACGTGGACTTCAACCAGATCGGATGGGGCTCCTGGATCGTCTTTCCCAAGAAGTACAACGCGTACCGCTGCCAGGGAGCCTGCCCCAGTCCGCTGGGGGAGGAGTTTCAGCCCACAAACCACGCCTACATGCAGGTATGTAATGCTCTCTTCACACTGACTCCAGGTTCCCACAGATCTTGGCCTGGATATTCTTTACTTTACTAATGTAGTCTGAGTAGCTCAAAAATCTAACTGGCATCTTCTCCTTTCTTTTCCTCAGAGCCTCCTAAAGCATTACCACCCGGGCCGAGTTCCTACTACCTGCTGCGCTCCGACCAAGATGAGTCCCCTGAGCATGCTGTACTACGAGAACGGAGAGATGATCCTCCGGCATCACGAGGAAATGGTGGTGGAAGAGTGCGGCTGTCACTGAGGGTCTTCCTGGACCAGCGTGTGGGTTTATGCTAAGTTCTTCAAAAGTTCTTCAGAACATGGCAGGACTGTGCTTTCCAAGGAATGCCAACAAGGAATGGTCTGGTTTGACTGCATGTGATTGACTTTGTGGACCAACTACCGGAAGTTTCCATTACCTGTTAGCTGTGTTGGCTTCATAGTTAACATAAGCCTTCCTTAAGCCTGGAGTGTATCTACTCAACGTTTTCCAACGTTCTCCAAAAGTGGGATCATCTGATGGGCTGACGTCTCAGTGGACCAGTAGCCTGTAAACTCTCATTAGCTACGTTAGCTTCGTAGCTAGGTCAACGTTTTCCAAGAAAAGCCCCCAGACCTGAACTCTACACTGAGCTTGACTGTTTGGGACTTGTGTGCAAATAGTATCTGTCATATTTAATGAAGAACCCTGTGAGGTTCCCAAGCACTGTGTATGCATTTAGAACGCGCCGCCCTGGCGTGAGGATCCATGTAAATATTTATTGTAAATAATAGCACAAATATTTATATTTAATGTTATTTATGACTCTGTGGTTAGAATGTTATTTTTACAGGATGAAATAAATTTCTATAAATAAATATTTGTATTGGGTTTTTTCTCATAATGACATACGGTCACAAAATATAAACATATCCCATGACAATAGTTTGTGTTATTTTATCCAATATTTTAAACATTTAGTGATGAAGTGAACAACTTTATAAATTAGATGCTGTAAATATTTATTTTTTTGTTGAGTGGTGAAGCTTTACACCATACAAGAGTCCAATGGTGGAGCTTTACACCACTTCAGAGTCCAGTGGTGAAGATTTACACTACTCCAGAGTCCAATGGTGAAGCTTTACCCCAGTCCAGAGTTCAGTGATAGAGATTTACACCACTCCAGAGTCCAGTGGTAAAGCTTTACACCAGTCCAGAATCCAGTGGTGAAGATTTACACTACTCCAGGGTCTAGAGTTAAAGCTTTACACCAGTCCAGAGTACAGTGGTGAAGATTTACACTACTCCAGAGTCCAGTGGCGGAGCTTTACACCAGTCCAGAGTCCAGTGGTGAAGATTTACACTACTCTAGAGTCCAGTGGCGGAGCTTAGCTTTACAACACTCCAGAGTTCAGTGGCGGAGCTCTACACCAGTCCAGAGTCCAGTGGTGAAGATTTACACTACTCCAGAGTCCAGTGGTGGAGCTTTACACCAGTCCAGAGTCCAGTGGTGAAGATTTACACTACTCCAGAGTCCAGTGGTGAAGATTTACACTACTCCAGAGTCCAGTGGCGGAGCTTAGCTTTACATCACTCCAGCTGACGCTTGGCATTGCGCATAGTGATCTTGGGCTTAGTGTACAGTTGCATGGAGACCCATTTCATGAAGCTCCTGATGCATCAGTTCTTGTGCTGATGTTCTATGGTGTTACATATTGCTGAATACCCTACTGTGCAAAAGTCTGAGGACGCCTGAGCAGAAATTTTAAAAGCCTTCATCTGATCAATAAGTGCATTTTCACCAGTAAGAACAGCAGATATGTAGATCATATCTTGAGCTCCAGTTTGAAGAACAAACTGTAGTTCCAGATTTCTCCTGGATGCCCCAGACATTGTATGAATGTATTCAGTTACTGTGGCAGTAATCTTGTTAATACTGTTTAATATTTACATAATAAAGTGTTTACTGAGTAAATAAAAGCTTCCTATCTGGAAACAATAGCTTTTTAAAATACAATAATGTTCCCAAGTGACTCAAACTTATGCACAGCACTGTATCTAATACATGGCAATGTGACTCATGTCCACACACATTTAAAGACAATATTAAAAGTCTCAAAGTTTAAAGAGACCAAGGGCCTGAACCAAGTAAGTGGGTGTGGATAAATAACATCCCTTTTGATAGCGAGCTGGACAACATTCGGACTTCCATTGTGAACAGCATATTATTATTATACACCATTTGTATCTACACTCACTGTCCTGTTTAAAAGCTCCACTGACCATATAAGAGATACACTTACAGACTATAGTTCATCTGATTCTCTGTATACTTGATTACTCTGTTCTTTAATGCTCAGGACCCCCACAGGACCACCTCATTCTCAGCACCGCAGTAACACTGACGTGGTGGTGTGTTAATGGTGTGTTAGACACTGCAGTGCAGCTGCCGGAGTGTTTAAACACCTCAGTGTCACTGCTGGACTGAGAATCGTCCACCAACCAAAAATATCCAGACAACAGTGTCCTGTGGGCGGCGTCCTGTGTCCACTGATAAAGGACTAGAAGAACACAAACTGTGCAGCAACAGATGAGCTACTGTCTTTTCCATCTACAAGGTGGACCAGCAAGTAGTAGGAGTGTCTAATAGAATGGACAGTGAGTGGACACAGTGTTTAAACACTCCAGCAGCACTGCTGAGTCAGATCCACTCACACCAGCACAACACATACTAACACACCACCACCATCAGTGTCACTGCAGTGCTGAGAATGATCCACCTCCCTGATATTACCTGTGGGGTCCTGACCATTAAAGAACAGGCGATAAGGTGAACAGTGAGTGTAGATATATGAAGGAATATAACAAATAGTGTGAATACATTGAATTGTACAATCAAACTTGGATTTTATTTCCATTGAAACAATATTTATGTGACCAAATGATTGAAGTTGTTTATAAGCGAAGTGATCAAAATGTCCTTTTCAGGCTATTTCTGCGCGGACAGACATGAATGAGTTAATATATGAACCTCAGCATCACTGCCCAGCCAAAGCTGATCAGATCAGCCCCACTTCCTGCACAAAAGAGCCAAAGTGCTGATCCCTTTGTGGTGAGTCTAGATTTACTCTGTGGTTAGTGACGGTTACCCCGGTGGGCCGTGAGCCTGGCTGGCCGTGAGGTCAGCAGGTCATGGGCTGAATACACATACAGCCCTTTTCTTTTGTTGGGTAGAAAGAGGCTCTACAGGCGGGACGCGCCAGGGTCCTTCCAGAAGAGCCTGCAAACCAACCACGCAGCACTCACACAGCACAGGTACGTACGTACAATCTCATTTTTAAGTTCTATTATTTCTGTTATTTCTCTTTAACATGTTTTACATGCTGGAGATGTTTATTATCGTGTTAGTTATTAACTGTGTTTATTAAAAGAAGAATTTTTCATTTATTTTCTCCACAATTCATTCATCATTTAATCATTACACCTGTTCATACAACAGTTTACAGGAGTGGGGTTTGGTGTAAAATGGTTCAGATGTTGTTTACAGTGGGGATGATGGGGTTTGCAGTGGTTTAAAAGCCCTACAATTTCCCTCTTATCTTGATGGTTGACTGATTTTGAATAGTAAATATAAAAAAAAAATTGTGTTGTAGACATGGCAACCCCTGGTTTGCATCACCACCACTGTAAAAGAAACCTCGGCCTGTATGTTTCACATCAAACCGCACTTGTTTATGTCTGTTTATATCTCAATTCTACTGAATTGCGCAGAATTTTGAATTATTTGATAGATCTCCCCTTTAAGTTTGATGTGTCCCTTTAGGTCTTTTAATGAAAGGTTGTGTGAAACTCTTACTCTTAAATCGATTTGGACTAGTTTATGAATCAGCATTTTAGCTAAAATTGTTGTCGCATACTGAGAAATAATAACATGCTAATGCTAAGTTATTTATTTATTAATTATTTCAGCATTAAAAATAAAATAATAGGTGCTTTGATAGAATGGCATGCTTTCTTATGAAGTTATTAACATGTATGAACTGCTCTAAAAGTTATTGCCCCCCCCCCAACACACACACACACACACACACACACACACACACAAAAAGCGAGGAAACCCGTTCTCCATTAGCTTGTAGTTTAAAAACACTACAACTCCCATAGTGCAGCGAGGAAGCCGTTTACCGCCAATAGTTTACAGATATTTTTAGATTTTATTTATTATTATTATTATTGTTATTTTACGTTTTTTAGTTTAGCTTCAAGGGCTTTTTGATCACCAGTCACTTTATGGGATATTCAAATAAAAAAAACCGAAACCGAAACCCGAACCCAACGATGAAAAAAACGTCGTTGCCCCGCCCTTTCTTTTTGATCAGCATTCAGTATTTCATGATTTTTAGAAGTTATGATTAGTTTCAGAACCATTAATCAGGGCTTATTATACCGCGTCACTAAATCAGGACACAAAATAAGTTCTGATTATGAGAGTTAAAAATAGAAAAAAGGCAATTTTTGGCTCCGCCCCATCCGGGTACCGTGCGTCCGCTAGGCAGCCCGCATGCTTGGCTGTAGCAACGGCTGCTGCTGAGTGAATTACTGGAAACACGGAGAGAAACTATATCAAAACAACTAGTTCCAGATACATTTCACTCACTAAATACTCTTATTACTTCAAATTAAAGTGTTTTATTCCGGAGGCAAGCGGTGAGAGCTCGTTTTAGTTTGCATGAGAAGCCTGCAGTGCAGTTTGTGTTCCTTCCAAAAGCCTGGCTTTGCTGTGTTTACCGTGAGTTTTGAATGCATGTCTTTAGCTCAAACGTGTAAAAATGTCACGACAATGCGACTAAATGACGATTAGACGGTGTTTAGATTCATACAGAACACAAACCGGCGCTGCACTCCTTAACTAAACCCATGTTTCTATTTATAGAACGAAGCAGAAGCTTCCTGTTGGAACTGGAAGTTGGACTTCCCTGTTCCACCTTAAACGCGCAGCAGTTGCATGTACATTTAAGGTGGAACGGGGAATTCCAGCATAAAGCTGTCGTAAATATAGCTGCCTTGCACAGATTCGAACAGCTCAGCTGTCATTTCGTCTCTGCCACACCAAAGTGACATTTAGACCGTCCAGCACCAACTGGGTTCAGCCAAAAACCTTAAATGACAAAGATCTTCTAACTACTGGTGCTTGTGTGCCTCTCATTTCTAGACAGTTGTGGTTGAAGCCAGAACTTCCAGTGTTTTGAATCTTTATTGTAAGCATCATATTGCGGTTCTAGATATTTTGTACATGTAAGAAGTTGAAGACTTTGCATTAGTGATGCATAAACTGGAGTGAAGTGGCTCCAAATAATTTGGATGTATTACTTATCTAACTACCTCAGCCTAATATGCATGTTCGGTTTCATAAATAGATAAGCATTCGCTTCACTGCTTTGCTTCTGCGTCTGCCAGCCGGGCACCTGTGACCGCTGTGTATGTAGTTTTATTCTGAGAAACCACAGGGAAACACTGTTGTTCAGAGTTCTAGAGAAACTTGTTGAGTCATATCTGTTCACAGTGGTGGTGAATGGAACCAGACGTTCACCTCTAAAAGCTCCCTCACAGAAAGTTATTACAGTACTTAGTTTTAAATACACTGTCTGATGTCTGAGATGCTATTTATGATAATTTAGCGAAGATTTCAGCCTTAAACTCCATTCACGGTGGAGGGATGCATGGAGGACACTGTAAGGTTAAAATAGTCCCCAAAGAAAACCTAGTATTTTCAGATTTTACCATCAACATCCATATAAACACGTGCAGATTTACTGGTGGGTTTGATAGTAAAAATAATGTGTATATTTGTGATGGAGACATAGTGACCCCTGGTTCTCATCACCACCACTGTAAACAATATCTGAAGCAATTCACACCAAACCCTCACTCTGTGTACATCTGAAACATTGAATTATTCAGAAATTTAGAAAATATTGATGGACTTCCCAACTGAATCGAATAGCAGTTGTAAATAATAGGTCTGTGTGTTGGTAAGAATCTGGCGATGTGATACATATTGTAATACAGGGGTTACGATTTGATCTGTTGTGATATATTGCGATGCTGTAAGTAAGAAGATGTATTGCGATTTTTTAAATATAAAAAAATATAAACTCACAGTACGCAGAAAGGGCCTTCATATGCATAAGTTTATTGTGGCCAATGTTGGACTGGAAGATCTAATAGTAAAGAGCACTACCACCTAGTGGTCAGGGGTTTGAACACAACACTAAATGAAACACAGTCTACCCCAAAGCTTAGATTGTTAAATATTGAGTAAATTCTATACAGTTTTTTTAGAATTGATATGAAATGTTGAAACGTTGAAATTAAATATCGCTCTTTAGGCCTTGTGGTGAACACACCGCAGCACCATAATGCACAGGACTTTGTTGAGTGTAGATACGGCACAGTTTCTTGGGCTGAGCTGTCTATATGTGCTCTGTGGAGTATTTACAAGAAAAACTGGGTTTTGTTCTAGTTAACATCTAAACAAAATATATGACCCATTATTACTTCCCATTTTTGTACAGCTAACATTATAACCATGGCTTTGGTGTTATGATCTCATAGTGGTCCTTACTGCTAATTATTATGTAGCATCATAGTTTGATTCGAGCATTGTGATGGTCACTATTTTGCAGCATTTATAATGTCCCAGCATCCACTAATTGGGACTGTGTAGCACTGTTATGTGATTTTAGCATTATGACATCACAGTGGTCCCTATATCATAGCCACTGTGGTCAATACCTTTACATCCCTATGGAGCCAGTAGAGTCTGGTTGCTACCAGTTGTATGCGAAGTGTAAAGAAGTTCCACAGAGAACACAATTCCATTCACAACAACTGTTTATGTCCTGAACATAGCATTGTCTGTAAAGGAGATTTATTTTCACATAGAAAGTTTACAGAGGTACTTAATTTGACCTAGGATGTTCAGATGTTTGTGTGTATACACTACGGTGTAAAAGTTTGATAGTTTAAAAGTGTTTATCTGATCGATAATTGTGTGTTCACCAGTAAGAACAGCAGATATGATTAGAACAGATGTAAATAATCATACATACAATACAAAGTAACAGGAATATCTTATTGTGAAAGAAGTAGATCATATCTTGAGCTCCAGTTTGAAAAACAAAGTGTAGTTCCAGATTTCTCCTGGATGCCCCAGACATTGTATGAATGTATTCAGTTCCTTCAGCAGCAATCTTGATTTAGCTTAATGAAGTACTGAGCAGTCAAAGCAAGTATTAGATAAAATGTTTACTAAGTAAATAAACGATTCCTGTCTGGAACAAATAGCTTTTTATATACAATATTGTGTTCAAGTGCCACTAACTTTTGATCAGTACTGTATGTGTGATTCTGAGAGACAGAGCTGCTTATGACCCAAACCTGATCACTGTCTGTCCTCAGGTCCGGCAGGCTGGGGCGGAATGACAGAAGCGGTGGCGAAGGTGGCCAGGAGGATAAATGCAACGGCGGAGGAGGGAAGAGACACGTTAGGTCAGTGCTGTAGTGTTAAAACCAAGGTGCGAAATCTAGAGCGTCTCGGCGGGGTGGGGGGTCTGAGACCCCCTAATTAACCTCTGACCCCCTGGGGAAGTGGGTCCTTGAAAATAAACTTATTTTGATTATATACTGTCATTATTTAGCTGCTTCACTCAGCAGTCAGTGAACTTTTGTTGTTCTTAACTAACTAGAGCTGCAGCACTGCTTTGCCTCAGGGTGGCGCTGTAGCAAATTGGTTCACCCAGTTGGACCTCTATGGTCTAGCAGCTACACTGAAGCACATTTGTAAATCCATTTTTTCCAGAGAGACTAATAGAAAAGATGGAACTGTTACTCGTTTCTCAGACTCCAGACTAAAGGGAAGATTTCAGTTAATGTGTGGAAATGTATTTCACACACTGGTCAAAACAATATAAACTAAATACACTGAGCGTTCCTGAGATTTAATAAGAAAAGACAACATAAAACCTCTACTGTCATGCGTAATAATAATAATAATAATAATAGTAATAATAATAATAATAATAATGTTAGTTATAATGATTATTATATGTAATAATAACAATAATAACAACAAAGATAATTATTAGTATTATACAATAATAATACTCATAACTGTTATAATAAAAGTAATAACAACTTATCATTATTAATTAATAGTAATAATAATAGTGATGATAATGATTATTAATAATAGTAGTAGAAGTACTAGTGGGCATTTAAATAATTGTTATTAATTCCTAATAATAATAATAGTAAAAGTAACAATGATAATAATAATGGTAATGATAATAATAATTATTATATTACTACTACTACTATTACTAATACAAATATTACTATTTGGGCAGCTACAATATGTTTTTTGCTTCTCCTGTAAAGGTATCATTTTGGACATACAAGATATGGTGACCCCTGGTTCCCAATAGTGGGTTTTATGAATATAACACTGGCAACAAAAGTACTGGGACCCACACAGTGTTTCTAACGCTAAAAAGTTACAAAAATTAATTAAATTATTCACACTGAATTTACATTAACAGCTCAGAATAAAGTTATAAAGAAAATAACAGTAAATTAATATTAAATTAACATTAAATTAAGATTAGCAGTTCAATATAAAGTTATAAAGAAATTACAGGTAATTACTATTAAATTAACATTAAATTAAGATTAGCAGTTTAGAATTAAGTTATAAAGAAATGAACTGTAAATTACTATTAAATTAACATTAAATTAAGATTAGCAGTTTAGAATAAAGTTTTGAGTAAATTAACATTAAAGTAACATTTACAATTCAGAACAAAGTTGTAAAGAAATTAACATCTATGTATGAGGAATATACTTCAGAACTCAAATAGTAAGGCAATAAACGGTATTGATTAATTAATAGCTGTTTGTTGTTCCTAAAATATTTGAAGAACTGATATAGATAATTTTTTTATTTTAGTTATTTATTTACATAAAAAATAACAGGCTTTTTAGAGTATGATCTGTGTTCCACTCCTCTGCTCTGCTCAACAGATGGCGCTGTGGTGCTGGTTTAGTTACTAATGGGTTCATGTACTCTGCCTTTAGACCAGTCCTTTAAGGTCAAGAAACAAAATTTAATCAGACTCATTGTGGAGCCAATTATACAGTTTCTAACAGCAGAAACAGGTCAAGTGGTGCTCTCCTGCGTGCAGGACCGTAGGTGCTGATTGGTCGTTCGTGATTGTGTTATTCAGAGGAAGAATATTGTGATGAATATAATACAGTAATTAAACCCTACACGTCCGTCGAGTTCTGCGTCCATCACTGCTTTACTCCCTCTCTCTCTCCATTCTAGACCTCTCAGACTGCAAACTCATTAGCTTTCCGGATGGAGTCTTCAAAGTGCTTCGCAGTTGCACAGAAAACATCCGGAAAATCACGCTGGCCAACAACGAAGTAAAGGCACTGACCAACAAGTTCTTCACCACCTTCACTCAGTTACAAGGTGCAGCGTCTTCACACATTAGCGCTTTGCAGCGTCTGTGTAATACGTTCTGCAGCATCATAGATTCAGTAGTACATCAGTCCCTACATACATTGTTTATCCCCTTTCACCCTGTTCTTTAATGTTCAGGACCCCCACAGGACCACCACAGAGCAGGTACTATTAAGGAGGTGGGTCATTCTCAGCACTGCAGTGACACGGGCGTGGTGGTGGTGTGTTAGTGTGTGTTGTGCTGGTGTGAGTGGATCCGACACAGCAGTGCTGCTGCTGGAGTGTTTAAACACCTCAGTGTCACTGCTGGAGAATCGTCCACCAACCAAAACTATCCAGACAACAGTGTCCTGTGGGCGGCGTCCCACGAGCACTGATGAAGAACTAGAGCAGGGGTATTTAATTAGAAGTCAGTAAGGTCCAGTTAGAGGAGATTTCTTCTGGCCAAGGTCTGGACCATCATCATTTCTAACTTGTGTTATAATTCAGTGTCAGATCCTGTATATTTAAGTTACCTAGTGTCAGCATCTTATATCATCAGCAACTGAAACACAAACTTATTACAAATACCGTTCAGTATATTTCAGTAAATTTAAATGCTGAACTGAAACAAGGGCTACATTTAAAAAAACTGAATACTTTTGGAAAAAAGTGCATCTTAAAGTGTTTGTTTATAGAGAAAGTAAATAAAACGTGTGTCTTCTTGTTAACTCAGCTTGTTGACATGCTGAGTTAACAAGACATGTTGGTTTTACAGAGCGGTGTTCTCCAAAACTAGACGAGCGAGTCCATTCCTTAACAGTTCCTGGTTAAACAGTCAGTTTTCACTGTGGACTTTTCTGTTTTTAGAGCTCGTTATTCTCTCTGACTTGCTTTAGTCTCCAGCTGCTGCTCCTCGCTTCGTACCTCACCTGTGTGCGCGTGCCGCACACCCCAATGTGCACAGATGTGATTGGCTGAGTGCCTTTGGTGATCTTACAGCGCACGCGATTGTCCTTGACAAAAAAAGCTCCGCCGCTTAAAATAAACACAGTCAAAATTAAATCATTCTCAATAGTTTATCGGTTTGGGCCCGCATTGGACAACGCCTGGGTCAGGATCCGGACTGCGATCTGCCTATTAGTGACCTCGGAACTAGAGGAACACAAACTGTGCAGCAGCAGATGAGCTACTGTCTCTGACTTTACATCTACAAGGTGGACCAGCAAGTAATAGAAGTGTCTAATAGAGTGATGTAAGTGGACACAGTGTTTAAACACTCCAGCAGCACTGATCCACTCACACCAACACAATACACACTAACACAGTGTCACTGCAGTGCTAAAAATGACCCACCTGCCTAATAGTCCTGTGGGGGTACTGGTCTTGATAATGATATATATATAAAAGCAGTGCAGTTGAATCAGATGGATGTATTACAATAAACCGCTGCATTATTTTGAGCAGAGCTGGACCTGCAGGGGAACGTTCTCACCAAACTCCCGGATGCGGTAGGAGAGATGGAGCATCTGGTCAGCATAAACCTGGCCAACAACAGGTTCAGCGAGTTTCCTGACTGTCTGACGGCTGTCCGCACTCTGGAGAACATCAACTTGGAGAGTAACCAGATCTCAGGTAGGAGCTCACAGCTAAAATGGGTGAGTCTGCAGCCGGGGTGGTGGGCTGCGGCCCTGATGCACCAGTGCAGCTTGTCACAGCTCGTCCCCCCATTGTTTATTTAGCAGAACTCGTTGAATGTTGTAGGAAGAGGCAAGTCCCAGTTTGTTAAGGAGCGTTATGTACAAGTAAACGTGGAGAAAACGAGTAAACATGGGAAAGAAAAGTCATGGGGAACCTGTGTAGTGTGGGGTGGGGGTTGAGCCTTCGGCTCTGGAGGGGGCTAATAGGCACTGGGCTGGTGGACGGCTGTGATAAGCACACACACAGGGTTCTGTAATAGGATGTTTAGAAGGAAAGAGCTCTGCAGGGGATGGATGGAGGTCGGGCTAGTGTTCAGATTGCTATCACATCAGGCTGTGAGGTTTGAATGTGGTAACACGGTGAGGAAACCGCAGGTGACCTGTAGCTCCATGTGTCTGTATCTGTAGATACACATAGAACTGTTAATGTGGAGGGAGTGACTCTGACTGCCACACTGACCGACATAAAGATGCCATATAGGCGCGTATGGTGTTTATGCTCCCATTTAAGGTAAAACAGTGATCTTAGGATCCATATCATTGTGTCCAGTAGTCTTTAAGACTATTATGAATAAATGGGCTCTGTTCTAAATGGCTGCCATGCATTGTGTCAGTATGCAGTGTTTGTGAGTGGGTGGGGCTAAACTGCTAAATAAATAATTTGGTTTGGAGGAATAATTAATACAGCATAATTTGCATGCCAATATGCTATATATTTATCCACAGATGCCAAGTGTCAGAATTTTATTATATAAATAAAACTGATTTTAACTATGTTCTGTTATTGGTTAGCTGCATGACCCAACCTCCAGTGTGTGTACTTGACACACTGGTCAAAACAATATAAACTAAATACACATAAATAGAACAGACAAAGTAGAGTGCCACATATAATAATAATAATAATAATAATAATAATAATAATAATATTAAAAAGAAGAAGAAGAATAGTAAATCATGTCATATCGTCGCTCTCCAATGAAAAACATCCATCTCCTATTTTGGGCATCATTTGAACACGCCAATGGTTTTTTACATTGTTTTGAAATTATATGATGAATGGACCAAAAGATGTGCTCCAAAATAGCTTGCAAAAAATCTGGTTTCATTGACTTACATTGAAAGTGAAGTAGGTTTTTGGTCTCTCCTGTAAAGTTGCAATTTTGGAAATACTTGTTTTTTTTTTTTATTGGACAGTGACAATATATATGTGTGTATGTATGTATGATGTGCGGCTGTTGGGTAGTGGATTCTTGTGGGACTATAACAGCGCAGAGTTTTCCTTTGGGGATGTGATCTGCAGTTGAAAAAAAATCACAATATGACAATGCAATATTATTTTTTGTGGGACTTTCAGTGATTCCCACCCCTAAAAATAAGTTAACCTATCCTCTGCAGAGACACATAATCTGCAATATTGCCCCCTAAATTAGTTTTAAAGCTACACTGATTTCATATTTCCAAGTGCCTAGTTTTTAAATTATTTGTTTAAACATTTCTAGTTGTAAGTAGATGATGTATGTAAGGGTTCCACCATAGTGACATAAGGTTTTCACCTCAGGGTTCCACCGTGTGAGAGTTCTGCCAATTTAATGTGAGGGTTCCACCACAGTGACATGAGGGTTTCACCTCAGGGTTCCACCCTGTAAGAGTTCTGCCAATATAATGTGAGGGGTCCGCCACTGCTGTATGAGGGTTGCACCATAGTGGCATGAGGATTTCACCAAAGTATTTCACCATTTGGGTTTCACCCCAGTAGAATGTGAGCATTCCACAATAGCTGTATGAGGGTTCCACCATAGTGACATGAGGGTTTCATCTCAGGGTTCTACCATGCGAAACTTCTGCCAATATAATGTGAGAGTTCCAGAACAGTGGTTTGAGGATTAAACCAAAGTGATATTATGGTTCCACCACAGTAAAGTGAGGGTTCCACAATAGTAACAGCTGGTACAGCAGTGGTCAGTGTGATTCAGGTGATTTGAGGTTGAACAGAAGTACATTCTTCTGCTTGTGTCAAACATAAATAGTAAATTTATTTATATCGAAATCAATTGTAGATAATATATTTTTCATATACGTTCTGGGGCAGTTGTAGGCTGGAGATTCGATCCCCTGAATCGACAGGACACCAAACACTTAACTGCTCCCCAGACCCTCTGGATAGGGCTGTCCACCACTCTGAGCAAGTGTGCCCACTGCCCCCTAGTGTGTGTGTGTATGTGGGTGTTTCACTGCCCCCTAGTGTGTGTGTTCACTTAAACACACTTAAAATTTTGGTCAGTTTGTTTTAATTTGTCTTATAATACGTCATACAAGTTTCATACATTGATACATCTGTTTATGTATATATCCAGTTTCAAACACTCTGCTTCCACAGGAATAACAGAGACCATCATCAGCCGGCTCATACGTGGCTGTAGTGTTTCTGGCCCTAATAGTGCTGTAAACTTCAGTTCTGTGTGTGTGTTTTTATATATATATATATATATATATATATATATATATATATATATATATATATATATATATATATATATATATATATATATACACACATATATATATATATACACACATATATATATATATATATATATATACACACATATATATATATATATATATATATACACACACATATATATATATATATATATATATATATATATATATATATATATATATATATATATATATATATATATATATATATATTAAGGTTTTAGGCATTTGGGGACATAATTATTATTATTAATTATTTATTATTGAAGTATTCAAACAGTAATAATGCAGTAAGTAATGCTTTTACATTTGTTAAGCTAAATCAAGATTGCTGCTAAAGGAACTGAATACACTCATACAATGTCTGGGGTGTCCAGGAGACATCTGGAACTACACTTTGTTCTTCAAACTGGAGCTCAAGATATGATCTACTTATTTAACAATAAGATATTCATGTTACTTTGTATTGTATGTATGATTATTTACATCTGTTCTAGTAATATTTGGTGTTCTTACTGGTGAACATACACTTTTTGCTAAAGTAAAGGCTTATTTATAGACTTATAGAGAGAGACACAGAGACACCAAGTTACATGCAAGTTCCAGACTGTATATCATGTGGGGTCAGCATGCAGTGTAGGTGCTGTGACTGCATCATGTTTGTTCTGTGAGCCCTCCCAGCACTTTCCTTTCTTCAAGCACACACCTAGATTACGGATATAAAGACCCTCGGAGTGCCGATGTAAGTGGCTCAGGCTGGAACATTAAGCGCAGTGTGAGTGCAGGCCAGCAGGGGGGAGTGTGGAGGGGGTTATTTGTGCTCGCGCACCATACAAGGTATCCAGGCCCAGTGTGAGTACAACCTTACATGAATGCAGTGTGTCTTTAGCATCATCACTGGTAACTCGCAGCCAACAGAAAATCAAACCAAACGTCTTCAGTAGGCTTTTTGCTTATCTTTTCTGAAGTGGCTGCACAGAGTGACAGAGATCTGCTGCTGCTAATAATAAATAATTACATTGCCCCACTTTCTCATGTAATACTAATCCCAATAAGGATTAAGTGAATATAAATATTCAGTTATATTTAATAACAGGTAATGGAAAAGCTTTTTCAGATATGTTGTCTTATAATCTGATTAGACTGATTAGTTCCTAAATGTGTTCTATATTCCACATATTTACATTTATGATAACCATGCCTTTGTCTCTTGTGCTTTATATGCAGCACTAGATCTGCATTTTATACCCTCGAACAAAAAGGACGTTAACACACTTCACTGTAATGTTAGCGACACTGCAGCTTGTGCGATAATTAACTTCTTTATTAAGAAAGCTCCAGTTTCCAGGTTTATTTAAGTCTGTGGATTCGGGTCTGAGGCTCTGCCTTCAGTGAGTACGTGCAGGTTGACGTCGGTTGGGTGAAGGGGAGAACAGGGCTTGTGTGGAAGTGAAAATAACAGATGATTGCGGAAATAGATAGATAGATAGATAGATAGATAGATAGATAGATAGATAGATAGATAGATAGATAGATAGATAGATAGATTGATTGATTGATTTGTGGATAAATAGCTAGATGGATAGATAGACAGACAGACAGGTAGATAGCTATATAAAAAGATAGATGGATAGGTAAATAAATAGATGCATAGATGGATAGACAGATTTGTGGATAAATACCTAAATGGATAGGTAGACAGACAGACAGACAGATAGATAGATGGATAGATTTGTGGATAAACAGCTAGATGGATAGATAGCTCCACAGATGTCAACACTAGTGGTTGATGTGAGATTCAGCAGTCTGTCCCTTTAAATGATAATGAGTCACTACTGACTCCGCCCACCTCTTCTACAGGGAGTGTCTTAGCGCCAATGCAGTCTCTCATTTTACTCTCACCTGATTTACCTGTAAGGTCATATCCCAGACATTCAGTAAGAGTCAACGTTACTGTGGGTCCTGCAGTGGGTAACGCCTAGAACTACCAAGAACATTATATCTGTGTTAATATATTACCTCTGCTGTTAGTGCTAAACACCAAGAACTATCTAGAACATTCCATCTCCATTAATATATTACCGGAGCTGTTAGTGTTAGCTAGTGCTAAACACCAATAACTATCTAGAATGTTACACCTTCAATAATATCATACCTAATCTGAATTAGTTAGTGCTAAATGGCAAGAACTATCTAAAAAATTACATCTCTAATAATATATTACCTCAGCTGTTAGGGTTAGCTAGTGCCAAACACCAAGAACTATCTAGAACATTACATCTATGTTAATAAATCACCATAGCTGTTAGCTTTAGCTAGTGCTAAACACTGAGAGCTGTCTAGAACATTACAGCTTCATTAATATAATACCTCCATTGTAACAGTTAGCTTGTGCCAATCAGCAAGAACTATCTAGAACATTAAATCTCTGTTTATGTATTATCTCCATTGTTAGCATTAGCTAGTGCTAAACGCCAAAATATAGAACACTACATCTCTGTTAATTTATTACCTCAGCCGTTAGTGTTAGCTGGTGGTAAATGCTAAGAACCGTCTAGAACATTACATCTCTGTTGATATATTACCTCAGGTGTTAGCGTTAGCTAGTGGTAAATGCTAAGAAATATCTAAATATTATATTCCTGTTAATATGTTACCTCAGGTGTTAGCATTTAGCTGGTGGTAAATGCTGAGAACTATCTAAATATTATATTCCTGTTAATATGTTACCTCAGGTGTTAGCATTAGCTAGTGGAAAATGCTGAGAACTATCTAGAATATTATATCTCTGTTAAATGGAATAAGATGCCAGACAAGTAGCCAGAGGCAGGAGCAGCTGTCAACAGAGCAGTTCTTGAGATCAGCCGTAGTTGGAGATACTCAGGCAGACTTGGTGGCCTTACTTCAGAGCTGGTTGGTAGAAGCTCCAGACATACAAGCGTATACACAAGTATACGCACAAGCAGTGAAGAAGTGAGGTTTTAATAATGTGCCCCTTAAAATGTAAACAAGTTAACACATCTATAGAACACACAGCTATACATTTAAATGCATTACAGCGATTACATATTGGGGGAATAATAAAACAGAAATATGTGGTATTTACTTAAAAACTGAGCACATTTTTAGTTATTTTTGTTTAAATAAATAAATATAAAATAGAAGAAACTTTTCTTGGTAGGTTACATTTTTTTTTTGCACAGATGACATTAGATGTTTAATCTCTCTCTCTCTCTCTCTCTCTCCCTCTCTCCCTCTCTCCTGCAGAGTTGCCAATGGAGCGACTGGGTGAGATGCCTGCTTTGCGCTGTATAGATCTGAGGAGTAATCCTGTCTCCCTGTCATCCAATCAGAGCCCACAGAACTTCACCATCATCACATAGAGCAACAAACACCCTCAGCACACACACACACACATTTTGAGAAAAGTGTGCCCTCGTACTTCAACTCACTGACCATTTTATTAGAAACACCTACCTTGTACCATCACCCAAATACTGTCTGGACAACAGTTTCTGTGGTCAGATTCTGACCAGTGTTAAGTGGGTATTCTAGGGGTTTCTAGTAAATTGGCCAGTGAATAGATATCCTATGGCTTCCTAATAAATTGGCCATGGTGTGGACATTTTAGGGATTTCCTATAAAATGGCCAGTGAGAGGACATTTTAAGGGTTTCTAATAAATTGGCCAGTGAGTGAATATTCTAGGGGTTTCTAATAAATTGGCCAGTCATTAGATGTTCTAGGAGTTTCTAATAAATTGGCCAGGGAATAAATATTCTAGGGGTTTCCAATAAATTGGCCAGTCAATAGATATTCTAGGGTTTTTAATAAATTGGCCAGGGTGCACTATCCAGGTGTTGACAGTGTGGTGATCCATACAGGTCAAAGAATAATAACTCATTGGTTTTGTTATGAGCTTATAAATCAATTAAAACATTCAGTTTTTCAAAAGTAGAAACCAGATCTAAAGACTAAACACTCCCACCACTGGACACGCTGACTGACCCTGGACCGAACTAGGGCTAGATAGACGATCAGGCTGCTGCTGTGAACAGATGACCTGAAGGAACTTAGTGTCTCTGAGAATGCTATCAGAGGAAATCGCAGTTTTAGATATGGCACTGATTTCATTAGTAGTGACTGTACAGACTCTTTGAACGCTAACGGGGTTTATAGAGAAGCAAGAAAACACGCTCACAACTGGAGCTAGATATACCTCCATTTATCTGGATAGAGCAGAGCAGGATCTGAGACTTGAAAACGTAACACGTTTACAACATTATTAGTGATAGTTTATAGACAGAAGAACTAACTCACAGTTTTTGCACCCATTGGTTTAAATCTAGAACCAGAACATGTTTGGTGTCTGAATTCTACTGACTGCTTTGAGGTTGTTGCAGCTAATGAGTAATGAACTTGTAAAGTCTGCCGATTAGCATCAATAAAATGGTCCTTATTTATTAAATTTGGTCCTGAGCCTAATAATTGAACACCCTGAAAGAAATGCCAAAACTATTAGAAATGTAATCAAACCAAAAGTTAGGAACAAAAAAAGGAAATAAGTATAAAACTAAAGGTAAAACTTGACAGTAAAAATTGACAAATTAATATTAAATAATACATTTGTTTATATGACCAAGAGGGACAACATTAGTAGTGATTAGCTAATGTTGACGCTCTAGTGAATTTCGTATAGATATAGAATATTTGTATATTGTTGCTATCCAAAATAAAACAAGTATCCCCAAAATAGATACTTTACACTAAAGGACAAAAACCTTCTTTACTTTCAGTGCAAGTTAAAGGAAGTATTTTGTCCAAATCAGTTTTGAAACATTTTTATTGGTATACATTTGATGTACTGCTGTATTGAAATGATTAACTGCTGCTGTGTAAATTATATATACTGCATTGGCAAAAGTATTCCCTCGTCTGCCTTTACACACACATGAACTTGCGTTGCGTCTCATTCTTAATCCATAGGGTTTAATATGATGTTGACCCAACCTTCGCCATCACGGCACCACACTGGAGTTCACTGAGCTTCTGAGAGCGACCCATTCTTTCACTAATGTGTGTAGAGGTTTTATACACCTGTGGCCATGAAAGTGATTGGAACACCTGAATACAGTGATTTGAATTCTTTTGGCAATACAGTGGATCCTTGTTGTCCAGAGAAAATATCTCAATTTTTTTTCTGTCATTTACATTGTGTGAATATTTAATGATAAATGGACCAATAGAAACGCTCCAAAACACCTTGGAATGAATTCTGGTTCCATTGGCTTACACTGGAAGTACAGGTTTTTGTCGTGACCTGTGAAATTGACATTTTGGAGATACTTGTTTTTCTTTGGACAGCGACGAGATACAAACTGAAGAGTCGGTCTCTCTGATGCTGCTGTTTCTTAGCACTGCCAAAAAACTTCTGTGCCTCTTTGTGACTTTTTTTTCAATTAAATATTTATTAGGCAACTGCTGCAAAATGCTCGTTGCTTTATTTCATATTTAGATAATTTCAGACTTGTCTGATGTTCTGTCCCTCAAAACAGATACACAGTGTTTAAAGGCAAGAGTTTCGATCTGCTGTTCTTTTAAGACTTTTAAGCAGTACAATCAGGATTACATACCAGTTACAGCCCGGTGAGAAATTTCAATGCACGCTTTTTTAAAGATTCCATAGTCTGTAAAACTGTATATACACAGTTAAATAGTGTATTACTGAGAGTCCAGTACTAAGAAATGTACATACCCTGAACCTCAAACTCTGTTTTTCAGATACAAATCCTGCTTTTACAGAAGAGGGAGAATAAAACGGGCCGAGCTCCAAATTCTACACTGTTACGTAACAGATATAAATATTTACACCCCAACATTTACATATAACCACAACAACAACCAGTAACCAGAACGGTGGTGGAGAAATCCAGCGTTTCAGACTGTGAAGGGAACGTCACCACTTTTCATTCCTTCCCAACCAACCCAACTGTCAGAGCTACATGGTTAATGTTCATCTTTAAACCAGCCTGAAGTTCCTATTCACAGCCCCGTTTAAGGGGAACTGGAAAATTCCCAAAACAAACATCTATCTGTCTGTCTGTCTGTCTATCTATCTATCTATCTATGCATCCATTTCTATCTATCTATCTATCTATCTATCTATCTATCTATCTATCTATCAGGTGGAAATCCAAGACCATCGCTACCCTAGTTCCCATTCAACAAAAATAACTCCAAGATTGAGTCATAGAGTATTCTAGGAGATCACCAGAGTACAATCTAAGCATCTGCAGGACTGTCTTACACTGGCTAACATCAGCGTTCATGAATCCACAATCAGCCAAACACTGAACAAGAACAGCACATATAGAAGGACAGAATGAAGAAAGTACCTTCTCTCCAGGAAGAATGTTCCTGCCTGTTCAAAGTTTCCTAAAGACCACCTGGAGGAGCCAAAGCAAAACTGAAATAATGGTATGTGGACAGATAAGGCACACATATATATGGCTTAAATGTGAGATGTTATGTTTGATGAAACCAAACACTGCATTTCAGCATAAGAACCTCGTCCCAGCTGTGAAACATGGTGGTGGCAGTATCACAGATTGGGGGTATCTTACTGCAATTGAAGGGGGCAGAATGTGGGGGTCCTACAGAAAGATTGTGCAGTTACTTTAAAAGAATGGTAATAGCAGCAGAAATGTTTAATCAAAGCTTAATTTAAGTTCAGATCTTAATCCAATCCTGATGTTAAGGCAGATCTGAAAGTGAGTAATAACAGCCGTTCAGCTGTTCTGTATTGAGGAACTGGCAAAGAGTCAGGGGTCAAGACCGTTTCAGAAACTGTTAATGGTAATGTTAATAATACATGTGGAGCAATTCTGATTATTATTATTATGTTTGGGTGTTTATGTATTGGGTAATAAATTGGGTAGGTGGTATAGTGTAGTGTGTTACACTGCTGCCTTCCATGCTGTAGACTGGGGTTCTGTTCCCCACCTGGGTAACCACCTTACACTGTACCAATGAGTGTCCTAACACTACTGTGGACATGTAAACTGTAACACTACCCTCACCTACCTGTGTACAGGTAAACTGTAACACTACCTTCACCTACCTGTGTACAGGTAAACTGTAACACTACCTTCACCTACCTGTGTACAGGTAAACTGTAACACTACCTTCACCTACCTGTGTACAGGTAAAAGTCACTTAAATGCCATATATTTAAGTATACAGGACGTACATATGATCTCTTGTCCTGATATTGTCTAATAACTCGACTGTGTGCGTATAAGTCTTTTTGGATGTGTGTTTGAGTGTGTTTGTGTGTGTGTGTGTGTGTGTGTGTGTGTGTGTGTGTGTGTGTGTGTGTGTGTGTGTGTGTGTGTGTGTGTGTGTGTGTGTGTGTATGTCTGTGAGTGTGTGTACATGAGGTAGTTGAGTGTTCAGGCAATGCTCTGTGTGCTGTTGTGCAGCTCTCCATCATTAGCACAAACACCTGCAGGCTTCCTCCTGTGGAAACCCACTGCTGAGCTGCAGAGACCCTCCGAACTGCACCTGTTTCTCCTCTGCACTGCACCGCCCCCACCCCCAGCATCCCCACGGTCACTTCCTTCAGAGAGAACTCAGCAGCACTTTTGTTGTGGCTTTGATAAAAGTAAAGCTCAGAGAGACACGATACACGACCAAGAATTAAGTTAAGGTAACACTTCAAATTCCATGATGAATGGACCAATAAAAATGTTCCAAAATAGCTTGGACAGAATTTTGGTGCCACTGACTTACATACAATAGAAAGTAACATGAATATCTTATTGTGAAAGAAGTCGATCATATCTTGAGCTCCAGTTTGAAGTCTTGAAGTGTAGTTCCAGATTTCTCCTGGACGATCCAGACATTGTATAAATGTGTTCAGTTTCTTCAGCAGCAATCTTGATTTTGCTTGATGCGCAGTGTTGGGATTTAAATGAGAACATAGTTAAGAGTATTCGACTATGTGGGAGGATGTATCTGGTGGTCATGCAAAAGGTCTTACTATTTCAGAAACATGTCAGATTATTATCCCACATCCAGCAAAGAAAACAACAAAGAAAAAAAAGCCAGAATGACTGGAATTGGGTTCCAAACTGACCAGTATGTTATTAACACCTGGATGGAATGAGGTTTCCACATGACCAGCTTCAGAGTCCAGACTGACCCTATTCCAGAACAGGAGCATCAGGATAAGAAGGGAAGGGATGCAGCCATCATGCATGGAGGGGGGTTTCAGTTGATCAGGTCGAGGGTCAGTAACATTAAGTGGTAATGAAATAAAGTCAATTGACCATCTCAGTGTACTGAATTACCAGATCATCCCATCAGTGGATTTGTTCTTCCCTGAGAGCATGACCACATTCCAGAGAATTTCCTTAGAGAATGATGTTTTTGGAGAATGTTGGTGATTATTTGTAGAATTTTGGTGTTTTGTTGAAGAATGATGGTGTTTTGTTATTAGATGTTGGGGTTTACTTGTAGAATTTTTAGCCCTGGTTTCTCCTCCTGGTGAATTTTTAGCCCTGTCCTTCTCCAGTTGGTGGAGTTTTAGCCCTGACATTCTATTATTGGTAGATTTTCAGCGTAGGCATTCTCCTATTAATAGATTTTTAGCCCTGACGTTCATCCTTTGGTGGATTTTAAGTGGAGTTTTAGCCTTGCTCTTCTCCATTTGTTGGATTTTTTGCCCGGCTGTTGCTATATTATATTTAGCTCTGACTCTCGTTAGTTGAGTCTTTGCTCCAGGCGGTAGATTCTATGTACCTGTGTTCTGTCAGAAAAACATTATCAGCTATCTTTGGTCACGATGACAGTAACAATGATTTTTCTGTCTTTGTAAGCATGATTACAGGGTGTATTATTTGCTCCACGCCAGCATCTAATTATATGTTATTATTTTCAGTGATAGTATTTATCAGAAGTTTCAGATCTTTCAGGTCAGATACTCAGGTCAGAGAGTCGCATTTTCCATAGCATGGATGGATGGTTGCAGTGCAGCTCTTCGAAACTTAATTCTAGCAAAGCCATTCTTTGCTGGTGTTTTGTTGAATAATTTTGGTTGTTAGGTTGAAGAATGATAGTGTTTTGTTGGATAATGTTGGTTCTTGGGTTGGAGCATGATGGTGCTTGGTGAAGAATGCTGGTGTTTTGTTGGATAACGTTGGGTTGGAGAATGATGGTGTTTTGTTGGATAATGTTGGGTTGGAGAATGATGTTTGATGAATAATACTGGTGTTTTGTTAGATTATATTGGTTGTTGGGTTGGAGAATGATGGTGTTTCATGAAGAACGCTGGGGTTTAGTTGGATTATGTGGGTTGGAGAAAAATGATGCTGCTTGGTGAAGAATGCTGGTGTTTTGTTGGACAATGATGGGTGTTGGAGAAGGATGGTGCCTGGTGAAGAATGATATTGTTTTGTAGAAAAGTGTTGATAGTGTTTGGTTGGGTAATGTTGGTGGTTTGGGAATAATGGTGTTGGGCTAAGAATGATGGTGTTTAGATAATGTTCTGTGTTTGGTTGGATGTTGTGTGTTGGGTTTAAGAATGATAATGTTTGGTAGAGGAATGTAAATGTTGGTGGTAAATGGTGGCTGTTTACCTGGAAAATACTGGTGCTGGTTGAAACTCTTTGTTCCCAAATGCAGTAAACTGGCCTAAAACAAAAATGCTTTGAAAACAATGACTGTTTTTCACCAGGAAAGATTTTCTTTATGAGCAACACAGAACTACGGTAATGCAGTGAGATTCAAGTCGAGATTAAAAGCAGTCGTGTTCAACGTCTAGAGTACCATTAACGGCGTATAAGCCTGCGGGTATATGTGCATGTAGAGTAAACAGGAGAGCAGAGACGTGACCAGCTCTGCTAACGTTCATTCAAACGGCCTCCTGCTGACACGCCTCTCTGGGGACTCAGAATGAAGCCGGAGAGGTGACATTTTCCCTTTCGCACTCCGGTGGAAGAGTGCTCATCAGACGCCGGCCACACTCCACCCACGCCTGCCGCACACTGCACACTGGAGTGCGTGTGTATGCACAAATCGGACAGAGCAATTTCAGAGTCATGTCGGTGTGAAGTGTGTGAGCGCAGGTGCCAGGAGGAAGGAAAAGGTTTCACTCTTCAGATGAGGAAAGATAAAAAGGATAAAATAAGCAGACGTGTGCAGCAGAGGCTCCGCCGGCAGCTCGGACATCTGGGTATGAGAGAGAAGGAAAGAGAAAAACTGAGAATGAATGAGAAATACAATCAGACTGAGGAGAACAAGGTAGAAAGAGAAAGACGAAAATGCCAGCTGCTCTTCACTTTGTGATGAATGGACCAATAGGATGTTTGCAAATGATGTCACATCACTTTGTTGCTGTGCTGTCCCGAGATATACATACATACATACATACATACATACAGTGTTGGATTTAGCCAGGCACGTCAACAGCACCGCCATTCTGGGGTGGTGGCATCGCTGCTGGACTGCAGTTAGTACAACTACAGAGCAGCAGTTTCAAGAAGGTTCCATCTGGTTTTACTGTTTCTTCTTGCACTCAGAGAGTGTGACAGTTAGGCCTGGACAATAATTCTATAACAGTATTTACTGCGATAAGATGTTTCAATAACGGTGATATAATTTTTGTGGTATTTTGATATGTATTATTTACGGCAGGGTAGCCGCGGAACCAGCCTTAATGGCCCGTCAGTACGTTGCAATTGTTTCTTTCACCTGACGGTGGCAGCAGTACATAAATGTACAGTAAGTTTCACCGCCGTACTAGCAAGAGAAAGTTAAATAAACTTAAGGCTGATTTAAGGCTCATTTATTCTACGTGCAGAAATGTCTGCGTGTTTCAAGCGATATAACCGTCGCTACCACACACCTTCTCTGCCTCAGCTCTGTTTACATGGTTGCCTCTGTGTAAATAAGCTCCACCCATATTCTATTTAGTTATCTATACTAGCTACTCTCTTTAATCTGGACATCAAACACAAAGTAGATTAAAGTTGTCTCTGTGAAACTTTCAGTTTAAGATGATCTGCTTCAACCAGCACACAGTGATACACTCACACAGCATGGCTGCTACTTACAGTCACTGTTGGGGTTGTGGTGCTAATAAAGGTGGAGCTGCTCGTCTCTTCAGTCTCTTCAGTGTTGAACGCTGAGCTGAAGCTGCTCCATGTTGTCTGAGTGTTGGAGAAAGTGTCTGGAGTGAAATGTACAGACTGCAGAGTTTAAGTTGTTCAGGATTCTGTTAAAGATGTTGGAAGTTCAGCAGCTTGTTGTGGGAATTTTCTGTTCCTCCTTAAACTGCTGTGGTTACATTCTGGCATCTGTACGAGCTGCAGTCTTTAAGGTGGAACATCAGATTAAGCTCTGACAGTTGGGTCGGTTGGGAAGGAATGAAAAGTGGTGACGTTCTCTTCACAGTCTGGAACTCTGGATTTCTCCACCACTGTTCTGGTAGCTGGTTGTTGTTGTGGTTGTATGTAAATGTTGGGGGTATAAATATTAATGAGTCTGTTTTGTAACAGTGTAGGATTTGGAGTTCGACCCGTTTGATTCTCCCTATTCTGTAAAAGCAGGATTTGTATTTGAAGAACAGAGTTTGAGATTCAGGGTATGTACAGTTCTGAGTACTGAATTCTCACTAGTACACTTTATAACACTGTACATACAGGTTTACAGTCTGCAGCAAATGTAAGTAGATTTGGATTCTGACTTTTCAGTGAAGTAAAAATAACACTTCTGTTAGTTGGGAATAGTAGTAATAATAATAATATACAGGGTTTGCGAGGGTTGGATGTTGTTGAGGATGAGAGTTCATTAAGTAGTGCAGCCGACATCTTGTTACCACATGGCATCCGTAGGCAATTAAGCACCAAAGCAAACTGCAGGAAGGAGGCGGGACGCAGCTTCCGAGCTCTGGGGCTTTTTTTTATACTCGTGAAGAAAGTTTTGGGAGACAGGAATGTCATAGAAGAAAGAGGCCTGCTGATTGAGTTGAACTCCAAACAAAGCTGCACAATAGCTGCTAAATTCGGTGCTGTATTGAATACTGACAGCTTTGTGTTGCATGTGTGGGTGTTCACGTTGTCCCAAAGACAAATATGCACTTTCAACCTTGAAACGAGCTTTTCAAAGACACGCAGTCCTTTGACATAGTATTATTAGTCCAGTCAGCTGTTTTCCACTCCTGGCAGTAATAATTGGAGAGCTCGTGCAGCCTCTTTTGGTTCTTTGACTTGCGGCTGCACTGACAGGAGGTTCTAACTGGTCCAGCTGATATCACATGGTCCGTGTGAGTGATCCACGTTTCCTAATGAACATGGACCTCCATTGGGCGTCTCCCTTTGAACATTGCTGGATCTCTCTCCAGTCTTTCTTCTTAATGATGTAAATACTTCTGCTAAATCTGCTTAATGTAGTCTGTTTGGGCACAGATGGCAGATCTGAAGGTCTGGAAGCAGCATGAAGGTAGCCTGGTGAGCTCATTTGGTTAGCTATGCTGGTTACTTGGAGCTGCTAGTAGTAACGTTACCTACACTAGCTACTCTCTTTCATCTGGACATCAAACACAAAGCAGAAAGTTGTCTCTGTGAAACTTTCAGTTTAAGATGATCTGCTTTAACCAGCACACAGTGATACACTCACACAGCATGGCTGCTACTTACAGTCACTGCTGTGGTTGTGGTGCTAATAAAGGTGGAGCTGCTCGTCTCTTCAGTCTCTTCAGTGTTGAATGCTGAGCTGAAGCTGCTCCATGTTCTTCTCGACTGGCTGATAGGTCTGTATCAGTGATCCATGTCTCCTAAGAAAAATGGCCCTTCATTTCAAGTTGGCTGGCAGCTGGCAGATCAAGGAAGTCTGTAACTAGAATGAATGAAGACTACCATGTAAAGATCTTGTGTCTACTTTAGCGTCCTCCATTGCCTGGACTGAGTATTTACTCTTAGTGACCTTCATGCGATGGCTGATGTTTCTGAGAATGGCATGTCTGGTGATCATGTTCTTATCCAGAGCGACTTACAGAAGTGCATTGTGTTTAGAGTATGTATCTCTAGCTAGTGTAAACAGGTTCAAGTCCAAACTACTCTTCAGTTCAAACACAGCCAAAAACCAGAGCCAGTGCTGAAACCTAACAGGGTTAAATTCAGTACAAGTGCCTAGGAATAACCAGCCAGCATTCATACCTAGAAAAAAGAGTTAAACGCAGCATAAATGAAATATGACTAATTACAATAATGCAATAGATTAGTGCTCAAATGTGAGCAAATCTGAGTTTGAAAACTATAAGAAAGTGTGTTATTTGGACAGCCAGTGGAAATTCATTCCACCATCTGGGCTCCAGGACAGAAAAGAGTATTGACGCTTGTCTTCCCTGCATCTTAAGGGATGGTGAGTCCAGCCAAGCTGTACTTGAAGCTCAAAAGACTCGAATTCCTTTTCTTGCCATGGAACAATGTCAGTGCCTAGTTTTTGCAGGGTCTCTCCAGAAGCTCATTAGGCATGAACGGTTCTGTCGGGTTGGGCTAAACAAACCCACACTAGTTCACTCTACTGCTCACTCAGCCCTGACCACCAATTAGGCTCTCTACTCTGCAACCCTCTGGTGCAGTTTCTCTACAATGCCACTACACATGACAGGTGGTATCGCCATCTTAGAGGCTTTTGGAGCTGGTACAGTTTTATAGCAAAGTTCAGCCTGTTTTGGTCCACTACAGCATGTACGTACAGTATAGTTACTTGGGGACATTATTATATTTAAAAGGCTATTGGTTCCAGACAGGAAGCTTTTATTTACTCAGTAAACACTTTATTATGTAAATTTTAAACAGTATTAATACAGTAAGTAGTGCTTTTATTTTTTATTTGTATTATTTATTTAACACTTTCCAAGCTTCTCCTTGTGAAAACAACCCAGTATTATTTACAGTTCTCATCTAATACCTGCTTTGACCCCAGTATCCAAACCTAAACCTCACCATAACCTCGGTATCCTAATGTAAACCCAATCTTAACCTCAGTATCCAAACCTAAACCTCACCATAACCTCAGTATCCTAATGTAAACCCAATCTTAACCTCAGTATCCAAACCTAAACCTCACCATAACCTCAGTATCCTAATGTAAACCTAATCTTAACCTCAGTATCCAAACCAAAACCTCACCATAACCTCAGTATCCGAATGTAAACCCAACCTTAACCTCAGTATCCAAAACTAAACATAGCCTTATTGTATCGAGTTCCTTTCACCGGAACTAAGGGGCCGAGCCCACCTCCTGAAAAACAACCCCGCACCATTATCCCCCCTACACCAAACTTTACAGTCGGCACAATGCAGTCAGACAAGTACAGACTCGTCTATCGGATTGACAGACAGAGAAGCGTGATTGGTCACTCCAGAGAACGCACCACCACTGCTCTAGAGTCCAGTGGCGGCGTGTTCTACACCACTGCATCTGACGCTCTGCGTTGCGCTCCATGAAGCTCTCTACGCTCTGTTATTAAGCTGATCTGAAGGCCACATGAAGTTTGGAGGTCTGTAGTGATTGACTCTGCAGAAAGTTGGTGACCTCTGTGCACTATACTCCTCAGCATCTGCTGACCCCACTCTGTCATTTTACGTGGCTATTATTTCATGGCTGAGTTGCTGTTGTTCCCAGTCACTTCCACTTTGTTATAACACCACTGACAGTCGACTGTGGAATATTTAGTAGTAAGGAAACTTCCTGACTGCACTCGTTTCACAGGTGGCGTCCTATCACAATACCACGCTGGAGTTCACTGAGCTCCTGAGAGCGACCCATTCTGTCACTAATGTGTGTAGAAGCAGTTTGCATGACTAGGTACTGGTTTTATACACCTGTGGCCATAAAGTGATTGAAACATCTGAATTCAGTGATTTGAAATCACCTACTTATACCCAGTGGGGAACTCAGAGGGCCTAAAATATTCGTAACACACACATTTATATATGATTTTATTTTATCTACTTACAGTTTGACAATCAACATCTAAACAATTACAAAAATAAAATATTCAAACGTGTCTATTCAATCTGTGTTGGAACGTGAGGGCTTAAGTGGAAGCCTGTGAGCCTGTGTCTCCCCTTACAAGGACTATGATGCCTCCGCGGAATGTTGGTGATTGGTGGTCCCGCTGTTCATGTACAGAGGGGGCCAGGCAGTTATAATTCAGCGCGATACCAATTTCGAATGACCGTAAAACTGACCAATCATATCTTCCCTCTAAGTGGGCGGGCTTAACTGTATGATAATTTCTGCCCGCTATGGTGACGCTAGCTGGAGAAACAGTTAGCTAGTGTTAGACTACCACCGCTAGCTAGTTTGCTGAGTCACAATGGAAGCCGAAGCTCGCACTACCGCTACAGAGGAGGACACCATTGCAGGTGCCATCAGCCAATAGTGTTCAGCCCATGTTCCGCCCCCAAACTGTCAAAACCACCCCCTCTGAAAACTCAAGCTCAAATATTTCTCTCGCGCGCAGAGAGCAGCCGACGGTATTGAACTTCGTGCGCACTGACGCCCACCGACATTCATGGTCCTGTGATGTGGTAGGAAATAGACATAGTCACTCGAACAGGGTGTTTGTGTTTATAACTGAGTTGTGTTCTACCAAACAGCTGGATGGGAAAAATGCCAATTCCCACCCACAGCTGGCTGTGGCAGCCATGCTTGAATTTCCACATGGGTAACACCGATTTACCCTGCTGCGGTGTTCAGTTACTAACTCCAATTCCTGAACACCTGTTCCTGCTAGCCAATGTTTTCCTCAAGTTGCAAACTTGAGCTTGATGTGATTGGAAGCCTGAGCAGTACTTCTCTGGTTCTCTGGGATCAAAACTGTGTTGTGTAAACAGGAAGCTATTTAACACAATTAGGTTTTATGTATCACCCGAGTGTTTCCCTTACAAAAAATATGAAGTATACTTAGTCATTTTATTAAGTAAACTTAAAGTATATTTTATGTAGTATAGTTTATATAGTTCGTATACTAATATTATTGTACTAGTAGTACACTTTTATTTTATTTTAATATTTCTTGGGACTAAATTGGCTACTTTTTAGTTTTTAAAGCTATACTTTAAGTGTTAGAGTAGTAGACTTCAAGTACACAACTAGTTTACATCTTTTATACTGCAACTACACTAAAAGTAAATATATGGGTTTATACTGTTAGTTTACTAGTTTGTTAATTCCTTTTCAAAAAAGATCATCACACAGACATACACACTAACAATTCACCCAACTGCAGGTCTTCAGAGTGTTGCAGGAAACCCGCACAGACACTGGGAGACTATCTCCACATAGATACTGGGAGACCAAACACACTCCACTCAGACACTGGGAGACCATACAAACTCCACACAGAGAGGAATGTAGTCACTGTGGGTGGGACTTGAACTCAGACCCTTCTTGGCATAAAGCGGCGGCACTACCCACCATGCCATCACGCTGCCCTTAGTTAGAAGTTGTATACTGCTGTCCCACTTTTAGTTTATTGAAAATACACTTTTAAATATACTCCCAGTAAACTCCTAGTTTAGATGTTTTTAAACTGGGACTATACTTGTAGGTTTTCTTGCAGTGAACTGAACATAATACTTATCGTTTACTGCTTATGTTTTACTTTACTTACTAACTTTTACTTACTAACCAGTGCCTTTTTCTTGTGCAGGGCAAGAATACTTACTCATACTTTTATTAGTATGTCTCAATAAAAAGATTAAGTACAGGTAAAGGCCAAATATACTTAAACTTTAATATATTCTTGTCAGAATAACCCAAGTATACTTAAATTTAACTGTGTTTGGTATGTCACTGAGAAGCACATAAAAAGTGAACTAAAAGCAAACTCACTTGTTTTTAGTTTAAAAGAAGTAACTGGCACTCTTAAATAAACTTGTTTCACAGTTGTTTCAAGGGTTAGCCGCAAAGATAATTTCTCACATCAGCTGTTCCATATTAACGTTCATCTACAATAATGAATGATGTTTATCAACTTAAATTACACAGTGCATTCAGATGCAGAGCATGAATACGTATCGGTACCTGTCTTGGTTTTATGACCTACCACGATGTGGATCGTCAGGCTTTCCCAAGACAGTGTATGCTGAAACTGAGGGCAGCATTTGGACCCTCTACACTCAGGACACAGTCGAGTTGAAGCTGGAATGCAGGGAGAGCTACTAATTTCCGTTTGAGGTCATATGTCAACATTTGTTAGTTTCACCACATACTGTACTCGCCAGTCCGTGTATGAACCCGTTTTCATGTCGTCGCTGTGCAAAGAAAACTATGAATCTCCAACATTGTGACTTTACTGGAGAGAACAAAACCAGTCCTAACTTATAATGTAAGTGAATGTACAGAGGAATTGATTTTGGAGCATTTCTATTGGTCCGTTCATCATGAAACTTTCACAGGACGCAAAGAGCAGCTGTCAATGTTCAAATGATGTAGAAACATGAAAATCAACAAATCATTCCTGACTTCCTAGTAGGAAAGATGGCCGGAAGATCTAGTGGCGGGTTTCAAATCCCGTGTACTGACTGGGTATTCGTGGGTGTGTCCACTGGCCCAGGCAGCGCTGCTTTCCTCAAAATCTCCTCGTCCAGTCAGCCACCGCTCATCACCCGACCCTCACTCATCCTGAGGTGGAGGTCACATGTTAGGATGCTGTTCATAGACTTCATTCCTCCACTTCTGATTAGAGAGCTGAGACTTCCGGGCCTGAACACCTTCCTCTGCTACAGGAGCCTGGATTTGCTCGCCAGGAATTTTCAGTGCAGGATTAATATAGTCTGAGATTATTTCTATGCTTAGTTTTTAATGCAGGATTAATATAATCTGAGATTATTTCTATGCTTAATTTTTAATGCAGGAATAATATAATCTGAGATTATTTCTATGCTTAATTTTTAATGCAGGATCAATATAATCTGAGATTATTTCTATGCTTAATTTTTAATGCAGGAATAATATAATCTGAGATTATTTCTATGCTTAATTTTTAATGCAGGATCAATATAATCTGAGATTATTTCTATGCTTAGTTTTTAATGCAGGATTAATATAATCTGAGATTATTTCTATGCTTAATTTTTAATGCAGGAATAATATAATCTGAGATTATTTCTATGCTTAATTTTTAATGCAGGATCAATATAATCTGAGATTATTTCTATGCTTAGTTTTTAATGCAGGATTAATATAATCTGAGATTATTTCTATGCTTAATTTTTAATGCAGGAATAATATAATCTGAGATTATTTCTATGCTTAATTTTTAATGCAGGATCAATATAATCTGAGATTATTTCTATGCTTAGTTTTTAATGCAGGATTAATATAGTCTGAGATTATTTCTATGCTTAGTTTTTAATGCAGGATTAATATAATCTGAGATTATTTCTATGCTTAGTTTTTAATGCAGGAATAATATAATCTGAGATTATTTCTATGCTTAGTTTTTAATGCAGGAATAATATAATCTGAGATTATTCCTGTGCTTAGTTTTTAATGCAGGAATAATATAAACTGAGATTATTTCTATGCTTAATTTTTAATGCAGGAATAATATAATCTGAGATTATTTCTATGCTTAATTTTTAATGCAGGATCAATAGAATCTGAGATTATTTTTATGCTTTTTAATGCCGGATTCATATAATCTGAGATTATATTTATGCTTATTTTTTAATGCAGGATTTATAGAATCTGAGATTATATCTATGCTTACTTTTTAATGCAGGATTCATATAATCTGAGATTATTTCTATGCTTAGTTTTTAATGCAGGATTCATATAATCTGAGATTATTTTTATGCTTTTTAATGTAGAATTCATATAATCTGAGATTATTTATATAGTTAATTTTAATGCAGGCTTCATATAATATGAGATTATACAATTGTTCATGTTTATTGAAGGATTATTATGAGATGATTTCTTTGCTTAATTTTCATTTTTATTACCTGAGGTTATTTCTAGGGTTGGTATTTAATGCAAGATTATTATAATCTGAGATTATTTCTATAGTTAATTTTTAATGCAGGATTCATATAATATGAGATTATTCAATTGTTCATTTTTATTGAAGGATTATTATGAGATGATTTCTTTGCTTAATTTTCATTTTTATTACCTGAGGTTATTTCTAGGGTTGGTATTATGCAGGATTATTATAATCTGAGATTATTTCTATGCTTAGTTTTTAATGCAGGATTCATATAATCAAAGGTTATTTCTATGGTTGGTTTTTAATGCAGGATTAATATAATCTGAGGTAATTTGTTTAACAGCACATGATTAATTCAATCTCACTGAATCGACAAATAATCTTGTTTGAAGCGATTGGTTTTATGTAAAATAAACAACATTGCTGATGTAGTCGGATCATCATCTTTCTTAAATCACTGAAAGTAAATGGGATTAATAATCTTAAAATAAGATTAAAAATATCACTTAAAAGTAGGATGAGCGAGGGTCTGCTTTCAAGAAACTTGTAACGAATGAATTGTTAGGGTTTAGGGTTTAGTGTTTAGATTTAGGGTTAGGGTTTAGGGTTGGGGTTTAGGGTTTAGGGTTTAGTGTTTAGATTTAGGGTTAGGGTTTAGGTTTAGGGTTTAGGGTTTAGGGTTTAGGGTTTAGGGTTTAGATTTAGGGTTAGGGTTTAGGTTTGGGGTTTAGGGTTTATGGTTTAGGTTTGGGGTTTGGGGTTTATGGTTTGGTGTTTAGGGTTAGGGTTTAGGTTTAGGTTGTTTCTCCAGAACTTTCCTAGAGGTGTCAGGTGGAGATGCTGAGCGAGGCTGTGTGTGAGAGGAGAGTGACTCCTGGTGGTGTGGAGAGGAACTACAGGCTGTGGTTTAGATTAGTAGGACTGTTGCTGAAGGTATTCAGGGCTGTTTGTCAGCTTATTAAAAATCAGGGCGTCAGAAACGAGCTGCTAATTAAGGATTTCTGTGTTTCTCTTTAATGAATGTTCAGAATGTTACTGTTTGATTTCTCTCTCTCCTCCTCTCTCCTTCTCTTCTTCTCCTCCTCCTCTCTCTCCCTCCCTCTCTCCTCCTCCTCCTCTCTCTCCCTCCCTCTCTCCTTCTCTCCTTCTCTCTCCGTCCCTCTCTCCTCCTCTCCTTCTCTCTCTCCCTCCCTCTCCTCCTCTCCTTCTCTCTCCCTCCCTCTCCTCCTCTCCTTCTTTCTCCCCCACTCTTGTCCTCCTCCTCCTCTCCCCCTCTCTCTCCCTCCCTCTCTCCTCCTCTCCTTCTCTCTCTCTCTCTCTTCTCCTCCTCCTCCTCCTCTCCCCCCCTATCTCCCTCCCTCTCCCTCCTTCTCCTCTCCTTTCTCTCCCACCCTCTCTCTCCTCCTCCTCATCCTCCTTCTCCTCTCTCTCTCCCTCCCTCTTTCTCCTTCTCTCTCTCCCTCCCTCTCTCTTCTCCTCCTCTCCTTCTCTCTTCCTCCCCCTCTCTCTCATGCTTTTTCTCCTCCTCTCTCTCTTCTTAACTCCCTTTCTTTTTCTCCTTCTCTCTCTCCCTATCTTATTCTCCTCCTCTCTCCCTCTTTTTCTAATTCTCCTTCTCTCTCCTCCTCCTCCTCTCTCCCCTCGTCTCTTATTCTCTTTATCTCCCTCCCTCTTTCTCCTCCTCTCCTTCTCTGTCTCCCTTCCCCTCTCTCTCTTTCTCTTTTTCTCCTTTTTTTTCTTCTCTCTGTCTTTTTCCCTCCCTCTTTTATTCTCCTCCTCTCTCTCTCCCTCCCTCTTTTTCTTATTCTCCTTCTCTCTCCCTCCTGCTCCTCTCTCTTTACTTGTTTCTTATTCTCTCTCTCTGCCTCTCTCCTTTTTTTCTCTTCTCCTTCTCTCTCTCCTCCTCTCTTATTCTCTCTCTACCACTTTCCTTCTCTCTCTCCTCCTCTCCATCTCTCTCCTCCTCTCTTATTCTCTCTCTCACTCTCTCTTTCCTCCTCTTATTCTCTCTCCACTTATTCTCTCTCGCTCCCTCTTTTCTTCCCTATCTCCTCTCGTATTCTCTCTTTGTCCTCCTCTCTCTTTCACTCTCTCCTCTCTCATTCTTTCTCTGTCCTCCTCTCTCACTTTCTCCTCCTCTCTCTTATTCTCTCTCCTCATCTCATATTCTTTTTCACTGTCCTCCTCTTTCTCTCTCTCCTCTCTTATCCTCTCCCTCTCACTCTGTCCTCCTTGTTTCTTTTTAATTCTCTCCCTCCCTCCCTTCCTCCTCCCTCTTTCTCCCTGTCCCACTCCCTTCTCCCTCTCTTTCTCTTTCCCTTTCTTTTTTGCTCTTTTCCTCTCTCTCCCCCCTCCCCCCTGCCCCCTCCCTCTCTCTCTCTCTCACCTCTAACTCCCTCTTCCCTCTCCCGCTCTCTCTCTCTGTGAACTCTGATGGAGTGAAGCGTCTCTCAGTCTCCGGTGTGTTCGGGTCGGGAGCTGCAGTGTGAGGGTCTCCGGCTGCTCTCGTGGTCGATGGCTGGGCGGAGGTGAAGGAGCGACAGATGAGCAACGGATGAGAGATGGAAGCAGATCACAGTGACAATGAAGGTAAAGAACACAGTTTAATCTAGAACCACTCGGCTGGCTTTAATCCGACTGCTGCACTGCTGCTGTGACACATCGCATTTATTCCACCTGACTGAGCTGCGACTGCTCTCGTGCAGGTTCTCCGCCGACTTTAGCACTTTGGCTTTGCACACTTTAGAAGTTTACTTCACAAATTAAAGTTCCTGGAAGAGCGTTGTTCTAGATAACATCACCTGCTGAATGAGCTAATGCTTATTGGTAACTGTGAAATGCTTTTATTCCAAGACTGTTGTTCTAGATAACAGCACATAATAAATTAACCAATGCTACGTTAGTGACTGTAAAAGATTTTTTCTTAATAGTGTTGTTCTAGATAACAGCACCTGCTAAATTAATTAATGCTACATTAGTAACTGTAAAAGCTTTTCTTTTAATAGTGTTGTTCTAGATAACAGCACCTGCTAAATTAATTAGTGCTCATTAGTAACTGTGAAATGCTTTTGTGACAAGAATGTAGTTCTCGATAACAGCACCTGTTAAATGGGCCAAAGCTCATTGGTAACAGCAAAAAGCTATGCCTCAGTAGTGTTCTAGATAACAGCATTTGCTAAATTACCTGATGCTTGTTGGTAATTGTAAAATGCTTTTGTTTTCAGGGTGTTGTTCTAGATAATGTCACCTGCTGAATAAGCTAATGATCATGAGTTAACGTAAGTGTTCCTCAGTGTACCTGCTGTTACATCATTAATAAATGTGGTTCTTTAAGGATTCTTTATGAAAGCCAGTCCTTGCAGAGCTGTAGGTTAGAGAACCAGCCTTGTACGCCTGCCCTTGAGTAAGACACCTAACCCCCGAGTGCTTCCCGAGTACTGTGGATAGGGCTGCCCACCTCTCCGGACATGTGTGCTCACTGCACCCTAGTGTGTGTGTGTTCACTAGTATGTGTATATGTGGGTGTTTACTGCCCCCTAGTGTAACTGTTCACTAGTGTATGTGTATATGTGGTTGTTTACTGCCCCCTAGTGTGTGTGTTCACTAGTGAGTGTGTATATGTGGTTGTTTCACTGCCCCCTAGTGTAACTTTTCACTAGTGAGTGTGTATATGTGGGTGTTTTACTGCCCCCTAGTATGTGTGTGCACTAGTGTGTGTATATGTGGTTGTTTCACTGTCTCCTAGTGTGACTGTTCACTAGTGTGTGTGTATATGTGGGTGTTTACTGCCCCCTAGTGTGACCGTTCACTAGTGTGTGTATATGTGGTTGTTTCACTGCCCTCTAGTGTAACTGTTCACTAGTGAGTGTGTATATGTGGTTGTTTCACTGCCCCTTATTGTAACTGTTCACTAGTGTGTGTGTATTTGTGGCTGTTTACTGCCCCCTAGTGTGTGTGTTCACTAGAGAGTTTGTATATTTGGTTGTTTCATGGCCCCCTAGTATGTGTGTTCACTAGTGTGTGTAAGTAGGTGTTTCACTGCCCCCTAGTTTGACTGTTCACTAGTGTGTGTGTATATGTGGGTGTTTACTGCCGCCTAGTGTGACTGTTCACTAGTGTGTATGTATATGTGGGTGTTTACTG